>ML677386.1:13094963-13522733 GCA_007922305.1 Dermatemys mawii | reverse complement strand
TGGCTTTTTACTTGGGTTTGAGCCTTCAGGATATGCTTCAGTCACCTTTTCAAGCTTTTCTCCACAGCCTGAAGCCAAGAAATTATATTATCATCATATTTGTAATATACTATATATATATATATATATATATATATATATATATATATATATATATATATATAAACACACACACACACATATATATATAAACACACACACACACATATATATATAAACACACACACACACATATACATATATATACACATACATACACACACACACACACACGTAAAAACATGCAAAGTTGCCAATACTTTAAGATACTAAACTAAATACTATTGTTTTTACTCTGACATGTTTTCAATCCTTTGGAAATGTTATTCTGGAACCTTAAATGCCTGAAATTCTAAGATATAGAAACCTCGTACAGTGGACTCTGCTAGTATAATCTGTGATATTTGGTGTACTTTTTATAGTACGTTTATAGACACTTTTTATAGTACAGTTATGATTGTATTTTATATCAAACTGTGTTCAAGTACCCTCCAGTGCCCCAAACCAAAGTTTTGCTTTGTGTTTGTATTTAAATCACTCACAATGAACTTCTCATGAACAAGCCATCTACCGAGAATTATTCTTGCAAACAACATGCAAAAACACTGATTTGTTTGTGAACTAGTGAAAGATTAAGTAAATTGACAATTATGAATTATTCTCACACCCCTAGACAAAAGTAAACCATTTGGAAGGCTTATAGAAGATGTCAGAAAAGAGTGAGTACCAGTCTCTAAAGGGACTCCTTTTATATGAGAAAGAATTAGTTTATGATGCATTGTGAGTAAGCAATTCTGTTTCAAAAGAAACACATAGAATATCAGGGTTGGAAGAGACCTCAGAAAGTCACCTAGTCCAATCCCCTGCTCAAAGCAAGACCACACCAACTAAATCTTCCCAGCCAAGGTTTTGTCAAGCCAGACCTTAAAAACCTCTAAGGATGGAGATTCCACCACTTCCGCAGGTAACCCATTCCAGTGCTTCAACACCCTCCTCGGGAAATAGTGTTTTCTAATATCCAACCTATAACCCCATGCCCCACTGCAACTTGAAATCATTGCTTCTTGTTCCGTCATCTGCCTTCACTGAGAAGAGCCTAGCAGCCTAGCTCCATCCTCTCTGGAACCCCCTTTCAGGTAATTGAAGGCTACTATCAAATCCTCTCTCACTTTTCTCTTCTGCAGACTAAATAAACCCAGTTCCCTTGCCCCTCCTCTTAAGTCATCTGTCATTGCCCCCTAATCATTCTCATTTCCCTCCACTGGACTCTCTCCAATTTGTCCACCTCCATTTTGTAGTGGGGGGACCAAAATTGGATGCAATATTCCAGGTGTGGCCTTACCAGTGTCGAATAGAGGGGAATAATAACTTCCCTCGATCTGCTGACAATGCTCCTACTAATACAGCCCAATATGCCATTGGCCTTCTTGGCAACAAGGGCATGCTGCTGACTCATATCCAGCTTCTTGTCCACTGTAATCCCCAAGTCCTTTTCTGCAGAACTGCTGCTTAGCCAGTCATGATTCTCTTGAATACTCAGTAAGTTTAATTAATAATCATTAAAGAGTTGGTAGTTTTGGAAGAAAACAAGGCAAAATATTCTGCTACCTGTATATGCTATCCTTCATTATTTGTGACACTTACAATCAATGAGCTCAGGCTTACTAAGCCTTGAGTCATTAAAGAGGAAGAGTTTTGGATTCACAGAAGATGTCATATAGAAAGGCAATACATGAGATGCCAGTTGGTAAGAATTTTGGCTTGCGAACTTCCCTCCCTTCCCCAGTAGCGTTTTGAGTTCAGATTTATTAGCTAGAGCTAGGAACGGAGGCAGAAGCTAGTGTCTGAAATGGCGAAACTGCAATTGTAAACAGAGTCATGAGAAAGCACAGTGTCCCATACATTATTATACCCTTTTTACAACATTTAAAAGGAGTACTCTTATGTTGTATCATTTTTCATCCTTTACTTAAGCCATTAGGTTCTTCATCACATGTCTCCTCTCAGGACAATAGAGGAGTACAATTAATAGTTCAATGGTACCATCTGTGCACACTGTGAAAGTAACTGGATTTCACTGGAACTTCTCACAAAATAAGGGAATGTTTAACATGGCCTACGGTGTTAATAGCAAATTCAAAACTGGTTTTAGAAAAAGTAATACCTTTGATTTAAAACACCAATTTCCAAATAACATACCTGTTGCCAAGCTAAAATATATGTCTACTAGCTGCTGCCAGTATCTGTCCTATTATTTTTCTAATTTCTGCAGTTTGTCGATCATTGTTTTCAATTCACATTAAGAGGATCTTCTTGAGCCACTGCTGAAAATTCAATGCCACCAGAGAGATCAGCAGGCTCTGGTTCTCCATGCAGACTTTATCAGAAGGAAGTCAGGAATTACACAGATGAAAGACAGGAGACTAAGACATTCAGAGTATGGAAGATATTGAGACAAAAAGGACAGATTCTGTGCCCTGTTCTGGCAGCAACTAGGGGCCTCAAATATACAGTCAACTGGTCTAGAGAAGAACTTCCCTGCATAGGCATACTGTAGGGCCACTATAATCAGCCCTATGTTTCCCCATCACAAATCCAAGTGTAGGAGATGTACTGGGGTTGGATGGGGGAATACACACACTGCATAGATTACGGGATACCCTGGAGTCCTTTTCCTTTGGTCTGCTCTTCCTGGAGTTGCAGCATAGAATCAAACCCTAAAAACGTAGCTGGTACCGTCTAGCACAGTGATACTCGGATCTCAGTGGTTCAGGAGCCAAATTAGCAATCAACATTACCCCAAAGAGCCATCATCATATGAATTGTTTCATTTACTATTTTTATCATATATATAATTCTCACAGCAAAATGTGCATCATTGTTTTTTCATCTACAATTGATTAATATCATTGTAAAACCACCCCAACTGATTACTAACTTAGACTGGTTATTAATTAAATCACACTGTTTTTATACCATGTGCCACAAAGAGCCACAGAAGACACATTAAAGAGTAACTTGCACCTCGCGGGTCTCAAACTGAGTATATCTGTTAGAACATTACTTTTAATGCTATTTATTGCAATGATGAAATGCTAGTATAGCTGGAAAACAAGGGGACAAAATGAATTTCTCACCGAAGTAGAAGCTAATAAATTAAATCCAATTATGGAAGTAATTATACAAAACTAGAAGGATATTTGACTGAGTAAACTAAGTGTGTGACATGACCAGGTTTTGAGAAATGTAAATAAAATAAATCTAAAACCTTGTGTAGATGTTCAGGTATTTTAAGAGCTTTCTTGTGAAACTAAAGCAACCTAAAGTGGAAAAAATCTATTTTTTTCTTCATTTCACTTAAATACAAAAACAAACACAAAAAACCAAACACACAAAGACACAAAAAAACAAACACACAAAAAGACAAAAAACCACCTGTCCATGAAACCACAGCAAAATAAAATGAGTCAGCCTTACTGCATCTTGTGCTTCCTTGCAGACAGGGGTTTGATCTTAGAACCTTGTGCCTTAGTCTTTACTACTTAGATTATAATTTCTAGTTTTACCAACACAACAAAATGATGTTATAACAACATATAGTTATATCGTAAAGAAAAACCTTTATGTTTTATATACATACTGCACAATGGATAGACTACATAACATCCCCAAAACCACTAAGTCATCACATAACATACTCTTTGTTAAAGGAAAGAATTGACCCAGAGGAATTTGATATAAGTAATATAGCTATAAATGTTTTTCAAAGATCATACGGGAATAAAGTTAGACTTAAATCTACAGAAATAGACTCAGTTATTTTGGTATAAATAAGGTAGCGCAAATAAAAATTAGGGCTGTTGATGAATCGCAGTTAACTCACGATTATATAAAAAAATTGTGATTAATCAGTTTTAATCACACTGTTAACAATAGAATGGCAACTAAAATGTATTCACTACTTTTGGATTTTTTTCTACATTTTCAAATATATATTGATTTAAATTATAACAGAATACAAACTGTACAGTGCTCACTTTATTATATTACAAATATTTTTCACTGTAAAAATGATAAAATAAATAGTATTTTTCAGTTCACCTCATACAAGTGCTATCATGCAGTCCTTTACTGTGAAACTGCAATTTACAAGTGTACTCAAAAAGAAAACAATGTAAAACTGTAGAGCTTACAAGTCCACTCAGCCCTACTTCTTATTCAGCCAATCGTAAAGACAAACAATTTTGTTTACATTTATGGGAGATAAAGGGAGAACAGGCGTTCACATGGAACTTTTTGTAGCTGGCATTGCAAGGTATTTACATGTCACATATGGTAAACATTCATATGACCCTTCATGAGGTCCGTTCCAACCCTGACATAAAATGATAGTCTATGATTCATGCTTGTTACAAATCCAGAGGACATGCTTCCATGCTGATAATGCTTGTTAAAAAAGAATGCATTCATTAAATTTTGACTGACTTCTTTTTGGGAGAATAGTATGTCTCCTGCTCTATTTTACCCTTTTACTTGCATTCTGCCATGCTCGGATGATTACCCAGCACATGTTGATCATTTTCAGAACACTTTCATTGCAGATTTGATAAAACACAAAGAATGTAGAAATGTGAGATTTCTAGAGAGAGTTACAGCACTCTACCCAATGTTTAAGAATCTGAAGTGACTTCCAAAAACTGAGAGGAATATGGTGTGGAGCATGCTTTCCAAAGTCTTAAAAGAGCAGCACACTGATTCAGAAACTACAGAACCCAAACCATCAAAACAAAAAAATCAACCTTCTTTTGGTGGCATCTGACTTAGATGATAAAAGTGAACATGCATTGGTCTGCACTGCTTTGGATTTCTATTGAGCAGAACCCAAAAGCAGCAGAACCCATGATCAGAGCAGAATCTGTCATCAGCATGGACACATGTCCTCTGGAATGTTGGTTGAAGCATAAAGGGACATATCAATCTTTAGGGCATTGACACAAATATCTTGCAACGCTGACTACAACACTGCCATGCGAACATCCATTCTCACTTTCAGGTGACACTGTAAACAAGGATCAGGCAGCATTATTTCCTGCAAATGTAAACAAATTTGCTTGTCTGAGTGACTGGCTGAACAAGAAGTAGGACTGAGTGGATTTGTAGGCTCTAAAGTTTTATATTGTTTTATTTTTGAGAATATTTGTAAGTTGCACTTTCACGATAAAGGATTACATTACAGTACTTGCATGACGTGAATTGAAAAATATTTCTTGTTTTTTATTGTGTAAATATTTATAATCACAAATATAAAATGAGCACTGTACACTTTGTATTCTGTGTTGTAATTGAAATCAGTACATTTAAAAATGTAGAAAACATCCAAAATACTTAAATAAATGGCATTCTATTATTAACAGTGCAATTAATCATGATTTTTTTTTAATTGCTGGACAGCCCCAATGATATTATGATTATTATAAATAATCAGTCCATCATTGCCATGGAAGGTAATCTGATTTTTGTAGATAGCCACACAGCTGTATATCTGGCCTTATAATCCTCTTTAATGTGGGACCTGAGACAACTAGTTGGACCAATGCAAAACTGTGAAGTGGGCAAATGTACTGTTATTGGGATATATACTAGTTTCAAGCATGCATTCTTTGATACACTTGATAAACATATGTACAATCATACTAGTGGATTTAATACCAGATTTTCTGGTGACATGGGAATATATTTACACTTCACATATAGTGCTTTACTCTTGCTTTGATTATTAATCATATGTCACACAATGCCAAATGAGAAAGCATCCTAAACTGTTCAAAGATTCAGAGGTGGATTAAGACTATACTGAGCCCATATTCACCTAACCCCTTGGAAGTTGCACATAGGGCTCATTCCTTATTCATGCAACTAGTCCTACTGATTTCAAGCAAGCAAAAATATTATCCTGTTGGTACTACTTGCAGGTGAAAGGGTAACTCACGTGAATAAGTGTTGGAGGACTTAGCTGCTGACCTCCCTCTCCTTCATGACTTGGTGATTTGAGTGAGTTACCATGGACGGTTCATTTCATCTTCTCTGAGTTCTGTATTAGAGCAGGTGACTGCCTGGTAGCAATTAGTCCTGTAACATGGTACCTGCTGCTTCATAAGTGCCATACAAAGTTCCCTCTGATGTAGCAGCCCCACAGCCAAAAATCCTGTTTTAATCTACCTCTAATCAGATCTGCTAGATCTCTCTTTATCAGACACTGCTTGGATTCTGTAAAAAGTGTTAAGACTTTACATTTGCCTTCTTTTTGCCTTTGAGTTTACTAGGGAGTTAGCGTTTCCCCTGTGAACATCAGTGTATTATTGACCAGGTGCAATGTGATTTTTCATCCTTTTCAGAAAGCATCTTCTATCAATCCCTTCCAGAAGTAGGATACCTGACTTCTGTGATTAGTGATCTACCCTAGTATACTAAGTCCTGTGGGCCAAAATTCAGCCATTGGACAAGCTGATGTAACTCCTCATGAAATGCTTACACTGGGGCTTCACATTACCCTCAGTTTGCACCAATATTTTGCAACGGGTTTAGGATGTGATTATCATTCATCCCTGCTAGGACCAGACAAACATTGCTTTCAGGAGAATAGGTTTAATGCCAAGTACTAATCCTTCTTTAACACTACTCACTTTGTTCTGCTGTTTGATGTTCCAGATTCTGTGCAGGAAACAAAGTTGGATTTTTTTCAGTTATTTAATCTATCTCCTGTAAAGTGTCCAGGCCTTGCAACCATAATGCAATTATTTATTGTGTAATGGGATTCAATCTAGCAGTGAGTGAGAGTTATCACTAGTTTAGTGGTATTTTTGAGGGACACTGAACAATGAGCTCTAGGATTGGTGATTTGTCCTGAGATCTTATTATCTACTAATAATATGGTACAATTTTGTAATGGATCTGTCACATATATCATATTTCAATATGATATCAAGTATTAAATAATAAAATTACAGAGTTAAATAATAAATGAAATGAGAGAAATTACAATGAAAAGCAAGGAAGAAACGTGTTTCCTACTGAGAGAGAAAAAAAATTTCACAGGCAGACACACATAGGAAACTTTTTCCAGGAAACAAGAATGGCAGAGGAGAAGAATCTTGTACCAGCACCAGCAAAATTGTGTGAACGTAGAGCTGATGCTAATGCTATATTTGTAGGGAGTGTGGGAAGGAAAGTAGAGAGAAAAATTCCATGAAACAGGTTTGAGCTTTAGCTACTTTTAACTGATCCTGAAATGAATGAAGAGCCAATAGAATTTTGCTGTCTTGTTTCTCAGGACCAGGTTGGCAGCTACATTTTATAAATCACGATCAGAACGCATAGAGACTGTTCAGAAATGAACTGCAATAGAGAGGGTGAAAGGAGATTAAAGCACAGATCAGCATTTCAGCAGACTGTTAACTTGTGGCAGCACGGAGAACAGGAATGTTGTCATGGCTCATTAAAAAGATTTGAAGAGGTAAAAGTTGTGAGAGAAGCAGGAGTCCCAGTCAAAGATTACAACTTAGTTAAAAACAAGAAGCAGTCTTCTGATTTGAGAAGGAAGAGGTACGATAATGAGTTGAGTTTGCAGACTGTCTTCTTGCCCAAAGAAAGGAATTATCTTCTTTGAAATATTGAAAAAAAGATTAGATGAAGCAACAAGTTTATTTGGAAAAGACAGAGTGGAAAGACAGAAGTCTTTAAAAGGTATCAAGGGTTACGTATAGCTGAGTGTCATCTGTGCAACATTGGTAATTAAAGTAAAAAATGGAGATAAAAATTGGCAAGAAGGAAAAGGTAGAGTTAAATCATAGCCAGGGATGAAAATAAACATTCTGATTGACATAAGGGATCTATAAGCCTTAAATCTTGACCCCCATATCATAGTTTATGCCATATATGTGCCTCATAACACCACATTTTTGCAGAGACTGGCATCCCACTTCTGCATGTGAAAAGAAACCAAATCTCCACATCTGGCCAGAGAAGATGTGGTAAGGGGAAGAAATCCAGTTCTATGACATACTTCTCCATCCCTTTAGCACTGCTTAAGCCTAAGTATCCAGATCCGCAGAAAGAGAGGAGGGTGGCAAAAATTCCCACATAGGTAAGTCCAAGTGAATTACAAGACTCTGTCAACAATGATTTGTACGCATCCTCTCTCCACACTATATAACCTTCCAGGAAGGGATGTTCTGGAGGTAGCAGTAGTCAGCACAGGTGCTACAACTGGGGATGCCAGTGCACCCCCGGCTTGAAATAGTTTCCATTATATACGGGGTTTACAGTTCAATGGCATTAAGCATCCCCACTCTACAAATTATTCCAGCACCTTTGGTAGTCAGTGAAGCTATGGGTGTTATTCAGGAGCTTGGGGGAGGGAAAATTACACGTAGTAGTAAGGAGACAAAGAGCCTTTGCATAGAAGGCCCTTTCCTATAGGAAATCCTCCAAGAAGCACCTGGATCTCAAAAGGTCCACAAGGCAACATTGTAGAACTCCTGGCCTCTTCCATAAGGATTCAAACTTCTTGCTCCCCTTCCCCAAAAGAATAATTTCATGGAAACGTTTAGTATCATTAGCATATGCAGAGATAACCCTTATGGGTCAGAATTTGAAAGTAAAACATGCACAAGCCATGTATTTACTCACTAAGTTTTAGTGGAATAAAAAATATCCTAAAATAGATGCATGGCTGTGTGTTCATGTAAGACCACAGCAATCACTGCTGTTCATTCATCTGCTATATCATTATTCTGTTATTTGTCCAACGTACAAATAAATAATGAAAATCTGCATGTGAAAGAGTTGATATAATTTAATGATTATATCAATCACATAGCAGGCTTCGAAGATATGGCCATACTGTTCTGCAGACACCGATACATCCTTGAACACAAACTTAATACGATGATTTTTCAAAGAGTGAATTTTTAGCCAAGACTTCACTCTGAATTAAGACATGCGTTCCCTGCAGCATGTAACTATTCCTCCTTTGTCGTGGTCTGTGTTGTAGGCTTACCGCATTTAGTTTCTTTGAAGCAGACCACATCTCACAGGAGGTGTCACAGAGGCCAGGAGCACAATGCAAGGTACGCTGCACAGAGTTGCCTGCATAGCATCTTCAGTAGTGGGCAATGGTAGGTTGTTAGTAAGATGGGAAACGGAGCTCTTGCAATCTACAGCATGTTCACGGTATTTTCTAAGAATCTTTGTGAGAACATCTGCTCTGTGACATTTGGTACCTTATACAGTGCCTGACAGTACAGTCTTTACTAGTGTAGGCAAGGACAGATCGTGTGACAAGAAGCAGGCCAATTATTTTTATTTTTAAAGGAAACACACAATTTTTAATTTCTCAACTGATTTTTATGGTTGATTATTTTCTATTAAGGTTGAGGCAGGTATCTCTATGGCTAAAATATATCTGTTATAACAGGGGAAATTAACAATATTAAATTAACATGCATGGCTTGCCACTGCACTCATATAACCAAAGGAAAACAAATAAAATAACTATCTGAAGTGAACCAGTTGATAAAGAGGTTACGATGACGTCATTTAATCCAGTGCAGGTGAAGCATAACTTCCCTGTGCTTGACTTTGCACATCGTCTTACAGAGATCCAATGAGTCTGTCTATCAGGTTTACCTAAAGCTTGTTTTGCTGTAACAGGCAATTACTCAAGAGTTCCTGCACTTTCTATCCTCATGAAATTTTGCTTTCTGATCCATAATACCAGAGGCATTGTGATTGCTAATGTGCATAGGCAAATAAAATAATTATATACCAATTACTTCATTTTGTCTAAACTTACTCAGGTATCAAGACAAACATTCATACAATTTCCATTATTAATGACAAGAGTTACATCTATGACTCAAAAACAGGTAAGGGGAGCAAAGTAACAGCAACACATTCCTGTATCGATATGAATATTTACACTGGATTTCAAAATGACATAAGAGCATAAGAATGGCCATATTGGGTCAAACCAAAGGTCCATCTAGCCCAGTATCCTGTCTTCTGACAGTGGCCACTGCCAGGTGCCCCAAAGGAAATGAACAGAACAGGTAATCATTAAGTGATCCATTCCCTGTTGCCCATTCCCAGCCCATGGCAAACAGAGACTAGAGACACAGAGTATGGTAGTAAGGTGTTGCATCTCTCCTCATCCTGTCTAAAAGCCATTGATGGATCTATCCTCCATTAACTTATCTTGTTCTTTTTTAAATCCTGTTATAGTTATGACCTTCACAACATCCCCTGGCAACAAATTCCACATGTTGACTGTGTATTGTGTGAAGTAGTACTTTTTTTTGTTTGTTTTAAACCTGCTGCCTATTCATTTCATTGAGGGACCCCTAGTAGTTGTGCTGTGTGAAGGAGTAAATAAGATTTCCTTATTCACTTTCTCCACACCAGTCAAGATTTCAAAGACCTCAATCATATCTCCTATTTGTCATCTTTTCCAAGCTGAAGAGTCCCGGTCTTTTCCCCTTTCGCCTCATATGAAAGCTGCTTTATATCCCTATTCATATTTATTGCCCTTCTTTGTAACTTTTCCAATTCTAATATATCTATTTTGAGATTGGGAAACCAGATATGCATGTAATATTCAAGATGTGGGCATACCATGTATTTATATAGAGGTATTATGATAATTTCTGTCTTATTATGTATCCCTTTCCTAACGGTCCTAATATTCTGATAGGCTTTTTAATTACCACTGCACATTAAGTGCATGTTTTCAGAGAACTATCCAAAATGACTCCAATGTCTCTTGAGTGGTAACAGCTAATTTAGATTCCATCCTTTTGTATGTATAGTTGGGATGGGATTTATCAACACTGAATTTCATACACCATTATGTTATCCAGTCACCCAGTTTTGTTAGATCCCTTTGTAACTCTTCAGTGTCTGCTTTGGACTTAACTATCTTGAGTAATTTTGTATCATCTGCAAATTTTGTCACCTCATGGTTCATCCCTTTATCCAGATAATTTATGAATATGTTGAACAGTAATGGACCTAACACAGGGGTTCTCAAATTTTTGTACTGGGGACCCCTTTCACATAACAAGCCTCTGAGTGTGATCCCACTGATAAATTAAAAACACTTTTTAATATATTTAACACTTATATATATTATAAATCCTGGAGGCAAAGCGGGGTTTAGGGTGGAGGCTGAGAGCTTGCGACCTCCCAGGTAAGCCTTGACTTAGTACCAACTTGAGAACCCGTGACTTAGTACCAACACCTGGGGGAAATGGCTATTTACCTCTCTTCACTCTGAAAATTGACCATTTAGTCCTACCCTCTGTTTCCTACTTTCTAACCAATTACTGATCTAGAAGAGGACCTTCCCTCTTACCTAGTGACTACTTACTTTGCTTAAGAGCCTTTGGTGAGAGACCAAAGTCTTTTTCAAACTCCAAGTATACAACATCCACTAGTGTACCCTTGTTCACATATTTGTTGATTCCCTCAAATAATTCTAATAGATAAGAATGATTTTCCTTTACAAATACCACGTTGACTCTTCCCCAACAAATTGTGTTCATTTGTGTGTCTGATAATTCTGTTCTTTACTACAGTTTCAACCAATTTGCCTGGTACTGAAGTCAGGCTTACCAACTACAAATTGCCAGGATCATCTCTAGATCCTTTTTAAAAAATTGGCATCCAATTATCTATGCATATCCAACTCTCTTGTGGTCATTTATGTGTAAAACACAGGAAATGGATTTATGTAGCATAAATTTAGGAAAAAAGCTTACATATATGACCAAAATACTGGGCTGACTAAAAAAAATTTTTTTTGTCTATGAGCAGCTAAAATTTCAATATACCACTCCCACCCTACCACCGCCCCCTGGAAGAAAACATGGTTATTCCAATTTTGGGTCTGTGGTCTCATTTTCACAGATAAACTAAAATGAAATATGGTTGCTGTTGTGACTGTCTAAAGGCATTTCATTCATGCTGCTTGTACAATTTTATACTATTTAGCCAAATTTTCTTATATTTATTCTCCTTTCTAAAAGTGTCTGACTTTCATTTAGTCTTAAATGCTTTTGTCTCTGCATTAATATCTGTTGCAATTACACTGCCACCATAAGTTTGAAATTGTGAGCTAGAACTGTGAATATTTGAAATTCCAGTTAAAAAATCCAATATCCAAGTAATATGATGATATTTTCTTCTGCTTTGAAATCTAGATGTCATCACTGAATAAAAATGTTGAGTCAACTAGCAACTGGTTAACTGACATCTCCAAAGTTGTCAAAACTCCAAAGTTGTCAAAAGGGAATCATCCTCAGAAATGAGTGTTCCTAGTGGGATTTTGTAGGGATTAGTACTAGGACAACACTAGTCAACATATTCACTAGTAAACGTGAAGTAAATATAAAAAAAAATCACTGCTGATAAAATATACTGTCATACTGACATGGACACATTTAGGAACAAGGAACATAGGCCATATCTACAAAATGGATGGTTGTATCCTGGAAAACAGTGGCTTTAAAAAAGGACAAGTGGACAAGTCCAATACTTTGGCAAAAAAAACATAATACAATATTTGGCTGCAAAAAAAACAGTGGAGGAGGAATAGGAAAGTGATTTTACCTTTCTTTATGGCATTGGCAAGACAGAGACTGGAATCCTGCGGGGAATTTTGATATCCGGATTTCTAAAGGATATTGAAAAATTTGGATATATATGAGCTTGTGTGATATTCCCCAAGGTACAATCTGGACTGTTGAACAGCTGTGTCACTTCAATTCTCCAAATTGGAATGCCTTTTACACTGCTTCACTATGAAAGCACCTGGTCTGCTCACACTTAGCCTCTACCATGTAAATTACTCCCTGCAGTTGAGTGCTTTAGCCAACCACTCCCGAACTATATTACAGAGTGACACCAGAGAATTTCCAGTCCCAGACTTGTCCCCAGAAAATCTATCCCTTGTACTGCCCAGCACTCTCCTGGACAATACAAGCTCATAGTAAGTCCATTGTTTCATTCACAGAAATGATAAGCACATAACTTGTTATCTGAAATGGAGTTTCCTAAACACTTCAGTCCAAGCTGCCATAAGGACTCCTCATTGTTTTAGCCAGAAGTGCAATTTTAAGTCAATCTTACCCCCTTAAATAGGTCTGTTTCCAAAAGATATGTTAGAACAAATAAACCCCAGAAATTTTAAAAAACAATTATTCATTCTTTAAAAGAGAAAACCTCTGCAAAGGGAGGAAGGAATTCAGTGATGAGAACACCAAGCTTTTTCTGAAAAAGGGAATCTTGGGTGTTTACTGTACATGTACTTTCTTTGGTCAAGAAAACAAAGGCTTTCATAAGAGCTGTTGTATCTCATACTAATGAGCATATAACTTCACTTTTTTTTCTGATCATACAAAAATGTAATATGTATTAAGCATACAAAAATTATTTGAATAAACTCATATTACTATTTGTACGCCTAAGTATTATAGTGGTTGATGAAATTAAAATAAAGGGATTACTTATAGTAGCTAAGAATTGCTACATGAGGAAGTAAACCCACTCCATTCAACATCATATGTATCACCCAGCCCAAGGAAATACAAATCTTCTGTTACCACTTAGAGTATTAATTTACTTATGCTACAAGTTTACCATTGGGCAGCCACAGCACAGTACATAGATTTTATATTGGAACATAATATTATGTGAATTAGGTCACTTTGGGAGGTTTCCACAGTTTCTCCTATGCCAGACACAACTCATAAAACACCTTCCTTGAGAGGGAAATGTGTGATCATTTAAAGTGACAGAAATTGCACTCATCACATTTGATTTAAATCATTTCTGGAAAACCAGTGGCATGTTTTAGAGATGCTGTTGCTTCTCTAAGTGCAGTATAATTTTTGGTTAACAATAATACATAAATATGTGCAACACTCTTCATCAGAAGAAAAAATATTCTAGTTGCTTATGATATATTTAATACATTCTATGAAATGTTCACGATTCTGATGGAAGTTGAACTGCTGGATTCTCTAGCTTTATGGATAATGATGCACAAGTAACACTGGCTTCTGAATTTTAATGTAACATCACAGGCAGAATAATGCTCAATTCTATTATGCTCATTGCCTGACGCTACTCTCTGCAGGTAAGAATCTGTAGATCTTAGCACTATTCCAAGATACATGACTATTTTCAATTATTTGTCTATGCTTCCATTAACATTACTAATTTCTGGTCTTCAAATTTTGGCTTGAATTAGCTTAAAAACTGAAGTTGGCTCCTTTCAAGAATACACATTTATTATGTTATGTAAATCAGAAAGTAAAGACTAATGAAGTCAAGTCAATTAGAAGTGTAATTTTGAAAGGATAATAATATTCTTCAATTGCAGTATTTTTACCAAATAGGTGAAAAATATGTATCCTTTATAAAATTAACCTGCTGTTAGAGTAAGTAGTAAAATAGGTGAAAATGAAAGTGGCATAGCAAAATGTAAATATGAAAAAATAAGGGCATTTGTTATTTTCTAGACCAAGTGCCCAGATGTGATTTATTCTTGATCTAGTTGCTTCTAAGATATTTCCACATTAAATTATGTTTTTAAGACTTTCCCCAAGTACCTCTGTCAAGATTGTTAAAATTAATAATTTTATCCTACTGGAAATTTATAAACTATTTTTGTTGAAACAGAACCCCTCTCACTCCTTCTTATGGTTCCTCTATGTCTACACTACCCGCCGGATCAGTGGGTAGTGCTCGATTTATTGCATCTCATCTAGTTACCTTGTACACACCACTATTTTAGACTGTGCTAATCTGGACTGTGCTATCTTAAAACATTATTTTTTAAACGAGACCATTCAGCCTAAAGCTCTGTTAGCAGGGCAAGGATAACAGTCTTAGGTACTTGTATTGTCCCCCATAACCGTAGTATCTCAACACCTCACAATACTACTGTGAGGTAAGGACTGGTATTATTCCTGTTTTGTAGATGTGGCAGTGACACACTGGCACTTAACTCTCATTGATTTCAATGACAGTTAGGCACCTAATGCTTATTTTTAAAAAAATCATACTAGATGCCTACCTGAATCTTTAGGTGCCTAAACACCTTTAAATATCTGACCATAAGTGACTTGGCCAAGGTCACAAAGGAAGTCTGTGAAAAAGCAGTGAACTGATCCTAGGGTTCCCTGAGTTCCAGACTAGCTGCCTAAATACTGGATCATGTTTGCTCTATTAGTCACTGAAGTAAGAAGATGCAACTATCCATACATGCAGGAAGAAGGTGTTTTTTTTCCTTTACCATTTTTCAAAGTAGAACCAGGAAGTGCATCAGGGTTGCACTGTCAGATCTGCACTAAACCTTGGACCATGACATGTTCAAATGACTTTGGAGTTTCTTCACAGGCTGGATTTTAATATAATTTAATTACATATGCGGAATCCTCTTGGAACGCCAATAGGATGTCTGTGGGCAGAACTGTAATCAGCTCTGAAGGCTTATTATTGAAACAAATCAAATAGCCTTTTTTTACTTTTCGATAGTATTGAAATATTTGCAGTTGCTAGCTGTAGAGAAGATCTGAAAGGTCTTGAACTGTATGAATTCCATGTTGCCTTTTCAACGGGAAAAAAAAATATGCATTTCAATGGAAAAAAATTAGACAGAATCCTCAGCTCAGTCTCAGAATACTGTTAACTCAAAGCAATAAGGGCTGGATGATGCCCTTCAGGACAAATTCTAGTACATTCCAGGAAACGCTATACAAGCCTTTGCTGGAACCACAAATGTTTAATACAAATGGCCCTCTCCAAAATTTGGGTGACCCACTCTGTGGCTCAATCCACTACCCAAAAGTATTGATTCTCTGTCTGACAAATCAACATACTTTCTAGAGTAATACACACAAAGCTAACACACTGCAATTAATGCCCTGATTCTTTTTCTCCATAGGACAACAATCATCATTTGTTATCAGCAGATGGAAGTGAAGACAGCCTAAAATGATAAATGCTAGGTTGAGTAGTAGTAGTGAAGGAAGGTACCAATAGTGTGGCCAGAAAACAAGAATTCTGTTTCATGAAAAACTGGGATTTCTAAAGTTGTTTTCATTCTAATGTAGACAAATATAAAACCTTTTGATTTTTTTCATGAATAGCCAATATCCAATATCCTAGTACCTACATCACCTATGTGAGAGACTCAGGTTCAAATCCCTGCTCTCCATGATTTGGAGTAGGGACTTGAATATGAGTATTTGAAAAGGGACTTTAGGAATTAATGCCCTAACCACTGTACTATTCTGGGATCTCTCTTGAAATTTCATCCTGAACCTGAGAAATTTTCCAAAAAGTTTGTCAAAACGGATAAATTTGCACAAAGTTTCAATTTTAACAAGTGGCATTTTCCAGTGGAAAAAAACATTTAATCAAAAGATTCCAAGGAGCTCAAAGTATCCAATGTTTGCAACTATAAACCATTAAGAGCAGGGAAACCAACTGGAGCAGAAAACAAGTAATATGTTAGGATTACAGAGAACACTCATGCAAAAGAGAATATCCTTGATTTCTCCTCAGGTGCCACCAGATTGAGGTAAACGTAGTGCATTAGCGTCTACATCCATATAGGTGTCAGTTTTTTTCAGTGAAATTTCAATAGGAAACCTTCCTAATACAAAATTACAATAGCTAAATCTTTTGTAATAGATAAAAGCAGATTACTAAAAGAGCAAACTAGCAATTAAGATACAGAAGTGGGTGTGACAATCTATTCTTGTGTAAATTGATGAGCCTCTGTTCTTTATTCCCCCTTCCATAAAATGATAGTGATATTTACCTGCCTCATAAGAATGTTATAGAGACTTAAAATCATTTTTTTGCACTGAACTCTGAGATTCTTAGACATGAGAAGTGCAGATAACATTTAATAAAACAACCTTGCAGCACTACTTTGAATTTAGCACTATGTAGGAGTATTAAGACTGCAGTCCAACAAATATTAAATTGGTTTGACCTGTTTTATAAACAGTTCAGAAATTGTAAACTATGTATAACTAGCTTCTTATTCAGCATTGCATAAAATTAAGCTATATCAGTAAAGAATTGCCACCACATGGTAATTGTTTCATAAGGACCCAAAATGATGGCATTTAACTGAGTGTATTGCTGTTACAAAACCAAATTCAGTAGATTAAAATTATAATATTTCTTTCTGAAAATACCAGGGTAGCAGAAGAAAAGTGAATAATTGCAACCTCTAACATGGTTTTCAATTTCTTAATCAAAACAACAGAAGTTTTTAATTATACTATTACAGCCCATTTCAACAAAAAATATGGTGGATGCTAGCACAAGGACTCCTAAAAGGATTATTCGTGCTTCTCAGGTTTCAGGCAGTATAGCTGGGCTCCTCATGATTCCTTTTTATTTGAAATGGTCTTTAGATTAAACATATTCATTTAAAGTGATAAGTCTAGCTGGATTCATGTGCTGAGTAAGCTTTTACATAGCTTCTCTCATGCACCTCAACCTTGATTTGCAATATCCCTGCTGTTCTAGCCATTTACCATTTATTTTGAAAACTGTGTTACTGTAGCAATCAAATTTTAGAAAAGATTAGAATCAGATTGCCAAAATTATTTTCATTTGTGACTCGATATGGATTTGAACCCAGGTTGTAAAGTCACCGGGTGCATTAATCTATTTTGTCAACAAGGCTCCTAACTATTTATTTATTTTTACTTAAAAAAAAGAAAAAGGACAATGACAAGGTTATCAGACCTATTTTGTGGTATTTGTATAAAAATACAATTTTCTACCTTTGGTTAACAACAAGCTCTTGAACCTTTCTTTTCAAAGCAACTGCAGACATCCAGAACAGAAATATTTCCTAGGACATTTTGAGAATTATTCCAGGAACTAGTTAATTTGCTGATGGACCATAGTGCTTAAAAACTCCATCATAAACCATTTCAATTAGAAAACCAAGGTGTATAACAAAGAATCACAGTCAAAACTTAGAAGGAAAAGCAGAATGTGGAGAGATCCAATAACAGTCCTAAGGACATCAGAAACTCTGAAAAGACATGACAATGAGAAGCATAATCAGAATATAGGACACAGTATATTATGTCAAAGACAGAAACTTACTGAGGGGCTATCTAGAGACTGACAAATAGAGATAATATATTTGTTTAAGAAAAAATACATATTTTAAAATATCATTATAGAGATATATATTTTTATGAAAATTAATCAGTTTCACTTCATTAGAAATTCTGAGACAAATGCTGCATACAACCACCCAATGACATATAGTTTATTTTCCTAGAGGCTTGTGAAATACTCCATACAATATACATTAAGTAATAAAAATAAATAATAGCATCCAGTTTATGCTAGAGATTCAACATTTTTCCACAGAAGAAAGTAAGGTCTGGGTATTCCTGCATGTGAGGAGGCAGCCCATTTATAACTCAAAATTAAAACCAGTGAGTTTTCAAAAACATGAATATTTAATCTTCTCTCACACAAGGGCAACCTTTTATAGACCTGTAAAGCTTTGCCACAAAACAGTATTTGTGGGTCATTGCCCAATTAAATGAACTCATTATGCTAAGAGGACTCCTTTTAGTCATTTTCATTTGAAATGAATCTTCTGAACAACGCGTCACTGTCTTTTGAAAATAGGAATCTACTGATAAAAAAAAGTTACTGTGAAGCCATGAAGTGGCAACACATAGTCCAACTTTCTTGATAAAAGGCAATGCAAAAGCACACTTTTTCACTTTGTAAACCAAACTATTTTACTGCAATTATCTTATCAAGAAAATTTTAATAAAACTCTGGTTTCGTAAATTATGTTTAAAACTGTTTTTTGCCAAAGGTACTAAACTTAAAGTAACTTTATAACATTTCATAGGAATGAATGAGACTCTGTGAATGAGCCTCTGGCTGATAGTTATCAGCACTGATTTGTTTTAAATTGCTAGGAAAGACTCAGAATAGACTGACTTTCTTTTTAATAAAAAAGGATAGGACTGGATGAAACCGGTTTATCTGTTTCCTTTTTATTGAGGGAATCTTAGCATGAAGTCAAGGGTTTTCCTTGCCCAACAGAAACTTAAAGAACATGGCTCCGGCATCGGAGACAGTGACCCAGACTAAATGGCTCTTTCCCAAATTCAGGTCTATGGATTTCTTCTGCCCTGTTCTTCTGACCAGTCAAATATTTTCCCTACTATTTTCTGCTTTACTAAAAGCAAAGAGGAAAAATGGCCTGTGTGTGTGAGAGAGTATGTGTATTAGGCCTCAAACCACTCTTCAAATGACCATCATCAGCACTGCAACAAATACATGGAAAATCCCATATATTGGATGAGTACATGGATTCCACTTTAGTAATGGTTTGTAGTCCAATATACTAAACCCATCGCCACAGAGCCCAGATAATTAAAAATGTATTGATTTCTAACCTGACAGGTCAATTGTCCTGTATAAGAAGCCAGTTCTCTGATGTTAAACACTAAATTGCTAGATTAAATCATCTGATTTAATCTGATTGTAATGCGTTGTAAGGGAGAACTGGATCTTTCCGTCAACCAGCATTTTAATAAGAAGAAATCAAGCCTTTTAAAGTCTCCCTTCACAACACTTACTATTTTCTAACCATTCAATTACCCAGAAATAACTTTCCTCAGAAGAGGACTAATGTTACTCCTAGATGTCTTACCGCACCCCACAACAAGGCAGCACATACTGGAACTGCACCTAAAGTAAATCCTGGCCTAACATACACTTACGTTCATACTTATCTTTAAGCCAATGAGCAGGTCCACTGAAGTTAAAGTTATTCATAAGCATAGATTGGTGCAGGACTTGGGCCCAAGTGACAAACCTAGTATTAACAATAACTCCTATACAGTTTTATTATTGTATTGTGAAGAATACATTAGTTTTGGTCAAGCATAAATTCAGAAAGTGAAGGAGGATGATCCTGTAATTAGGGCACTAGTCTGACACTCAGAAAAATCCAATTTCAGTACCTTGCGCTACCACAGATTTGCTGTGTGATCTTTTGCAAGTCATTTGGAGACTGTTTTTAAATGTATTTGGGCACCTAAAAATGCAAATAGGCCAGGGGTTCTCAAACTTTTATATTGGTGACCCTTTTCACACAGGAAACCTATGAGTGTGACCCCCCCTTTATAAATTAAAAACACTTGTTTATAGTTAACACTATTATAAATGCTGGAGACAAAGCGGAGTTTGGGGTAGAGCAATCCCCCATATAATAACTTTACGACCTCCTTAAGGGTCACAATTCCCAGTTTGAGAATCCCTGAAATAGGCCTTTAGTGCCTAGGTGTGTCACTCCCATTTTGAAAATTTGTCTAGAGTCCTAGCTGCATCTTTAGGTACCTAAATTTATTTAAAAATCTGGCCCTTTCTTTCATTGAATCATAGAACTGGAAGGGACCTCATCTAGTCCAGTCCCCTGCTCTCAAGGCAGGACTAAGTATGAATTTAGGCCTGGTCTACATTGATGGGGGGGAGTCAACTTAAAATACGCAACTTCAGCTACACGAATAGCTTAGCTGAAGGTGGCATATCTTAGGTCAACTTACCTGGCTGCCCACATAGCAGAGAGTTGACTGCTGCCACTCCCGCATTGACTTCGCTTCTGCCTCTCAGGTAGAATACAGGGGTTGACGGGGAATGCGTTCAGGGATCGATCAATCACTGCCCGCCAATCTGGCGGGTAGTGTAGAAGAACCCTTTGTCTCTTTGTGAATCAGTTCCTTATTTGTAACATGGAATAGTAGTATTTCCATGTCTCACAAGGTGTTGTGAGAATAAGCATATTAAAGATTGGTCGGTGCTCTGATGCAAGTATTGGGGAATATATAAATATCTTGGACGAATAAAAGGATTAAACCAATATTTGTTGTTTTCACTACGAAAACCTAGAGAGCAGAATTTTAAGTTTATAATAGCAAATGCCTTGGCTATGTAATTTTAAGTAATGAAGTTACTATAGCAGAATTAATGGAATCTAATATTGTAATAATTAATAAATTATTACAATATTCTTCCTAATAGCCTCCAACCAACCTTTTCTAATACACAACATTGAACATATTAATTTTAATTGAATAGTTTAGATGTGGATATTAACACTGGATAAACTGAAGAAATTCAAGCAAATGAGGGGAAAAGTTAATATTGAACATTGTGTCTAATTTATGTTTTTATAAACTGTTAATAAATTTTACAATAAAATACTTTGAAACTAGCTGAGAAAAGTATCTGAGGGTGAAAAAAGGATATCAACATAACTTTTCTCCTGTCAAACATTATTTGCATTTAATCACATCCAGTCTTTGGGAAAAAAAAGATGCAAGAGACAATGCCATTACAAAAATCTTTGGTTGGAGGTCGATTAATATACACTAACAAGAAAACATTTGAATAGAAATTTTACTTAGTCACAGTCATGAACATTTTTTGAAATAAAACCTAAGAATAATGCAGTTATAAACTCAGGCTAAATTTTAGAACAGTGGTCTCCAGCATTTTTAAGCACAAGATCACTTTTAGAATTTAAGTGTAACCCACGATCTACCTCAAAGAAAATGTAAAAACAACAGTAATCACAAAAACCCAAACAACATTGCCCCACCGCTTCCCTGAGGCCATGCTCTTGCCCTGCCCATTCTCTGAGGTGCCACTCCACCTCCCTTCCCTCTGTCACTTGCTCTACCCCATCCTCACTCACTTTCACCGAGCTCGGACAGGGCGTTGGGGTGTGGGAGAGGGGTAGGCTCTGGGCTGAGGGGTTCAGAGTGTGGGAGCAGCCATGGGATGAGTCTGGGGCAGGGGGTTGGGGTACAGGAGGGGTTTATTGTGCAGGCTCTGGAGGGGGCTCAGGCAGCAGGTTAGGATGCAGGGTGTGGGCACTTGGAAGGGGCTGTGGCAGGAAGTTGGGGTGCAGGAGGATGTGGAGGCTCTGGGAGGGAGTTTGGTGTGGGAGGGTTCTGGGGTGGGGCAGGAGTTGGGGTGTGGAAAAAGTTCTGGGTGTAGGCTCCAGCTGGGCGCCACTTATATCAAGCAGCTCCCTGGTGGTGATGCAGCATGGCTAAGGCAGGCTCCCTGCCTTCCTTATCCACACACCACTCCAGGAAGCAGCTGGCATGTCTAGCAATGACTCTTGGGGGGAAGGAGCGGAGGGCAGGTGGTTCTGCACACTGCCTTTGCCTGCAGCATGACCTCCTCACAGCTGCATTTGGTTGCGATTCCCTGTTCCCAGCCAATGGGAGCTGCAGGGGCAGTGCTTGCAGGTGAGGGCACCGCACAGAGATTCTCTGCTCCTTCCTACCAGGAGCTGCTGCCGGATATGCTGGCCACTTCTGGAGGCAGCGCATGAATATGGCAGACATTATGTTCAGCTGTTCTACCAAATTTCTAAAATTTAAATGATAATGTTAGCAGAATTAGATAATATTTTGCTAAGTTCCTAATATACCTGCATTTATCTCAATTTAAAATAATTTTCTCCAGCATTCCTCAACTCCTCACCCTTTCCATGCCCAACTGCCTAGACATCCAAGCTTTCTCCTAAATGATGGTACTCCCACATGCAAGACTATCACTTCACAGCTCCTTTCAATCCACAAAGAGAAGCTAATATTTAAACTCTACTATTTCACTTAATTTGATGTACACTATATTTTAAACTTGACAGGTAAACATATGTTGAGTTAGATTCACAGGATGCACTTCTTGCCTTTTGTACCCTTTACGATACTTAGAGAAGGCCAAAAGGGTTTTTGTTAGTTTACTTAAATAATTTAGGACTCTTGTAAACAACTGAAGAGCAAGCAGAGTACCTGAGATGCCAGAGCTAACGGTGTGAAACTTAATTAACTGAGATAAATGATTTTTATTCAAACAGTGTAAAGCTATTTTTCTCCTTTGTTACCACCAACATAAACTGTTTGAAGAAAATGTCTTTGTTCATGATTCAAGCCCCACTCCTTAACTATTAAGGACTTGGACAACTCTGAAATATTTATTGGGAGTTAGTCCACTAATATTTTATAAAGGGTAGAGACCACTTTACTCCTACCCATCCTCCTTCTTCTAGAACAACCCACCTGCCCCGCCCCCTCCTCCCCACACACACCTTTCAAACTTTCCTGATCTATCAACTTTTAAAGGGCATAAAAATCTATTTTTCCACTTTGTGGGTCACTTTTAAAGAATCATTTTTTTCAATTTTTCAGTTAGCTTACCATCAATGACTTTTTTCTAAAACATTAAAATGAAATGAACAAATAGCCATGGCATCGAAGCTGCTGCCACAGTACACACACTGACAATTCTAGTGCTTTGATTCATTGTTTTACCATGGTCAAGACAAACAAGGAGGAACAGATACAGGAAGTCAGAGCACTGATCAAGTAAGAACTAAAAGGAAAACTGTAATGCATCATAAAGTACTCAGTTCATATGAATGCTTAGTACTGTCTTTTAACAAATTAACACAGTAATGAAAAATCTTAAATGACAAACCTTCATGTCCCTCCACTGTTCATCACAAATATACCAACACACATACTACTACAAACACCATACTAATATATTAGGCAACTGATTGCCTTTGAAAACATACTGTCTACTACTGTACATTTAGATAAAATTATTTTTTTGCATCATCTTGGTAGCCAAAAAGTTGAATTTTGCAAACTGCCTGACTCCTCCCACTTAATTGTCTTTCCAATCCTTTTAGTGATCAAGATTTGATATCAAATTTAGCCAGGATGTCTGCCTTAATGCTCAAAAATGATTTTAAGCTAGTTTAATTGGCTGAGACAAACATTAGTTCTTAAAATGAACTTGAAAGGACTATACCAGAAGCTCACTAAAGATACTGTTTGGCAGCTGCACTACAACATACAGCCTTAATTTTTTTATAGAAAATCTTGTTGGAATGTGATTTTTGGTATTAGCCACATGTTTTCCATGCTTGAAAAGAATATAACCCTGAATTCTGATAAAACATTTTCAGATCACTGAGTGGAAGACACCATAAAAAAGCATGCATCTGAATTACTATAAGAAATCTATTATCTATGGAAACATTGCTGGTACAGCACACTACGCAAGCAGAATTACGTGTAGTAAGAGTGATAATTTAGAATGTATATACATTTGCTCAAATACCATGGTAAAGGCCCAGCTCGACAAAGCCTTGGCTGGGATGATTTAGTTGGTGTTGGTCCTGCTTTGAGCAGGGGATTGGATTAGATGACCTCCTGAGGAATCTTCCAACCCTGATATTCTATGACAAGAAATCTAACCTACAGCAATCTGGTAACTAAACTCAATCTTTCTGAAATACAATCTTTGCTGTTACAAAGTTAACATTTACAAACAGCTATAACACTGTAACACAATACGCAGTGTTTCTGTATATTTAGTAGAAAATAACTCCAGAATCTCAGAGACTTGTGGCATAGTAACTGCATGTTACGATTACTGTCTTAAGTAGTTAGGCTCTGTTGCATTGTTTGCCCTTTATACTACAATGCTAATCTGAAAGAAACCACACAAGCATTGTTGACTCAAAATAACCATGTTTACTAACCATATAAAACCTTTGTCCCTCTCTCTCACACACAGATGCTCTGGCTGGTTTTTCAAACTGAACTCAGTAAACACCATTGGAATGCTCACAATTTTAAAAGGTACTTCTAAACCCATATTAACTTCCAGATCTATGAGGTGAAATTCAAGACAAAACTCTTTTACTGAAATCAAGCAGAATCTCTCCAAAAGTTCTGTAGTAGATGCATTGGCCATACTGTGTGTGACCAGAACATGTCCACTGCACAATATATCAATATCCCTCCAAAGCACATATATACTGTATTTCCTGAGGCATGCAACATAGAATGTAATCAGAATCCCAACAAGAAAGATAGTGAAGAAATACTGAAATAATTCATAAAGTCATAACTTTAAATGTAATACTGATTGTTATTTTAATTAGGTCTTTTTTCCCCTCTTCCCTTGAGCACAGAGTCAGGCAGTTTAATTAAATTAGGTTCTGTGGAGATGTTGTTTATAGCCACATTTTACTGATGTTGAATGGTGAGGGACCAAATGTATTCAGAAAATATTTAAAAGATGTTACTTCCTTTGACAAAATGGGGTGCTCAAGTAGTCCCACTGGACTATCCTCTATGTTCAAAGGGACTAAAGACTCAGTTTTCAACACTGTACCTTATTGTAGTAATATCTTAGGGCTTAACCACATTTAAGTGCATTAGGCCAATTCAGTCCTGGTGCAAACCCACTGATTTCAAAGAAGTTGCCCCATTTGTACCAATTATTGCTATTTTTTTATATCTAATAAAATTTCATTCAGACAAAAGAGGAAAATTACATGCATGTATCTGAAGCCAGAATATGGCCAGTGCAGTATGTTTTGTACAATGGCAACTTTTCAAATACTATGCCCATATCAGGGATGAATATTTTTGTAGAGGGTGCAAAAAAAATTCCCAACATGACCCAATATATTCAGTAAGCGAAGACAAAAACAAAATAAAATTCTTCGCATTAAAAGAATTTGATTTCAAACAAATCTCAGAGCCACTAGGAGCTCCAAACACTTCTTGTGTATATTAACTGATCCAATATCATTAATCTAAGTGGCTTCTGTGGCCCATAAATATAAAAAGGTTTTATCTCCCTTGGAACACTGCTGAATAATTTAATATTTATCATCCATATTGATATCTCAAACTGCCAAAACAACGCAACTTTTAGCCAAGTTATTTTTACGTGAACTTGGAAGGCTGTTGTATAAGAATAGACATACAAAAATAAAAAGTTAACTTCTTTCTTGTGTTCCCGCATCTTCAGACTCTGTGTACTAGGGCCTTCATGAAAGGCAAGAAGAATGGTGGCAATGAGAACTGTTCCTTTACGGACTGAGCACCTCAGACAGTGCAGCTGCTGTGAAGGTCATTTTGTTGTTATGCACAGGCAGCTGAAACTAGACACAGAATAAGCCAGAACTCTCACAAGTACTTCAAGGACTGAGGCCATGCTATACTACAAACTTTGGTTGACAAGTTATGTCAGCATAAAGCTGCCACCATTAGTATGTTGCTCATGCACGTGCATAACAGGCTATTTCATTAGTGTATTGCATACTCACTGAGAGGGCTAGTGTAGATGACAAGCATGGAGCACCATGAGTACGTATATCAATATACCAGAACACCACCCTCCTGCGCAATGTCCTTTGAGGAATTTTCAGTGTGCTGTAATGGTAGAAACAAATCATGCAGAGAACTCTAGGAGGCAAGGTCAAGTTCCTATCATACAACTTTCTCCATCCCATAATATTTCTGTCTTTCTTTTTAAATCCCACAAACTTGCACAGCACTTGTCACTTTCAAAACTGTTTGACACAAGCATGGAACCTACACCACTAGGCACTACGTCACAAGAGTTGTGAACACAGGACAAACAATTCTATGGTATTTGCAGAGTCACAGGAAGGAGCATAACAAGTGGGGATATGACAATTTGTCTGAGGACAGATTGGTCAGGGACAGATTGAAAAACAATTCCTGGTGCAAATGGTGGGGCACCACTTCTGGGCTGAGAAACAAGCACTGACTGGGTGGGACCACATTATAAGGCAGATTTGGGATGATGAGCAGTGGCTGCAGAATTTTTGGATGCACAAGCCCACATTCTTGGATCCGCGTGCTGAGCTCACCTCAGCCCTCTGATGTAGGGACATCAAAATGAGAGTTGCACTGACAGTAGAGAAGCGAGTGACAATTGCACTGAGAAACTTGAAATTCTGAACTGTTACCTCTCAATGGAAAAACATTCTGAAGTTGGACAATCCAAAGCGAGGATGCAAATGTGCAAGGCCATTAATCATATCATTGTATGCAGAACTGTGATTCTCATGAACGTGCAGGACATAGTGGAGGGATCTGCACCTATACGGTTCCCAAACTGCGGTAGAGCAGTGGTTGGCATGGATCTCACTATTTTGGCCCCAGCTCACACTGCAATAAAATACATCAAGATAAAGGCTCTTTTTATGATCATGCAAGCCAATCTCAATATAGACTGGTGAGGAAAGATGCATGACAGGTTCATCTTTAAAAACACAATACTGATCAGAAAACTCAAAGCAGAGACATTCTTCTTGACTGGCAGATTACCATTGGCAATGTTGAAATGCTATCAGTGATCCTGAGGGACCAACCCTATCATTTGCTTCCCTGTGTCATGAAGCCATATACTGCTCCAAAGAAAGATTCAACTACTGGCTCAGCAGGTTCAGAATGACAGCTGAATGTGCTTTTGGTAGACTATAGGGATGCTGATAGACTGAAGGGAGGATGCTTGGATCAGAATTCTATTTGGCCCTGGTCTCCTTGTCAGTTTGGACTTGTATCCAGAGATGTTCACTGTACTGCAGCATTCATCTCCTCCAGGCTCCTCCTCAGTGTACACACACCTATACAGTAATGCTTTAAAAAACTCCCACACCCCAATCTGGATCTGTGCTGGATATGAAATATGTATGTACTTTGAAAATTCTGTACCTGTTACATACAATCGCCCATAACCCCAGCCTGACTCCAGATGTCCAGCACCTTACTTCTTAACTTGTGTATGTTTTCATTTTTTAACATTAGTTTTAATAAAGTTTTAAATCTGATGGGGAAGGTGTCAAAGAGGGAGCTGGGATTCAGATAAGTTGTCAGTGTTGGGAGGTTGACAATTTATTGAAATGCAAACAGTTATTAGTTAATCCTAACCCTTTCCTTCTCCAGATCCCGATGAAGTCCTCCTTGTTATATATTGTTATTTTGGAATATGTCATTTTTTTTGCTGGGGTATGTGTTGACATATTTTGTTTCTTGTGTACTGGCTTTTATACACCTTGCCAGCAGCGGTAGCAATTTTCATTTCCTAAAGGATAACAACCCTTATCTCCTAGGAACCATGAAGAGTCACCTTAGTTAGAGACACCACACATCAAAAAAAGAAAGAACCTTTGAGGTGAGGACATACTCCTGGGAAGTTTTCCTATAGGCCAGTCTACCCCTATATTTTTAGGGTTACATTCCAGCAAATACCCTCATTTTTAAAATCTTCTGACCTGGTACAAGAATATGTGCTCATGTAAACTAATAACATTTCTCCTTTGTTTGCTGACACAATACAGTTCTTGTCCCATATTAGAATACTTTGTGGTGTATATACTTCATGTAATTAGTTTGATAAGATTAAAAAAGCCAAATATTTATACCCCACACACTTAAAAAAAAAACCCTTGTGTTAACATTTACATAATAGCAAAAGTCAGGACACAGAGAAATCCACATTTCTTCACCAGCTAACAAATTAGAATTTGGACCAAGTCCAGAATAACAAAAAATCAAGCATAGCCTAGCATTTTCAAAGGACCATGAGCAATTGTGATGACCATATCCTAATGAAATTCAATGGGAATTCAACTGGGGTCATAACTACAAGTCTCATTCAAAAAATCTCAGTCATAGTTTTCAGAGACAAAGAGGCATTCACTTGGAAATAATAGGAAGACAAGATCCTACTAGTGCAAACTACTAAGTTTCCACTTAAAGTTTTATAGATGATAGCAGTCATGCACAAATTACTTTTGCAAACTGCTTTACACAATCAGCTTTGAGGAGAAAAGTGGGAGACGACTTTCTGAAAACAGATATTGAAAACAAAGCATCTAGTTAAATATATAGCCTAATTTCCAAATTGGCAGGTAAAAAGAACTCTAGGATTAAAAATATATTGGTATTATGTATCTTTAATATATTCTTTGGTTAAGAAATATAGCTCTCTGAAGAAAAAAAACCACACTGGATTCAGTTGTACATTAATTTTTAGTCACTAATCTTCATAATTGTATAGACTACCGTATGATAACAATGTATTTTACACAATCCAGGTAATGGAGGAATTATGAGAAGCAGGAATTATACATTTCAGCAGACTGCCATGATGACCATTTAACGTGCAGGTGGAGGTAGGTCCCAGATGCGAAAAAAGGGTCAGAGTATAGCAGGACATTCGCTACTATGCAGATTTTCTTGTCATCAACCATGCAATGATCCAAAAGAGGACCTGTAGAGAATGTTTCTGCCAGGGAGCATGTTCTTCCTCCACCTCTTATGGGGCTAGGTACTGGATTTGGTCCATAAGGTACAATACCACCCTCAGACATACAAACACAACTTCCATTAACTGTAATAAGAAACAGTATCTGAGGGTAGAGGTGGGCCTAAAGCATTAGATACACTAACAGCTTGTTTCTACTGAGCTATCAAAAACATCTCCGCGTCAGTCCAAAGCAAGCCAGACATTTAAACCAATTTACAGTTAAAGTTTGGGACTAATTTAGCGTATGAACCTGGAAAGCATTGAGTACTCCTATGATAAGCTGAGCTCTCATCAAACTCACCAGGACTGTAGAGTGTACAATTGTAATTCAATGGGACTGTGGCTAATAGCTGCTAAAATTATATTCACACAAGGCAAGCTCTCTCATATCTTGTCTACACTAAGGAAATTTCACAAAAAATTCTCAACATTGCTGACATCAAGACCTTTCTACAACTCCTGTTTTGAATGAACAAAGAATATGCTGCCTTACTCAAGAGTATAATAGAAAAAGCTAAATAAAATCTAATTTAACTGAAAAATAAGTACTAAAGTCATATATACAATATCAGATCCTAAAAAACGCTGAATTCTCTTTTCTCACTTGTATGTGCAATACTTTGTAATTTAGTTCAAATGTCATTAATGCCACCTCTTAAAGATGGTTAATGAAGATGGTAATAACAGGTACTTAACAGTTACTTAATACATTTGATACATTTGTGGTTCTTTTGTTTCCTCTCATTGCTTAATTCTTAAATCCTATACTCTTTTCTGAATCATGTCCTATACCTACTGTTCTCTCGCTGTTCCGCCTGTCTAGGGAAGGGAAGGTTGGTGCATCTCACTGTGTCTTTCAGGTTATTAATCCAAAATTAAGGCATTTTTTCACTTGAAAACTAAAACATGACAAAGGTTTTGCAAAACTAACTTCAGATAGGAAGATGGATTGTTACAACTAGATGTACTTATTTTAAAATTACAATGTTATAAGATTTGTGCAATCAAAATAGGAACCTTGGAAGAAGAACCTAGCTAATCGTTTGCAAGTACCTGGGAATAGAGTAGTGAACTTTTATTAGGCCTACCAGCATCCAACTTTCACTAGCTTGGAACATAAAATACCTCCTTTTGTGCATGGCTTTGGTATAGGAGACTGCAAAAATTATATCATTTCAGTACAGGTTCTAAAGGTTAACTATTTTTCTCTCCCACTTCATTATTGACAGACATTTTCAAAGACTTGGCAATTGATCAAAAAAGTTGAAATGTTATGAAAGGAATTCAGATGGATGAACAAAGCTTAAAACTATGAAAATTACATAGATTTTAAAGAAATCAGAAAAAAAGTTCTTGTTTCATATATATTATATAAATAACTAGAGCTGCTTTTCAGGTGATGAAATCTTCACTCAACTACGTGGCTGCTGCAGCCTGGGGAATTCCTGAGCATCCCATGAAGACTGAGCAACTTCTCTAGACTTTACACAAGTTATACAAGCCATTCCAATTCTGACACTTCACGTCTTACATCAGTAAATTATATAGCTTTAGCGGATTTGATGTAATTGATACTGAAAATCTTGAATAACTTATTTACAGTTATTTCTTTAGCATTAATTGTGTATTAAATTTTTTATTTAACAAGTGACGAGTCTTTTTTTTCCAAAGGTCATTTAATAGTCAATTAAAATAGAAAAGACTGAAATGGATTTCTCTTTAAACTACTCGCGAATCCCTATTGTTAAATTTGATTTAAATGTGCAAGGTACTACAAAGATGGCAAAAAACTTGCTGTCTATTCTTGTATGCCTTGTAGATTACAGCAGAACCCTAGGCAGAGAAACTTTTTTTCTCTCTCTCTTGGGGTCTGACTGACTTCCCTGCTCTTTCAGCTCCCACTATTTCACTGCCTAGCCTGTGAACCTTACTGTGGGTGTCCTAAATATATTCCAAGGAGACATCCTGTCTAATGGATGTCTAGTAGGACAGTAAAAGCAGCCACCACAGTTTTAGGTGGCATATGCCTTAACACAGGCGTTCTCGAACTGGGGGTCATGATCCCTCGGGAAGTCACAAGGTTATTACATAGCAGGGTTGCGAGCTAGCTTGCACCCCAAACCCTGTTTTGCCTCAAGCATTTATAATAATGTTAAACATTTTTAATTTTTTTTTTAATTTATAAGTGGGGGCGGTCACAGTCATAGGTTTGCTGTGTGAAAGGGATCACCAATACAAAAGTTTGAGAACCACTGCCCTAACATGATATCATGAAGCCCAGAAATAATGGTATATCTTCTCTATTTGGCTCTCTTTTGACTCCACTCAAAAGATCAGGTTTTGTTCGGAACACCATATTGCCAGAAAGTTCGTGGGAGAACTGCAAATAGAGAAAAGCAGCAAATCTGAGCAGGGGGCTTGAAGGATCTACTGTGATGAGAAAATATTTTTAGAAAGTTAAACATGCCTGTTGGCTAAGTGAGGACTAAGGGAAGACATAACGACATAAAACTATCTGACAACAAGAGCATTGTGACAGGTGATACAACTGGGCCTAACTAGGAGTGATGTGATAAATTTAGGAGAGAGAAAAACTGAGGCTAAGAATAGAGAAAAGCTTCCCAACAGCAAGACCTACCTATTAACCTAGATAATTACAGGCCACAGTAAGTACTGGAAGCCCCAGGACTTGACACGTTTAAAACTAGACTGGGAAAACACCCGTAAATGTACAGTAGTAAATTATCCTGCACTGGAAGGCAAATGGACTTGGTCAGTGTTTCATTAACTGTAACAGGGCTACCACTTACTGAGTACCTCCTCATAGCCACAAGATTTCTCTGCAGTGCCCTCCCTCTGTTCTCATTCTTGATGGACCCTTATGAGATAGACAAAATCTCCCTTATGAATAATACCACCCTCTGTTTGGAGCTGCTTTAATGACCGCAAACAATTCCACATAATTCATAGTGTCTCAGAAATAAAGTTCAACACTGAAATCAAGAGTTCTCACTCATCTCAGGCTCTTCTGGCACTCACAATGAGTTATTCTCCTGACAGCATCTGTTCCTCATAGTGTCTCCAGTTTTAGTAATTTCTACCGGGAGCCCAGGCTTCTGGCTCTAGCTTCCTTCTATTACCAGGATCTCCCCTGGTCTGAGAGCCGTGACTCTGTGACTTTGTGGTGGGTCAGTTTTCCCATGGGAGAGAAACTGGCAACATAAATGACCATAAATACTACCCCAATCTATTTATAAAATGTAAACTAATCCATCTTAACAGAAGGAAAGAGGTTTAAATAGTATATATTCTCACAGCCTAATATTCGTTCATTTAAAAATAAATGTATAATCAACTGAACTTTTATTTATTTCATATTTAATACAAAGAACATATTTACAGAAAGAAAAGAGAAAAAGAAACTCACACACTATGTAAGAGTGTATTGGAAACCCATCTATAACACAGACAGTTAAAGCAGGTCATGCTATGCAAGTCAGAAAAGCAGATTAAGTGAATTTCTGGTTTCCCCATGAGGCTTGCTTATTTTTACTCATCAACATTTTCAGTATGTTGTCTCTGTTCCATATACTAAAAGATATGTACTAGAGATAAGGCAGTCAGAAGCAATGTTAGGCCGGTCCCCAGCCGCCGAGGGGGAACCGCAGCCCTGAGAATAGCCCGCTGGAGACGGTGGACCCTGCCGGGGGGTGGTCCAGCCTGGAGCTCGCCACCAGGGGGTAAGGGACAGAGGGCAAGGAGGCGTGGAGCAGGATGCCTACGGCCATGTAATTCATGTATGTAATTGAAACAAATAGTACAAATTGCAAGTATGTTTTATTTTTCCTGGAAAGAGAATAGCAAAGATTATAATAAAAGATTTAGAACAAGAACATAAGAATGGCTATACTGGGTCGGACCAAAGGTCTATCTAGCCCAGTATCCTGTCTTCTGACAGTGGCCAATTGCCAGGTGCCTCAGAGGGAATAAACAGAACAGGTAATCATCAAGTGATCCATTTCCTGTTGCTCATTCCTAGCTTCTGGCAGAGGCTAAGGACACCATCCCTGCCCATCCTGGCTAATAACCAATGATGGATTTATCTATCCTCCATGAATTTATCAAACTTTTTTTTGAACCCTATTATAATCTTGGCCTTCACAACATCATGTGGCAAAGAGTTCCACAGGTAAATTCTGAGTTGTGTGAATAAATACTTCATTTTGTTTCCTGCTGCCTATTAATTTCATTTGGTGGCATTTAGTTTTTGTGTTATGAGGAGGAGTAAATAGCACTTCCTTATTTACTTTCTCCACATCAGTTATGATTTCATACACCTCGATCATATCCCCCTTTGGTCACCTCTTTTCCAAGCTGAAAAGTCCCAGTCTTATTAATCTCTCCTCATACAAAAGCTGTTCCATAACTCCTAATCATTTTGGCACCCTTTTATTAACCTTTTCAAATTCCAATACATCGTCTTTGAGATGGGTTGACTACACTTGCACACAGTATTCAAGATGTAGATGTACTATGGATTTATAGAGAGGCAATATAATATTTTCTGTCTTATTATCTATCCCTTTCTTAATGATGCCCAGCATGGTGTTCATTTAGTTTCTCCACAGTGGTTTTATTGTCCTTGAGTGCTCTTTTAGCACCTCGATCACCTAGTGGCTGTTTAGCAGGCTTCCTGTTTCTGATATACTTAAAAAAATTACTATTACTTTTTGAATGTTTGGCTAGCTATTCTTCAAATTCTTTTTTAGCCTTCCTAGTTATATTTGTACACTTCACTTGCCAGAAATTATGCTCTTTTTTCCACTAGGATTCAACTTCCACTTTTTAAAGGATGTATTTTTGCCTCTCACTGCTGTTTTTACTTTGTTGTTTAGCCATGGTGGCACCTTTTTAGTTCTCTTACTACACTTTTTTTTTTAATTTGAGGTATACATTTAAGTTGAGTCTCCATTATGGCATCATTAAAAAGTTTCCATGCAACTTGCAGGGATTTCACTTTCAACACTTCATCTTTTAATTAACCTCCTAATTTTTGTTTAGCTCCCCTTTCTGAAATTAAATGCTACAGTCTTGGGCTGCTGTGGTTGTTTTCTCTGCCACATGGATGTTAACTTTAATTATATTATGGCTGCTATTACCAAGCAGTCCAGCTATATTCACCTCTTGGATCAGATCCTGGGCTCCACTTAGGACTAAATCAATAATTGCCATTTCTCTTGTGAGTTCCAGGACTAGCTGCTCCAAGGAGTAGTCATTTAAGGTATCAAGAAACTGTATTTCTGCATCCCATCCTGAGATGACATGCACCCAATTAACACTGGGATAGCTGAAATCCCCATTATTAGTGAAGTTTATTTAATTAATTAATTATTTTATAGCCTCTCTAATCTCCCTGAGCATTTCACAGTTACTACCTCCATCCTGATCAGGATGGTAATATATCCCTAACACTATATTATTATTATTAGAGTATGGAATTACTATCCATAGACATTCTATGGTACAGTTTGGTTCCTTTAAGATTTTTACTTCATTTGATTCTATGTTTTCTTTCACATGTAGTGCAACTCTTCCATCAGCACAACCTGTCTGTCCTTCCAATATATTTTGTACCCTCATATTACTATGTCCCATTGATTATCCTCATTCCATCAAGTTTCTGTGATGCCTATTTGTAGCAGGGTGCCTACCCTGCTCCTAAAAGAAAAGGGGTTAAAACAGCCCTGGGAAGGGCTGTGGCTGGGGGCAAGCAGCTCCCAGGCTGATTAAGGGAGCAGCCACAGCTGTGGCCAGTGCAGTTGGGGCCCAGCTGGCCCTTATAAAAGGCTATGAGCCAGGAGCTCAGCCAGTCTCTCTCCAGCCTTGGAGGGAGCAGGGTTGCTGTCTGAGAAAGGGTACTGGGAGTGAAGCAGAGCTGGGGAAAGGCCAGAATGACCAGGGAGCTCCAGGCTGGTGACTCCCCAGGCTGCAAGGCCTGGTCAGAGGCCCATAGAGGTACTGGGTGGTAGAGGAAGACAGCAGGCTCTACCCCCTTGCCTGTGATGACTGGCTCTTACACTGCAGTCTGCCCCAGGGAGCAGGGGCTTAATGATGACTGGCAGTAGCTCAGACTAAGGCAAAGTGGGGATTAGAGCAGTAGTCTTCAAAAGGGGGTGCACGAGACCCTCGCGGGGGGCTTCATTGTTGGCCCTGGGAGACCACCGAAATCGCGAGCGGTCTATTTTCGTCCTGCCAAAATGCCACTGAAAGCGGAAGTTTTCCAGCCAGTGGCATTTCGGCCCACATACCCCGGGGCTGTGAATGGATGCAGGACAGCAGAAAGGGGTGCAGGAGGGACATGGGGCCAGCAGCAAGTGAGACATCAGCCTGCAGAGGGTGCTCTGAGGCTGGAAGCGCTAATTCCCTGGGCAACCAGCAGGAGGTGCCGCAGGGGTGAGTCGCCACCCCGCTACACTATTATATCTTTATCCTCATTTAATACACGGCACTCTAGTTCACTCATCTTATCATTTAGACGTCTAGCATTGGTATACCAGCCATTTACAAACTTCCCATTTTTTTTGCTGTCTGCCATTACGTAATATAATTGAATGAGATTTTTTTTATTTGACTGTTTCTCATCAGATGTATTTTTATTTGACTGTTTCTCATTTGACAGTTTATTTGACTGTTTCTCATCAGATGTATTTTATCATCTTCCATCCTCTCCTCCTTACTAGAAGGTAAGGACAATTAAAAATACATTTTCACAGGGAATTTCTAGCACAGCCTAAAAGTTATGTATTTAGTTCAAATTCACTAGAATAAATGTCTCCAAATACAGGTTTTTTAATAAATCCATGTCTACAGATCTCATTGCCCCACTCCCCCGCACACACCCTACATGTTCGTTTACCTTCCACAACTTTTTAGCCACAGTTTGAGCTGTACATGTTCCCTTCTCAATCTAAGAAGGTGCTTTCTCACTCAAGTTAAGATAACACACCTCATACTTCCAAAAGATAAAGTTATAAGTAGGATATCTGTAGTTTACCAGATAATATAGAAAATGGAAGGACGTGAAAATGCAATTCATGGAAGTAAACTCCAGTGCAACAAAGTGTAATGGACTGTTACAAAGTTGAAGTTTGGTTTCTATTGTGATTCTACGTATAAACAAAGCAGTGTATGCATAATATGGTATTCGTCCTTGTTCATGCTGCTCTGTTTACATGTAGAAGTTACTGCAGATTAAGTGTTGAATTATAAAAATAAACGCTCAGTGGAATATTAATTAGAAATCCTACAAAGGATTATATTTCTTAAGATAGTTTACAGCTTCACACTTGTGTTAAATTTGGGGGCTTAAACGGTTTGTCGGTGTGTCTTTTTAATGGGTCAGATCATGCAACACAGACCTACACACAGAAAGAGCATCAGTTGCTTCCATGGTACTGCCCCTCTGTTACCAGGTCCCTGTGCTGTGAGCTCATATCTTTAGAGAGGGGAGGTGAAGAACAAAAAGAAAGGAGGAGGGGAATAGACAGGTATGTGTTAGGTGATGCAGATTTTACTGCAGAAGGGTGGAGATGGAGGAATGAAAAATTTGACCACCACCCAGCTAACCCCTATTAACAATAGTCTCAAAACCAAACAAAAAACTATTTTTGTTATTAATGGCATGTTCATATGAGCAGCTAAACCTCCTACATGATTCAAGTTCACTCTTTAAAAAATAGTCTGTAAAAACAGCAATTTGAAGTTCAATGTTCTTCTCTCATTGTTCACAAGAAAAAATCTGATCCATCACCAAGGAGAGATACTTCCCCCAACTTAACAGCCCTGCAAACCTAGCCTGGATCTGAAATTCTGGCTGGCTTTCTCCCCTTTTAATCGCCAAAGAAAGACACTGCAGGCAAAATCACTCATTCAGTTACACCTGCATAACATAAATTCACTGGATTTCAGCAGAATAACTCAGTTTAACAGCAGAATTTAGTACCTCCCTATATGCAATCAAATCTTTGCATATGATTAAACTCACTTTTCCATTTAATGGAAATTTACCTCCTGTTAAAAGAGAGGGATGTATTTATAAAGGTTATTCAATACTGTTTGCGATGTCTTTGAATTCTAAATATAACATTTAATATTTGCCCTTCTTCTATGTATGGGAACAAGGAGATAAGACAGCCTTTCATCTATTTTCTTTTTTAGATGATAGGGTTGATGATGATGCCCATACAGCAACTTTAAAGAACACCCACCTACAAGCAAATACGCTAAAAAAATATTAATGCCTTTCAGTTTGTATGAAGGAAGTAAATCATGCTGTCATGAGCTCCCTTAATTTATTTGTGCAGCAGAATTGTAAATGCAGCAGAAAACAGCTTACTGTAATGTAAACAAAGCCTTGCATGCAGCGCTAACAGGACAAGTTTATTTAATGTAATATATTACACTAACTCATCATTGCTACCTTTCAGTTTACACTTCTATGGTAACAAACTTATAATAAACAGAACTCTTGTGTTAAAATCCAATATGAACTAACACCCACTGATCCTTTTACTAGCAAAAAAACCCACCTGATACTAGAGTTTAGGTATTTTTTCCCCAAAGCTATATTACCATTTTTTAAATAATGAAAAAACCCAATCCAATCCACTTTCAAACATATGCATAGATTCAATTTTTTTTTATGGAATGCTCCCAATTCAAGAGTAGATGGTTGGTGAAATTTGATTGGCTTAAAGCTATGAGTCAGGATACAGGTCCCAATAAACCAACAAAACCAAAATAATTATAATCACATCCAAAAAACTATGTTAAAAGCATGTTAAGGCTTCAAAGTCAAGCACTCACAAGGATGGGAAATGCCAGAATCAAGGTTGTCTGTGGTATACTAATACGTTTATGCATTGTGATACAGTCTGAAATTATGTGTTCATATTCTATTTTTTTCCCACAGGAACCCTGCCACATTCAGTGCACAGACAGTATAATTGCTTATTCAGTGAGAACTATCTAATATGTCCTTTTCTACTCAACACTTCCTGCCTGACCCCATGTCTTATTTACTGCCTTCCAAACCCTGCAGTGAATGCACAATCATTAATATCTTTGTGGACCTGTGATGCTCATTACCTTAGTATTTGTGTGCTTTATATATATATTAAATAACTAACTATCTTTACAACATGATTGTAAGGTAAGATGACACTATTAGCCCAAATGTATAGATAGGGAACTGAGACACACAGCATGAAGGCCAAATCACCACATGTTGGCAAATTTTGGATGTCCAAGTTGAATTGCCTAGGTGGGATTGATTTTTCAGAGTACTCAGGACAAATCCCCATTGACTTCCCCTACAGATGTGAGTGCTCTGCACTTCTACGAATCTAGCACTAGCTTTCTCTAGATGGAAAATTAACTCAATTATGGCCACCTGTGAAGAGTCTGGTTTAAGTGACTTGTCAAGGATCACATGGAAACTCAGAGGCAGGGATAGAATTTAGTTTTTCAGGGTGGCATTCAGTTCCCTAAATCGCACAACCATATTTTCTTTATCCTATTGTCCCTGCCTTATTCATCACACACTTTCCAATTTCTGCAACAAATGAGGCAGACACACTACACATTGCAACTTTATTCATTAAATCCCTGAGCACCATCCATCCCAGTCAATGAATGAAGCAGGGATCCTGTGGAAAGAATAGTATGTGATCTTGTAATTAAAGATAAGCATACATACAATGTGACTAAAGTAAGGGTGCACAGGCATTTCCTAAATTTTGAATAATTCACTTTACAAGTATAATGTTCTTTCAAAATAGGGTGGGTTTGTTTGTTTAAAGAAATTCAAGCATTTTCAAGGAATTTAGGCCATAAATACAGGATGGGAGACTGTATCCTCGAAAGCAGTGACACTGAAAAGGATTTAGGGATCACAATGAACAAATATCTGAACACAAGCTCTCTGTGTGATGCTATGGCAAAAGGGGCCAGTGCTATTTTTGAGATGTATAAAATAGGAGAGTAGTGAGTAGAGCTTGGCAAAATTTGACCAATTCTCTTTTTATTATCATTATTGCTACCATGCACCTGGAAAGCGGTCCTGAGAGAACATTTAAGATCAAGTGGTAATGATCAAGTTGGCAAAAAAATAAGGCTGGCACCCATCTGTAAAACATAATTGACAGAGGACAATAAAATGGGAATGCTTTAAAGGCAATAGGCTTTTAAATGGGCTCCACTGAACCTATTCTACTAGTCCTCACTTCTCTGAGGCTTGAAATGGTATGGGGAGCAGGTTACTAAGGCTCTCATCTGAAATGGACAATGAATTACATTCATGCTGTGTTCTTTCCATGGGTTTCTGAGATTGGGAATATGAAAAAACTGTTTATATAATTCTTGCACATCTCCATAAGGTTCCCCCTCTGAACAGTGATCTTATTTGATTCCATCTATAAGTAGGCTTAGAAGATTAGGCTTTTTAAACAGTAAATGTCAGTAAATGTTGATTTTACTGTACATACACAACTGACAAAAAATTATATCCATCAGTAATCAGAATTTACAGAGAGACAAAGAAAGAAAACTTCTGATTGCTAACTTATGAGAGTTTGATTTAAGGATATTTATTTTGTATGTTTTGACATGAGATGCTGACAATGTGTTTTAATGGTCATAAAGCTTTAACTTTTTGACTCTCAACATCTGTCATTAAATAATTAGTGTCTGACACACACCACATTATCTGACCCATAATAATGTCCCTCAAATGTGAAAATTAAAATAAATGAAAATTTAAAAAAATGTTTAAAATCAATTATTTTGAGCAACTGTGAAAATTAAAATTGTTAAAAAAATAAAATGCTTAAAAATGAACATTGATATTATCCAGTGAATTTATGAAAGGACTAAGAATTGAGTCTTGCCAAACTGAACTACTAGTAGCCCTTTTACTCCCAAATTTAACAGTCCCAGCATCATTCTGAGCTCTAACTCCAGATACATCTGTTTGGAAGAGCTGTAGATAACTCTTAGCCCACAGTGGGAAACTATTGATCCTGCACCTGTTCTAGTTATGCCTTGTAAAGAGGTATTTCTACCTGTTGTATTTCATGATTGCTTCAGTTTTCCATATGACATGCCAGACACTACAATAAGGAACATGGGAGTCAGGATTAATCTGAATATCCTCAGCTTTCCATAAAGTTTCATAGTGTATTACTAGCTAGGAACTGATTTGTCTAAACATTTGATTCCAAATCCCAAAGACAAGAAATAGATCTCAGTCCCACCTTTTCTTCTTTCCAAGGAGAAGCACATAGGCCAGTGATATTCAGACCTCAATGGTTCAGGAGCCAACTTAGCAACCAGCATTACCCAAAAGAGCCGCAGTAGTGTGAATTCACAGTTTCATTTACTATAGTACTATAGATTCACATTTAAACAATATGATAAGGGAATACTTAGGTTTATTATATATATTAAATTCTCAAAGAAAATGACTGAGCAAGTATTATAATTTTATCAGCTACAATTGGTTAACAGAGTAAAAGCATCCTGACTAGTTAATAATTATATCACACACTGTCCAAAGAGCCAGAGGAGACATTAAAGAGCCACTCGCTGCTCACAAGTCACAGTCTGAGTATCACTGGTTTTTAGGCAGAGGGAATTTACTTTCAATACTGTCCACCCATGCTAGCATTGTTTGAGAAGGCACATAGGTATACTTTGGATGCTACATGACAGTTCACATTTGTTTATTTAACTGGCCTGATGCCCCTGATTTCATGCCCAGAGGAGGGAGCTGAAGTTATGCCTGGACGGACAGTGAGAAAAACACTCTTTCAAGTAAAAATCTCTTCCAGTGAGAAATTCTGAGTTCCCCAATACCAGGGAAACTAGGTACATTTATCTTTGTTAGAGATACCAGGTTACATTTTTGACTGTTGCACACTAAGGAGAATTCTGGTCTTATAAAATGGATGCCAGGGTCAAAATAGATAAATAGCAGAACCTGTTACTGCCTGATGATCCTTCCACATCTAGGCTTCTGTCCCTCTCCTCACTCCAGAGCCATCTGCAGCAAGGAGGAGGGGGAGGTGTTGGCAAGGCATGGCGACCTGCAACACAAGCTGGGAACAATAATCTCAACATTAGAGCATGGCAATCCACAGCAGCAGCTGGGAATGACAACTCGATACTTCCCCAGTCTTTTAGATGTGGCAGGAAATCCCTATCCCTCTATTACAAATTTCCAGGGTGCAGAAAGGAGGACATATAACTACTGATTGTCTAGAGCAGCTGCAGACCTCCTAAGGTTAGTTTCACAATGTTCAGTACTCTCTAGCACTATGCTTTTGTGGTTATTTTGTTTTTAGAATTATATTTTACAGTCTGATCCTCTAACTCCAGTTTTAACTGTTGGAATACCTGCCCTAAGGAAAAAATTTCCTTTGAAGAAGTGTGTGTGTATGGACATGTAGAGGAATCTGCAGAGGTGTATGACATGCTCTTTTAGATGTTGTTTTGCCATGCCTCCACTCCATAAAGGTGAGTAGGGGAATTATCTGCCATGCTGCATTCCATGAAGTGAGGAGAAAAAAAAAACCAAACACTCTTATTAATTTCAACCTCTTTAGGAGTTTATATTCCTAAAACTACTTTGGAAGAAGTAGTGAAATTGGGTTTAGAAACTGCTCTGAAAATATTTCAGGTCGCTAGTGATCTCCTTGTCCTCAAAGAGGCTGAGCTTATTTGTCTCCCTTCCAACACATGGATCTCAAAGAAAGTAATAGGTTGGGGCTAAAGGACTGGCTCCTCAAAAGCTCTATCACTTTCCACTGCATGGATTTCCACAGGCCAGATAGTCTATTTCAGCCTCACACCTCTGAGGTTTCAGCTTGAGATACCAGTAGAAGATCCAGGCAGGGGAAAGAAGGATGGACAAGAAATGTTTAGAGGCAGCAGCATAGAGAGGAAGCTGGGCCTCAAATCCCCTTACAACATTCTCCGGTGTTGGCAGTGTCTGTGCTGACTGGTAACCTCCACCTGTGAGGAAGCAGAGGACAGGGTTGGCCTTATAGGTGGGAGCCGTGGTCAGAAGGGGCACCATGATCGACAGGCAAGGCCATGGAAGGGAGCTCAGGATAATGGGGAATGGAGGGCAGCGGGGTCAGGAGCAATGGGAGGGTTGAGAGTCCAGGGCAGTGGGGGAATGAGCAGGTAGCCAGGGGAGGCAGCAGGGCCGGGGCGCTAAATACAAGGTCATCCAGGGTGCCATTTTCCCCTGACAGAGGGGCAGGAGAAGAGGTCAGCTGAGCTCCAGAGACAGAGAGGTAGCTACTGGTGCAGGCTACAAGGACTCAGATGTAATCGCTTACCTGGTATGCTCTTCCATCTGATGCACTGCCCTTCTAGCTTCATTACCCTCAGACTGCCATGCAGCCAATTCTTTTCCAGCACTTCCTGCCTTCTTACCTGCCCAGGGGAAGGACTGTGGCAACCCTCAAGGGCATGAGCTTCATCTTGCCCAGCATAACTATCATCTCCAATCATGCTTGGCCTCTCTCTTGGCAAGTGGAATACAGCTCAAGTGACTCCACCTGGCCTGGGCCTCACTCTGCATGAAGAATCAGCTAAGCTCCTCGAAGAGACACTCAAAGAGAGGTCGGGAGACAGGAGACAGATTATTTCTTTTGCCTCCAGCTTTTGTCAGCTCAGCTTGCTGCCAGAGGTCTGAAGGGGCACCAGCTTCTGCAAATAGCTCAGGAGGAAATGAAAAGCTGAGATGACAATCCTTCCCAAAAAACAGCCTTTGGAGGGACTCAGAGATACAGTGAGATGTATAGTTAATCCAAAATTTCAAACAAAGTTTTGAATTGCCCTCTGAAAAGTCTTTGGCATTAAGGCGTGGCTGAGCTGCTTGCCACTGGGAAAGTCAAAAAGACTGGAGGGAACATCAGGAGGCAGGCTGTTCCCCTGCTGCCAGCATTTGACTGGCCTAGTTCTGCCCCCAAGCTGCAAGCAGCAGAAATTCCCATTGTAATGGATCCACAGACTTGAAAACAAAGAAAGTCCAATTTTCAGAAGCTTGGTGGGAATTAAGGAGCCCAAGACTGATTGAAAACACATTTTAGGAGTCAGTATTCCTTCCCTCAGCCCTGTTCTCTGTTTAGCATTTTCTAAAAACCCCATTTTATTAGGGCTTTGTTCAATTTCTTACCAGATTTGGCGAAGGAAAAAAGCAGCAAATAAAGCTCTTCCTCAGTTAAATACACTGCCCCATGCAATGTCTCTCTGCAAAAGGAGCTCTGACAACTTTTTCCATAAAAGAAATCTGCTAACATGACAATCTTTGAGAGGAATACAAATATTTGTACTTACATTCATTTTTCTTTATATCATACTAAGCAGATGATTGCATGCTTACCTGTCAACTATTTCTATTCATTGTACCAACTATTTTATGATAGGACCTGATTATTGGACACAGACAAACTGTCAGGTATTTGCCAAGGTCTCCAGCATACTGCACATACGCTGTGTTAAATCATATTTGACATTCAGTTTAAAACCCAAGCTATGCTAATCTAAAAGCATTCCCTGAAAAGAAATAAAGGAGTGAGGCATTCAGTTGGACAAAATAAATGTTTATCATTAAAACACTCTCTTTCCCCACCTCCCAACCCCCAAATAAAGTTCTCAAATTTTCCATAAACATTCAGCTTTGGGCTCAGGCAAAGCAAAGAAAGTTTCAGCCCAAAGGGCAAATTGTTCAGGATGTTATGGGTATTTTATTACCTCCATGTTTTTGAGGAAACTCTTTCACAAAGGGTAGAGGTGGGGCCTTGGCACTTGGAGGGAACAATCCTTGATCATGCCTCCTCACTCGTCTCCCACCCCACCCCCCAGAGAATGCAGTGGCCAGCCACTCCTTACACAAACTGTGAGGAGGAACTCTGTGTGCTCCATCTCCACAAACATACACGGGCTAATCTGTCCAAAATTAGAGAATCTCACACAGTTAGGAAGGCCTGTTTGAATAAGAACCCATATTATTTTAAACAGTTGTCCTAAAGTGTGTTGGAACATGCACAGGATCAGTCTGTCACAATATTTCACCGTTTCTGTCCTAATGCAGGAAGTGCAGAGACATATAGAAATAAAATCCTAACACCCTCAGAAAAATAATTCTGATTGAGTTTGCAGTGCCTAAATTGCCAAGCATCACATTAGGGATGCTTCCTAGTGATTTATGGAAATAAGCAAGGTACTGGAATGAATGTTGCCTTAACTGAATTGAAACTAGACACAGTAGAACTTCTGTTAGGCCCTATTAACACCTACCTATGGTCCAAATAACAGAAGAAAACCTGAGACTCCTTCACCACAGTAGATTAGAGCAGTGAATGAGGACTAAAGGCTCTCAGATTCTATTCCCAATCCTGCTACCCAGAATTCAATTAAGTCACCTGTCTTTCTTTCTAAAATGGGGATATCTTCCCTGTGAAAGTGTGCCAAGAAGCTTAATGTTTATAAAGCTTCTGAGATGAAACAAAAATAGCGCTAAAGTAAAAACATGAACAAACAAGCAACTTCTAAAGCCGGCTAGCAAAACTTCTACAGAACCATTTTCCATCAGTGAAAATAGTTGTATCAAAATCTAAATGCTTCACAACAAAGCATTGACAAAAATATTGTTTGAGAAAAAAGGAAAGACATATCAAAATGTCCCATTTCAACATTTGAAAGGTTTGTATTTTAAATGTTTAAATGTAAAATCCACACCCCTGAGCAACTTAGTTATACCAACCCAGAGGTGCTGGAAGTACGGGTGCTCTTGCACCCCCTCACTTGAGATAGTTTCCATTATATGCAGGGTTTGCAACTTTATTCAATGGCTCTCAGCACCCCCACTATAAAATTGTTCCAGCACCTCTGTACCAACTGTAATCCCCTGTGTAGACAGTGCTATGTTGGCGGAAGAGCTTTTCTCAGGGAGGTGGAGTTATTAAGCTGACTGAATGTCTTCATCAGAAGATAATTATGGTTTTACAAAAACTAGATCATACCAAACCAATCTGATCTTCTTCTCTGAGAAGATAACTGATATTTTAGACAAAAGAAATGCAATAGATCTAATCTACCTGGATTTCAGTAAAGCATTTCATACAGTACCACATGGAAAATGATTAATTAAATTGGAGAAGAAGGGGATGAATATGAGAACTGAAAGGTGAATAAGAAACAGGTTAAAGGAGAAACTACAGTAGTTCATACTGAAAAGTGAACTGTCAAGCTGAAGGGAAGTTATTAGTAGAGTTACTCAGGGATCAGTCTGGGGACCAATGTTATTTAACATTTTTATTACTGACCTTAGCACAAAAAGTGGGTGTGTGCTAATAAAATTTTTGGATAACACAAAGTTGGGAGATAATGCCAGTATGGAGGAGGACCACTATATCATACAAGAAGAGCATGGAGAGGAGGTTAAGTTAAGCACCAGTCTAGACACAGAAAAATGGCTATAAATTGGACACCAACAAATTTAGGCTTGAAATTAGGTGAAGGTTTCTAACCATTAGAGGAGTGAAGTTCTGGAGCAGCCTGCCAACTATTATTTGGAGGAATAAATAGTTAGTATTTTTCTCCAATGGGAGCAATGGAGGAAAAATGCTAACTAGCTTCAGGTCTGAGCTTGATAAGTTTATGGAGGGGATGGTATTCTGAGGCTGCCTACAATGACATATAGCCGATCTGCAAGTGCTACAGCAAATGTCTCCAATGATCAGTGATAGGACATTAGATGAGGAATGCTCTGAGTATTCTTCAGAGAATTCTTTCCTAGTGGTCTGGTTGGTGGATTTTGCCCACATGTTCAGAGTCTAACTGATCACCATATCTGAGGTCTTCAAGGAATTTCCACCCCCCTAGGTTAGACTGGCAGAGACCCAGAGGGGGAGGGGCATGGAGCAGGGTTGCCCACCTCTGCAGCATGGGGCCTAGATCACTTACCAGTTTGAACTAGTGTAAATGATGGATTCTCTGTACCTTCAAGTTTTAAACCATGATTTGAGGACTTCAATAACTCAGTCAGAGGCTAGGATCTATTACAAGAGTGCGTGGGTGAGGTTCTATGGCCTGCAATGTGCAAGAGGTCAGATTAGAGGATCATGATGGTCCCTTCTGACCTTAAAGTCTATGAGCAGTGCAGCTGCATCAGTGCAGGTGCACTGATGCAAATTTGTAGGGTAGATTTGTCCAAAGTAAACACTAAAATTGCATGCTGAATTTAGTCTTATTTTGTAGGTCAATGATTTACTAAACAATTCTGTATTTAAGAGTTCATGCTTTTCTTTTAAAAGGTTCAGGTTCCACACTATTAACACTAAATATTTGATCCTATTTTATGTTTAAAAAAAGACAATTTCTACTTCAGAACTTAAAAAGATTTAGTACTTTTTACTCACCATAAATATATAGCAAATGATGAATATTTACATTATTCCACCAAGAGATAATTTTGAAGGAATTTCTGTCTGCATTCTCTCCCTAGCTTGACTTTACCAGAAGCCATAAACACCCTAGTATATGCAAAGTGTATTTAACAAGCTAAATAGAGTGATTACCTCAGACTTCTGCAACCCACCATAAAATTTAATAAAATAAGCATGGTTATCTCACCCTGAAGCACAGTTATAAAAGTGTCATGCAATAATGCTTTGCACCATAATATTTTTTAAGAGGATGGCAGGGTGATTAAACTGATTTTTTCTTTATGGTTTAAGGCCAACTTTTTGTGTCCAATCCTGAGCGGTATTAAGTGCCCTCAATGACAGCCTGTCTTGAATGGGTGTTGAGGGTAACCAGCATCAGCTAGGTGGTACTCAGAACCTCACAGGATTGGGCATGAAGGTTTAGGTTTGCAGAACTGGGGCATTAATATGTATACAGCTCAGCCAGAGTGCAGTATTATACAAACATATACAGTTTGGGGACTACAGTAGTTATTCTAGCTGAGGTCAAGATCAAAACTAAGTGGGCACAGATACTAAAGTGACCAGTATTTTCACACACACTTACAATAATCTTGATCTTCGAAGCAGGGTCTTTAAGCATCAAAGATTTTCTATCCTAGGTCTCAGATTACCCCTGTTGGAGTCAGTGCATTGCAAAAACTCTTGTAGACTTCAATGAGACCAGATTAGGCCTTTACTTTTTAAATGTCTTCACTCACATTTCAAATGCATGCTGGATCTGCCTTTCATTGTGTAGGCACAGATCTAAATATGGCTATTCATAGATTTTCATCAATCATAATGCTGCTTGGAATACATACCACACACATCATACAAAACTTGTGAATAGGAGACCGTTACAGTGGATTAATTTAATTAAACTTGTGCAAGCCCTTGTGCAGACACTTGGTATGATTTAAATAAGGGCTCATTTCAGTTTAGATTAGATTAAGAATCAATTTAAGAAAAGAAGCTATGCTTAAATCTAAATAAAAGAGTTTAATGTTTTTAAACCCCACTTAACTTAAACCACAGCATGTTTCTCATGTAGAAAAGGTCATAGTTTGTAAAGTAATGCCACAGCACAGCAGTATATTGAGACATTGACATTTGGCATTTATTGAAGCTGATGTGTAAAACATAGAATGAATATGTTGACCATTCTGTACCATATCTGACGATTTCACTGTAGTATATTGAGCTTTAAGATCCAGGAGGTGTGAGTTTTTAATGCACCTTTAAAAAGTCTGAAACATTCTGTGTGGCAGAGTTGAAAAGGCTTGTTGATTGCAATAGGAGCTGGTTGGAGACTGAATCCGAGGCTTGGTCTACACTAGGAATTTAAATTGGTATAGCTACACCTCATTGGGGTATGAAAAATGCACAACATTAAGAGATATAGCTATACTGAGCTTACTCCCAGTGTAGACTCTCGGGGAGGTAGATTACTTACACTGATGAAAGAATCCCTCCTGTTGACAAAGGCAGTGTCTATACTGAAATGCTATAGCTGTGCCACTGTAGTGTTTAAAGAGTAAACAAGCCATAAGACTTCAATAGAACTGAATGTAACTTTTAAACAAGGACATTTTTCACTACTCCTACCTGATTATTTTGTCATGCCTAACTGGATCAGAAGAAGAACAACAAAACAAACAACAACAACAACAAAAGTCAGTGATTCTAGTTAGAAAACATTACCGGCCAGTTGGATTTAGAGCAGGGGTGGGCAAACTTTTTGGTATGAGGGACGAATTGGGTTTCCCAAATTGTATGGAGTGCCAGTTAGGGGAGGCTGTGCTTCCCCAAACAGCCAGGCACGGCATGGCCCCTGCCCCCTATCCTACATCCTTGCTTCTTGCCCCCTGATGGCCCCTCCAGGACTCTTGCCCCATCCAACCCCCCCCCCCCGCACTTCTTCCTGATGCCTCCCCTGGGACCCTTGCCCCATCCACCCCCACACTCTCTGTCCCCTGCCACTCCATCCAACCCCTCCTTTCCTGACTGCCTTCTGGGGATCCCCGCCCCCATTCAACCCCCATTTCCAGCCCCCTGACCACCCCCTGAACTCCCCTGCCCTCTATCCAACCCATCTCCTGCTCCTTGCCCCCTTATTACACTGCCTGGAGCACTAGTGGCTGGCAGCGCAGTTGCACCAGGACAGACAGCCATGCACTGCACAGCACAAAGCACCAGGTCAGGCCACAGCTCTGCAACTGCGCTGCCCAGGAGCTCTCAGCCTGCTGCCCAGAGCATTGCAGCACAGTGCGCTGAGTCTGCAGGAGAGGGGAATAGCAGGGGAGGGGCTGGGGCTAGCCTCCCCAGCCAGGAGCTCAGGAGCCAGGCAGGAGGCTCCTATGGGCCGGATGTGGCCTGTGGGCTGCAGTTTGCCCACCCCTGATTTAGAGGGACAAATATGAATGAATGAAACCACATTCTCTGAGGTAGGGAAGTAGTAGCCTCATTTTACACAGAGAAACTGAGGCATGGAGTGACTTGCTAAGTGACTTGCTTAAAGTCACACAGGAAGTCTGTGGGAGAGCTAGGAGGACAACATGGGTTTCATGATTCCCAGTCTTGTGCCTTGAACAAAGAGCCACCCTTCCTCCCATTCACTTAAGTGTTGAGAATGGGGAGAATTCTCTAAGAATTCTCAATTCTAAGGGTTGAAAATGGGGAGAAATTGTTCAGGCAGGACTATGAATCAGTTCCAAGTGAGTAAATTCATATTCAGACTTTGCAAGTTCAGATTTTTTTATTTGCAAATCATTCATGCAAATAGAGAAACTGGAAATTTTGAGTGTTACCCAAACAGAGTGCACCTCAGGAGCCCTTTTGTGATGATGAGTGAGGAAAGACCAAGAAAAAGCCACACTAAACTACTACTAGTTGTTATAGTGTCTAGAGGTCCCAATCATTGGCTAGGATCCCATTATTGTAAGCTGATATAACCATACACAACAACACTAATTCCTGAGTTTTGAGTCCTTCTGCAGGCAGGCTCAGAAGGACATGAAAAGTTCTGGTTGTCTTGATTTTTGGGGAAAGCAAAACAAGACAGTGCAAACCGTCCCCACTTCATGCAGTATAGTCCATGGGAAGGTGCATGAAACTGCAAGTCCAGGGACCAGTTCTAGTCTTGGCTCTTCCATTGACTGCAGTCAATATTTCTGTCCATGTCACAAACCTTACTACAGCCCAAGGTGTTATGCTGCTACCTCAGGGGGATGCAATCAATCATTCGCCTATTTCACATACCTGATAAAGAGGGGGCTTTTATAGGGCAAGAAATAGAACCAAGGTCTCTAAAGCAAGACAACACTCTCATTTACTTGCCACATAATCTTTTAGAAGAAACATGGCAAATTAGGTGCTTCTATTGTTCACACTAACACAATGTATGCCACTCTTTAACAGCTACATACATATAAAAAGTTTTATGACTTTGCTACTACTTCCATACTAAGTTACTTCAACCTGAAGAGACTCATCTTTTTATATATAAAGGTCCTCACCAGACAATCTAAGCAGGGTGGTTACAGCTGACTATGCTAACGACTAGTCCTCACTCTTCTCCCAAAGCCAGAAATAGAAACCAAGACTCCTGATGCCTAGCATTCCACTGCTGTTTGACAAATTCTTGTGTAAACCCACTGGTAGCATGTGTTGCAATCCTATGCACAGACTGTCTCACACAGAGGAGAACAGCAAACTTCTCTTCATCAGCTGCTCTTATAACGGAGGTGGAAGAGATCTGGGCTGTGCATCTGAAGTTATTCCTGTTAATAACCCATATATAAAAGTTGGTATAAAAGGACCTGGGAGTAACCATTGGAACAATTTTATAATTAGAAAATACTGTATTTAAAAGTGAATTTGGATATTGTGTTAATATTTGTTTTACTGTTGCATTTTTAGTGTTTTTATTCTGGTTAATCACAATTATGCTTTAAAGAACAGGATGTTCAAGACAGTGTCTGAGATAAGCAATATGTGGGATCTTTTGTCTGTGTATCTACTGAGTGTCCTTATATGCAATAAGGACTCAGTTTCAGCTCCCAGCTCACAATGATGGTTTACTCCAGATTTTAAGATTTTCAGGACCAGAACTGTCTCTTATCATGTACATCACAAAATATAATGAGGCTTCAGACCCACCCATGAAAACTTAATGTATACACATGTGCAAAGTAGGATATAGTCTTAGATTATAATTCTAATAAATATCCATCAAATACAGGTTTTTCTAGCACAGCTGCTCGGTAGGATTTGAACACAGGATCTTCAGATCAACATCATAAATCGCTTGCATTTGAAGTGAAAGGGTACTTGCAAGTAGAAATGGACTGCAATACCCTGAGGATCAGTTTCTAATGGGACACAGCATAAACTTTACCAGTGGGTTACACAACTGTTTGTTAGACACCTATGGCTAGTTGAGTATCTGGATTCCTGGGTTCTACTCCTGGCTCTGGGAGCAGCATGTTTCATAGGGGTTAAAGCACCGGCTAGGTAGCCAAAGATATATATATATATTTGGCACACTCATTCCAAAAGGCCATATTGAAGAGTGGCTGAGATTCGGATCCTATTTCCAGCTCTCACTGAGCTGACTTCATACAACCACTCAATTATCTTATATGTAAAAAGGCTAAAGTTGATGTGCATGGCTTTAGTCAATAGAAATTCTGAACTGCACAGAATTATAGACACCAACCAGTGGATGGGGAGAGACCAGACCACATGGTCTCTTGGCTCCTCCCCCACTGCACTAAACAGTATCCTTTAGGTAAGTCCTTCCTTCTCCTGCTGAACCTATCCCCCCCACTGCTGAAATGCTTGATACTTGCCGTGTCTGTCAGTGACAAGAAAGTTTTTTCTATTTTTTATTCCTATAAACCTTTAGCAAGTGCAGCCGAGGCAGACAAATTGAAGTAGAACTAGGCTATGAACAGGTACAGTACATAAACCATTTCAGGATGCACATGTGTTGGTCAGTGACAGCATAATCAGACAGTAGTCCCAGACATAGATATCTTGTGGTATTAAATAAAGGAACCAAAAATGGGGGAGGAGTAGAACACGAGAACTAGTCTTTTGTGAAAAGGACTTTTAAACCAGTAATCTCAACACCTTTTACCTCCCGGAGAAAGGGGAAGAAAATGAAGTTTGGCAGTGAAAACATTCCATATTTAGGAGTGGATATCTCCGCTTCAGATTTTTTCCTCCATTTTTCCACCTGCTCTTCCACCTGTCTTGAGTGGCATAGGAGTAAGAATAGAACAGAATAATGTATTATGCAGAGTTCACATTCCATCTTTCCCCATAGCATTCAGCACTGGAGACAGGAATGCAAGCCTTGAATGACTTCAAGTGGCTGTATCAAGTTTAACCTCTCAGAATTTATTACCTTTGTCTAGGGAAGCACCAGATATTGATTGCTTCTTATAATAGAGCGCTGTCTCTTCTGCAGGTGACATAAATAAGAGACCTTTTGCATTAGGTTCCCCTAAAGCATTTGGATGGGTGCTACTTTTTTATGATCAAGAAAGATTTATCTAACATTTTTAAACATTATTTCTGGCAGTTCATTCAGAAAAATGAGAGTGAACTGATTAAAGCAAGAAAGGAAGTGATGACGTTATAGTATCCTGAAGTAGGAATGGCCAATATCTTGGCAGACAGCAATAGGTGACACTCAGTCAGAGAGTCACTGAAACCAGAAATCCCAGGCATGCTGTGACCGTCAGCTAAAGATGAACTGGATTTAAAGGAGTTTTGTTTTGGGTGAGATGATGTAACCCAGAAAGCTAGAAACAAGTTTCCCTTGAACTCTGGGGAGGTTCTGGTCCCAGTTAATAATTTAGGCATACCTCTTGATTTTGGTGGGTGGGAAAGGGGGTCAATTTTTTTTTTTTTTTGCTTTGCCAGTTTGCTTCTAGGTTCCCCTAACACATTAAAAATTAATACAAATATTAGGAATCTAGTTTTGCACTGTCAAAAAAAAATTAGTCTTTGTTTTTCTACTATCTCATCCACAAGCACTGCTTCAGGCAGTCATGTGATGAAAATTTGGCTTTGTATCTTTCAAAGTTTTAATCAGTAAAACTGGGCTGGAAATCTTGCAAGAACAAGCTGTCATCATATTTACTTACTGGAATCAGGAACCACAGCATATGAAATTTAAAAATAATGACGGAAATTACACGAACATTGTTATAAGTGTGAAGTAGCCTAAAATTATTGTTTACCTGTAAGGGGTTAAGCTAAAGGTAACCTAAAAGGTGGACAACTAACCAATAAAAAAATTTTTAGGAGACAAAAAATTTTAAGTTTTAGGGTTTTTTGGGGTCTTTTTTTGTTCACCTCGGCTATGGGATGAACACAGCTATGTTTTTTACTGTAACTATAGATTTTATTAAGTACTGTAGTTAGTAAATTTACCTTCTTTTTATTACTTGGAGGGTTTTTAGTGGTGAGTGTTGGCTGGGTGCTTTTTAAAATTGTAAAATTTAGCAAAGATTTTAACAGTAAAAAAAGTTGCCTTGGGGGAAAGGTTTGGTTTTTAAATTCTTTTGTTAATTATGGTAAATGCTGTTTTATTAATGGCTATAAGGGATTTCTTTCTTTCTTTTTTTCTTTTATTAACATTTTTCTTTTAAAAAGCTAACTGCTTGTTTTTTATTGTGTAAAATCCTGGTTTTAAATTGGGCACATCTTGCAGAAGCAGGCAAGGTTTATTTTTTTTTCTTTTAAGCTTCCCAGGGAAGGAAAAAGTTTGGGGGGTTAGTGAAAAGGAAAAGAAGGGTCCCAAACTACCCTAAACCTAGTTTGGTGGTGGCAGTGTACCAGGTCCAAATACAAAAAAAGTTGTGTTTTGGAAAAAAACATTTTAACCCAAGCTGGTAAAATAAGCTTGGGGGGGGGGTTATTTTTTTTTTTATGCAGGTCCCCACATCTGTACCCTAAAGTTCAGAGTGGGGAGGCAATCCCACCTCTGCCACCATGTTAGGATTGCCTCCCCACTCTGAACTTTAGGGTACAGATGTGTTAAGCTAAAGGTAACCTAAAAGGTGGACAACTAACCAATAAAAACCCTCCAAGTGATAAAAAGAAGGTAAACTTACTAACTACAGTACTTAGTAAAATCTATAGTTACAGTAAAAAACATACCTGTGTTCATCCCATAGCCAAGGTAAACAAAAAAAACCTCCCAAAAAACCTAAAACTTAAAATTTTTTGTCTCCTAAAAATTTTTTTATTGGTTAGTTGTCCACCTTTTAGGTTACCTTTAGCTTAACCCCTTATAGGTAAACAATAATTTTAGGCTACTTCACACTTATAACAAACATATTCAGACTTCATGTATCCTTCTGTATTTAGGGCAAAGGCTCAAGTTGTCCATCCTTATATTTTGAGTTACGGCATGGTAGTGAAACAAACTTGAGAATCATCAGGAAAACTGAAAATAAATCAGTTGGTTTCCAGATTACCTTCCCATTTCCCCCCACCTTCCACTTTTGTTGTTTTGTTGTTCTTGGCAAATAAAATACTACCTTTTAATATGAACAGTCATGGGGGGGGGTTGTCAAAGAAACAAGCAGGGCAAGTAGCAACATTCAATTATTTTGCTAAATTATTAGCCATAACTTGAAGTATCTGCTAAAGGGAACCTTTATGCCAATTAAACTTTCCTCAACCAGTAGCTATTACTACAAAAGCTGCAGCACAGACTATGATATCTGAAAACCTTAACAAATTTATTGCTTATGAAACAATTCTTGTATTATTCCTTAAATGGTTATACATTCAAACTCAGATCCCTGAAAAGCTTTTCTGTTCTATAGGGAAGGCACTGGATCATTGGAGATAGGCACCAGAGTGATCCAGCTTCCCAAGAACAGTGGAAATAGCAGGTCTGGTCATACAGACTTGCACTGCTAAAAAGAAAATGGGCATGTAGGCTGCTTAACTCATCGGACAGGTAGAGTAGGTCATGATGAAAATACGATAAGCCACTGGGGACTGATGGGCATCCTTGCCATTAACAAAATGGCTGGTATGGGATGGGAAAACCATTCCTAACCTCTCTAGCTGATTTATAAACTCCATCAGGCAAAATTTTTAGAGGTGAAGACTACACACTTTTTCCTAGGTGTATGCATTTGTATGTGTGTGTGTGTACATGGAGGGTAGACAATGAGGTGACTCCTTTATCATGTATCAAAGAAGGCCTGAGAGAGGTTCTCCCCTTTTATATTTTACATTAAATTGTCACATCTTATCTACTTTGCTTTTCCCTGGAAAATTCTATGAGTAAGTGGAGAACCAGTGACAAGCAAATGAAACAAGTTTGTTTGAGAAAGTAAATGGTTTTAACTCAAACTACTTAACTTTAAGACTCATTTTGTGGACTTTAACTAAGGAGAACTCCCAATGAATTCAATGTATGTTTTATTTGATAAAGTGATGCAGAATCTCAACTGTTATTTGTTTGCTAACACTCAACTTAATCATACTACACAGAGTGTGGAAGAAGAGTTCTGATTAAACTACCCTCCTTCCCCAGCCTTAAGCTAAAGCATGACAATACTCAGAAGAGTCTTCAACTACAGGAAAGACGAGGCCTAATGAATTATGTTGGCTGTCAGGGAGAATGGAACTATGCATGTTGTTCTGTTCTTGTAACTTGTGTCATGGGCACCTGCAGTCTTGGTTAGATGCTTCTTTTTATTATTGTAACTATTCAAACAGATGTATTATAAACAGAATATATTCCTCATTTATAGAATAAAACACTGAGCAAAAACAACTTTAAAAAGATTATCTCAGGACCTCAGACTTTGAAAAAAAAAATTTGGGGGCAATGTTATTTTATCCTATCTGGGGATCACTACTGAGAACTTTTGGTGCAACTTGAAACACTGCACTACTCCAGTTTTACACCAATGCAATTTCAATGAGGTTATCCAGCACAAAATTGGATCAAGCCTTTTATCTGAACTGTCTGCATTAAATCTCCATTGACATATGATGCTTCCAAGTGGGTATAATATTTTGGGTAAATGGTGGAATTCTAGAAATCCCATGACTTGCTTATTTAATGCTCCAGTAAAGGATGTGCATTTTAAACAGAATGACCATTTATTTTTGTCATCATCAGCTTGACTCTGTATTACATATAACTGGAAAAATGTAACCCCTCCTCCTATGAAACATTGCGGCATAGTAAATATGGACCATACTGGTAATGGAAAAACTTTCACACCAAGTACACATACAAGAGAAGCACCAGAAAGTATTTAGAAATTTGATCACTCTTTATAGAGTGCTCAGAGGAGGAGAAGGGCTTCCCAGCCAGCAAAGCTGGAATATTTAGCCAAGTTCTTCCCCTATTAGCCTTATGCTGAACAAGAATGCATGGCAACATTTCACTGCAACTTTCCTCTCATGAAGTTTAAAAAAAAAAAAAGAAAGAAACATACCACCACACACACACACAACACACTTCGGCTAATTTCCATCTATAATCCAGTATTCACGCAGAGGCTTTTAAAATATTTGAGGATAAAAATCCCCCACAAAAGCTAATATATCCTCATTTATATTACAGTAGCATCCCTTTGTGCAAGGCACCATAGAGACAGCCTCTGCCCTGAAATGTTTAAAATCTAGATAGACAAGGCAAAGCATAGAAGAAAGAAATTATTACTACTCATTTTACAGATAAGAAACTGAGAAATTAAGTGATTTTCCCTGGGTCAAACTCAGTCTGTGGCAGAGCTGGGTAGAGCCCAGATCTCCTGAGTCGAAGTCTAGTACCTTAATCACAAGACCAGCCAAGGAATTTTTAGTAGGAAAAGTTATTCCACGGAATAATTCAAAGCTCATCATTTTAACAAAGCCAACATATGTGTGGGGGGTGGGACATGTGCAGACATTATTTAATCTACAATTAAACAACAGTACTTTATATACACAGAAAATAAATGTAGTGTAAAGTTTGAATATAAACAATTTATTATGTTGAATAACCAAGTTGTGTTGCTGCCTAAAAGGAGGATGAAAACATCTAAATGTATTATTGTTTTATCAAGCTTTTTTCCTACATATAAATTTACAGCTAATCTGAATTAATAACTGTTGCCTGGCTAGAATGTTCACAGATTGATAGAGTTTAACTTCAAAAGGAACCATTAGGTCATCTAATCTTACCTTCTGCATAACAAGCAATTAAATTTCACCTAGTTACCCTTGTATTGAGCCCAATAACTTTGACTAAAGCATCTTCCAAAAAGGCCTCCAGTCTTGAACTGAAGACTCATGAAATGGAGAATCCATCACTTCCCTTGATACTTTGTTCCAGTTGTTAATCACTCCCTACTGTTAAAATTGCATGCCTAATTTCTCTTTGGAATTTGACTGGCTTCAGCTTCCAGCATGTAATTATTGTTGTATTTTTCTCTGTTATATTAAAGAAGCCTTAAACCCAGCATTTTCTCCTTGTGTAGGTACTTACAGTCAAGTCACCTCTCAACCTTCCTTTTGATAAATTAACAGATTGAGCTCTTTAAATGTCACACTAAGACCCATTGTTTCTGGACCTCAAAATCATTTTGGTGACCAGTATCATCTCACTTATGCCTTATACAATGGTAAAATCATCCCTATCTCTACTCATCTATTTATACATCCAGGGATTTCATTAGCCCTTTTTGCCATGAGCTCCCAGTGTGATGCTCTGTTCAGTTGCTCATCCACCATGCCCCCAATTTCTTTGGAGGCTCATTACTTTCCAGGATACAGTCCCCCATTCTCTATTATGGCCTTAATCCCTTGTTCCTATGGGTGTAACTTTACACTCTGCTGAATTAAAATGCATTTTGTTTCAATGGGATCAGTTTACCAAGAGATCTGGACTGCTTTGTTTCTGCCTTATCATTATTTACCGTTGCACCAATTTTTGTGTTATCTGCAAATTGTAATCAGCAGTGAGTTAATATTTACTTCCAGATCATTGATGAGCATGTTGAAAAGTATCAGGATTATGAGAGAACCCCACTGCTACACCTCTCTCCCTCATCAGATGATTTCCCATTAGCAACTACTCTGAGATCCATCAGTTAGCTAGTTTTATTCCATTTAATGTGTGGTCTGGTGACAAATTTTTAATCTGAATGTCATTCATTATTAAGTCAAATGCCACAGAAAAGTCTATTATATCTACGCAGTTACCTTTATCAACCAAACACAATTAACATAAGAACCATCATTCCAGATAAGATTGCTGATCCATCTATTTTAGAATCAAGCAACAATGGTCCATTACTCAACAGAAGACCTCTGATAACTACCAATATCATCAGAGAACTTGTTCTTTTAATGTATTCTTTGTTTGCAAAGCTATATTTTATCTCCTTAAAGGTGTGATTTCCCCCCCCACACCCCTCCACACACATTCCAGGATATTTTAAAAGGTTTCCACTGTAGTCTGATTGATAGAAGCACTTGGGGAGAAAAAAACTGAATACAGTTTGACTGCATTCACTTAAAGGCCCAGATTCTAAGAAGTTACTAATAAATGCTTGGAAAATGGTATGCACACGTGGGTTTAAGCAACTTTATTGTAATGGCTCAAGGACCCTTATAACAGCTAGGGATCATGAGGACATGTGGACAACCTGGTGTGACAAAGTTCCAAGTCTGTATTTGTGGGTCCTGCGCTTCCTGGCAGATTTAGGGTCCTTAGAAACTCATCTAGGCCCCAGAGTGACCTCCCTTTCTCAGTATAATTGGCAAGAGTCACTGCCTAGTGAGTTACCTTCATCACAGGCCAGTATGGAAGGTGGAAAGGGAGGAATATCCCACAGACTTTGTTGCTCTGTAGAGCTCAGTAAGCACAGTTCGGCCTCCTGTATGAACTGAGTCTCACTTCTCCTCTCAACAGGATTTCTGTAGAGTATGGAGGGAGATGGGGGGAACCCGGGCCCGCCCTCTACTCCGGGTTCCAGCCCAGGGACCCTAATAGTATCAGCTAAGATGGCTGACCTTTTAGCCACAAAACACAATACAATTCCCTGGGCTACTTCTCCACAGCAGTCTCCACTTCTTCAAACTCCACTTCACCCTTACCTCAGGGCCTCCTTCCTTGCATATGATAAGTTGTCTACCACTCAGTCTCACCAACAGCACAACTTCCTCCCACAGCTCCTGACATCCACACCCATCTGACTAACTGGAAGGGTTTTTAACTGGTTGCAGCCAGCCCCTGATTGGGACACCTGAAGCCAATCAGGCTAGCTATTTCTGCTGCTTTCTAGAAGCTTCTTAATTGGGACCAGGTGTCTTGATTGGCCTGAAGTAGCCTTTGTTTGGCTATCCAGGGAACAACGACCTGCACATCCTGAGGATGATATACCTGTCTTCCAGCACTCTCTTATACCCTTCTGGACTGACTCCGTCACACTGGCTATACCACTTTTCCCCAACATATCTTCTGCAATAGCCTCAAGAGATGGAGGATCCTCCGTATATTCAAGGGACTCTCCTCTGACAAGTTACATTGGCCTTAATGGATATCAAGATCTGGTTCACGTACTCATAGACTCATTTTGCAGCAGGTTTGTTTGCTAGAGGAAACATAGTTTATGTATTAGTCCATCAGTCTGCTTTGTTCACTCTCTTTCAGAGACCAAGAACATTAAAATTGTCTTAAAAAGGAAAATGACTCAACAGGATTTTAAAATTGTTTAATTTTTTTCATGGATGAAAGACTATCCCTTTACTATACAGTGTCTTTTCGATTACAGAACACTTTACAGTGAGAGTAGAATAGAGATTTAAACATGGATATTCTAACCCACAGATTATATTTTGACATCTTTTCATACAAAAAACTATCAGGACAAAAATGTCAATATATTGGAAAAAAATCTGCAGAACACGAAGTTTTGAAAAGTTTCAATGAGATGTCAAATCATTTCATTTCAGGTCAATGTTAATTTCCATGACAGCCAGCAGACATCACTCCCTGAGAAACATCATGCATCATGGAAAATGTAATCTGTTCAGGGTGCATGGCCCATGGAGGAGGATAGGTGCATGATGGACCCAGAATGACAACTTTCATAATGCATTGTCGTGGCTCAGACAGAAAGACTCAGAGATTGCCAACCTAACCCCAACTGACCTGTTACATTTCAATTTTATTGATGGAAAAATTCATTAAAATCAATCTCCTCCTATGAAAATTTTCAACAAGAGCCCATGTTCACAGAGGTAAGTGTTTTGTTCAATTTTTTTTTTTGACCAGCCCTATTCTTGATTATGGACATTGTCAGATGCATCATAGTAAGTAGTGTAGTTCCTATCAACATTCTCTTAAAAAAAGAAGAGAAAGGAAAGTGAGAGCATGCAAAAGAGAATTAAAAATATTTAAGGAGAAGAAGAAGGTGGGGGGAGGGAAGGAAGCAAAATATGTAGTAAACAAAACACCAGGCTTCAAATTCCTTGTTCAGAGAATCATTCATTGATTTTAAGAAAGAAGTTTAACCTGTTCGTTTCAATATGAAGCAATAAAAGTGGCCTCCTATCGCTCTAACCTTTGGGGATAACGCTAGATGCCTTCTATTCCTATAATTGCCATTCTTTAATCTATGGAATTTAGGAAATATTTTCAAGTTTTTTTCTGAATGTATTCAAGGGAAGCTGCTTCACCTTTGAAGTCCATTAATCCAATGAAAGAAAAAGCATGACTTTCAGACTCAGGAATCACCTGAAGAACTTTCCCAGACACTTTCTACACAACATAGCCTCTTTTTAACACCAGTCCACAATCTGGTATGTGAACATATTTTTGTGAGCTATAAATTAATACTGTACGAGTTCATAAAGAAGAGAGGTGAAAAACTGGAAGATTTGTTTATGTGCTCTCCTATTTAGCAAGTGTTTCAAAACCCAAGAGGAAGTTAAAAGCACTTGCTTATTGATAGAAGTGTTTTGATTTTGTTATTAAAAATATACTGACTATATTTCAATGGTATAACCCATAATAATTTGAAGTGCTTTGGGAAGGGCGGAGAAAAGATTTTGCTTGAAGATCCAGGATTCTCCTTCATCACATATTCATTGAGGATATTGGCTATCTGAAAACAATCTCATCTATTACAGAGAGGGAGAACATTTGATTTTCAGCCTTTTTTGTTTGTTTAAATAAGTCACAGTGATCAATTCTCTTTTCCATGAGGCAACTACATCAGAGACAGGGAAATAATCCATACTTTCCATCAGTTTTGATGCCCTCTCGCACATCACTTTTTGTTCCACATTTACTCACATAAATGGAGTGCTAAAGTATCCAAAACAGCAAGACACTGCAGTAGTTGTAGTCGTTCTTAAAAGTGTAGCTGAACTGGAACCTGAGAGATGAAGTATCAATTGCTTCAGAAATAGGAAAAAACAAAACAAAAAAAACCCCACAGCATTCAGATTAGTTACTAATTATGTGACATTGTTGTGGTAGGCACAGAACACTTTGGTCAGATGAGAGAAAATACTTAAAAGATGTGCACAACTACACGTTTAAAGTTTAATCAAGCTGTGAAACACTAGTGCTTAGGTGTACTTTTCCTTCCAAGCCTAACCCCGCTCCCCTCATCAGCATTATGGGAATCACATACAAACAAAGACTGGAGGTATCTCCTCAGCTATATAAATATCTTGAGATAATTTGCACTTTTATATACATCTTACTTCACTCTAATAAACCCCCACCATTTCTAAGATTAGGGAGGTTAAGAGTTTCACATCCTATACAGAGCTGTGTGAAAATTTTTAGATGAATAATTTATTTTCCCCCGCCCTGACAAATAATGCAATTCCAGTGGACTAGGAAATATAAATCAATAGTTTTGACCAAAAAATACATTTTTTTTCAGGGATAGATTTATGGAGGTGGAAGTGGTGTCCTTATAACCTTTAACTGTTTAGGACATACATATAACAACCTATAACTGTTTAGGACATACATCTGTGATGTGGGAGACCTGGGCTCCAGTCGCCAATCTCCCCAGAGCAGGCATTCAAACCTGAGTCTCCCCCATTTCAGGTACCTGCCTTAACCTCTGGACTATCATGGGAAAAGGATGCCCTAGCTCCACCAGCTTTTGAACCTAGCCCTTCATTTTTTTTTTTTTGCCTTTTTTAAAAAAAAAAGTGCCCTGAGACAAACTGTTTCTTTCAACCTAAAACAATTTTTCCAACCTTTTCTATTAATAACTTCTGAAAAAAAATTGCTTGGTTCGGACTGAACTTATTTTTTTCTTTGATGCCAACAAACTGAAAAATCAGTTATTGCACAACTCTAATCCTATAGGCAGGGATGGCCGACCTGAACCTCAGAAGGACAAGAATTTACCAATGTACATTGCCAAAGAGCCACTGTAATACATCAGCAGCTCCACATCAGCTCCTTCCCCTCCTCCAGTTCCAGTGCCTCCCACCCACTGCCAGCCACGCCCATCAGCACTTCCCCCTCCCTCCCCACACCTCCCAAACAGCTGTTTTGTGACATGCAGGAGACTCGGGGTAGGGGAGGGAGGAGACAGAGGGTACTTCAGACTCAGGGGAGGGGGCAGAAAAGGTGGAGTGGAGGGGCAAAGCCTGTGGCAGAGCCAGGGGTTGAGTAGTGAGCATCCCCCGGAACACTGGAAAATTGGCGCCAGTAGCTCCAGCCCCCGAGTCAATGCCTATACAAGGAGCCGCATATTAACTTCTGAAGACCCACATGTGGCTCCGGAACCACAGGTTGGCCACCCCTGCTCTAGACTATGCACCATTCCACTAACACATTTTTGAAACTATTATTTTAAAACATAAAAACATAGTTTAATCACATGTAACCCATCTACCAGATGAAGTCAGCAGGAACGAGGGCCAGGTTCAATATCTAAGAGTTCATTTTCAACAGTACAACACAGAACCAGCTCAAGCCCCCTCCTAGTAACCTGGGAAAATTACACACTACCCATGGAACCTCTGAGAGGCAATACATCCCCAGTCACAAGCACAGAGTCTGAGTGTAGAAAATAAACTTTTAACAAAAGGAGGGAAGTCACCCAACTTTAATTAGGGAAAATGCCACAAGCAGGATACACAATCCTTAAACTGTGAGCAGGACACTCACACCAGTGGGCATGGGGCAGTGGGTTCTGCCTCATGTTCTTGAACTGCACAACCAAAAGTTCACTTTCTGTGCCCCCTCACCATCCTCAACTAAGAGTGGCTGTCGTTGGCCAGTGAGGACCCAGGGTTCAGAGGTTCATCTGTGTGAGTTCACCTCCTGTCCGGGGAAGAAGGCATCTTGCTTGCTTTGCCATCTGAGCACTTTCTCTGGCTCTCCACCTCACCAAATACTCACTCACCGGCTCACTGTCAGTCATCTTCTGCTCCTACCTGCCTCTCTGCTGTGACCTCGGTACATCAGTCTCTTAGTGATTTTCAGCTCCTTGCAGGCTGGGCAGAAACACTGGCCCAGCACAAGTGATTTCAGCTCTCATTTGAGCACTTTAACGTAACAAAAGTCTTCTAATGAAGCCTGTTTAACTCGGTCTTTGACCTTGGGGAGGAACAGGTTAAACCAGACTGGTGACCCTTAGGGAGAGTCTACATCTCGTGGCTGACATACCTGTCTCCAGCCCTCTTATTTTCACAGGGATCTGGCATTCAAGCCCCTGGCTTAGCAAGTCCTTTTCAACTGAGGGTGACCCCTCAACTGGGACAAGCTCAGCACAGTTCTGCTCCTCTTTAGTCATACGACAAAGATAATATTCATAACATTTCACCTGCATTCAGTACTAAAGTGATTTGTAATCCAACAGTAGCCAAAGCTGATCACTTGGAGTTACCCAGGTCCTGTCTGCTAGATACGTATACAAACAAGGTGTGTTAATGTAAATACAGTTTGCTTCTGAAGTTTCTTCCCTTCCCAAATTAGCTGTCAGGGGAGAGCTCAATTCAGACCCTCCTTACATATAAAGACATACTTCTACACAATATTTTACATGTAGTTATTTAAATTAAGTTATTTTTAACTACTTACATGATGTGAATTGATATAGGGTAACTTCTCAGATCTATTTCTCTCAGGATATGGAATTGCAGCTTGATACATCCTGTACATGCTAAAAACTTCCTATTATATAGTCCGTCTACAATTCCAAGTCTAATGAAGGTGACTCTGTTTCAGCTTCTTCATTAAGCCTGAAATAAAATTCTAATTTTCTATGTATAACTGCCTGCAACGGTACCAGCTCACAATGCAATCCCTTTACATTTCTTAAATTAAAAAATAATTAGACTAGGTAAGTATTTGGATGGTAGACTACACTGGTCTACAATTTTTTAGAAGTCATCTGCTTCAGAGATAAAATGTGATATTTATTATGTATTTTGATGTGCTGAATTCAAATATGACAATTAAAACAACTGATTGGCTACTGTTTCTAAGATATTTAAGTTTTTACATTTTATGTCTATGTATATTGTGTAGATAGTAGAGTTTTAATCATAAATTGTAAACCTAGGTCTTTTCATGTGTTTATGGTTGCTTTACATGATAATATTTCACCTGTCCTGTTTATGTAACACTTTAAAAATCAGCAAAAGGGTTATATAAATAAAATGTATTATGAAACAAAAGGCAAAAAACTACTATGTACTTAGTTTAGTCCTATTCAGTGTCTACTTGGCGCTTCTTGGCTTGTCTCTTGTATTCATTAAATGGAGCATCTCTTGTCACTGTCCAGCAATAGTCTGCAAGCATCGATGGGCTCCATTTGCCCTGATAGCGTTTTTCCATTGTTGCAATGTCCTCGTGAAATCGCTCGCCGTGCTGGTCTCTCACTGCTCTGCAGTTCGGTGGAAAAAAATCTAGATGAGAGTGCAAAAAATGTCTCTTTAGTGACATGTTGCAACCAAGGCTTTTGTATGCCTTGAGGAGGTTTTCCACCAACAACCTGTAGTTGTCTGCCTTGTTGTTTCTGAGAAAATGTATTGCCACTGACTGGAAGGCTTTCCATGCCGTCTTTTCCTTACCACGCAGTGCATGGTCAAATGCATCATCTCGAAGAAGTTCACGAATCTGAGGACCAACAAAGACACCTTCCTTTATCTTAGCTTCACTTAACCTTGGAAATTTTCCATGGAGGTACTTGAAAGCTGCTTGTGTTTTGTCAATGGCCTTGACAAAGTTCTTCATCAGACCCAGCTTGATGTGTAAGGGTGGTAACAAAATTTTCCTTGATTCAACAAGTGGTGGATGCTGAACACTTTTCCTCCCAGGCTCCAATGACTGTCGGAGTGGCCAATCTTTCTCGATGTAGTGGGAATCTCTTGCACGACTATCCCATTCGCAGAGAAAACAGCAGTACTTTGTGTATCCCGTCTGCAGACCAAGCAAGAGAGCAACAACCTTCAAATCGCCACAAAGCTGCCACTGATGTTGGTCATAGTTTATGCACCTCAAAAGTTGTTTCATGTTGTCATAGGTTTCCTTCATACGGACTGCATGACCAACTGGAATTGATGGCAAAACCTTGCCATTATGCAGCAAAACAGCTTTAAGACTCGTCTTCGATGAATCAATGAAGAGTCTCCACTCATCTGGATCGTGAACGATGTTGAGGGCTGCCATCACACCATCGATGTTGTTGCAGGCTACAAGATCACCTTCCACGAAAAAGAATGGGACAAGATCCTTTTGACGGTCACGGAACATGGAAACCCTAACATCACCTGCCAGGAGATTCCACTGCTGTAGTCTGGAGCCCAACAGCTCTGCCTTACTCTTGGGTAGTTCCAAATCCCTGACAAGGTCATTCAGTTCAGCTTGTGTTATGAGGTGTGGTTCAGAGGAGAAGGAGGATGGGAGAAAATGTGGGTCCTGTGACATTGATGGTTCAGGATCAGAAGTTTCATCCTCTTCCTCGTCTGACTCAAGTGAGAATAATTCTGGTGCATCAGGAACCGGCAGTCCTTCTCCGTGGGGTATTGGGCGTATAGCTGATGGAATGTTTGGATAATGCACAGTCCACTTTTTCTTCTTTGACACACCTTTCCCAACTGGAGGCACCATGCAGAAGTAACAATTGCTGGTATGATCTGTTGGCTCTCTCCAAATCATTGGCACTGCAAAAGGCAGAGATTTCCTTTTCCTGTTCAACCACTGGCGAAGATTTGTTGCACAAGTGTTGCAGTGTATTTGTGGAGCCCACCTCTTGTCCTGATCTCCAATTTTGCAGCCAAAATAAAGGTGATAGGCTTTCTTAACCATGGTGGTTATATTGCGCTTTTGTGATGCAAAAGTCACTTCACCACAAACATAGCGGAAGTTATCTGCACTGTTCACACAAGTACGAGGCATCTCTGCTCACTTTGGCTAAACAAAAATGTGTCCCTTTGCAAAATCAAACACTGACAAATAAGAGAGCACGACACTGTATGATTTCTAGAGCTGATATAGGGCAATTTGTTCAGCAGAGTGATGTAAGCTTCGTTATGATTGCATCATCCATGACTTCTAGGAATAACATGATGCAATTCATATCATGTATGATGCAATACCAGCTTCAGATTGCATCATTCATTGTTTTGCCTAAAAAGCAAGTACTGTCCAAACCCAGTCATAGATTTATTCATAGAGCCAGTCAAAGATGTATTTTAGTCATTTCTGGTTTAAATTGAGATCCCTTCCCTTTATAACTCACTTATCCTCCGCCATTCCCATGTCAAGGGTCGTATATACTGACCCAATAGCATATCTTGAAAACTAGAGCCAATCAACAATTTTAAGCATCATTTTCGTTCTCAGTGACCCAGAATTAGTAAAGTTTGACTACATTAATTTCAGAAGCATTTTAGCTGTAGAGCATTGCTACCAAGCAACTTGGAGGCACCGAAGAAAAGTGATGTTGGTCAATCAGTAGATGGCACTGAACCAAATCCCTTCTGGCATTGTAGGGCCTCATACAGCTGGAGGATTTGAGCTATAATGTAAAACCACAGCCCTCACTATTAGTGGAGATCTTAATATGAATGCTATGAAAATGAATATTGACCCTGGTGTAACAGCTAAATTCCAGGTTAGGCAACTGCATCACCCCTGCAATGTAACTCGATAGAGTAAGCTTCATTAAACTGTCATGTAGCATCACATTTGCTGTGTTGTACATCAGAGATTGCTATACTTAACTGAACCTTCCTGTGTTGAGAAGCTTGCCTACATTTAAAACATTCTTTTAACTATACTGGTCTAGTTAAGGCAGACACTCCCCCCATCTCCAGTATGGGCCCAGTTACACCGTTATAGATCATTCCAGTTGAGGAACACAATAAGCTACTCTAGTGTAGAGACATGTTTATACCCAGTGTTACTGCATGCAGACTAGATCTTATAGTATATTGGTTTAAAAAGGAAATTACACCTTTGATAGATGCTTATATCTGTAGAGCTTTTCTAGTGAGACCTCTATTATCATGCTTTCTGAACCAAGTCAATGCAAACACAAGGATCCCGCTGCACAAGGACCTGCAGATCCTGCCAAAGACGAGATTAAAATCCCACAATCTTCTGTGGAGTGGCATCAAGACCCTACACCCAACTTTGATGCAGAGGCTCAATGGAGAGTCATATGGAGCGTTCTAACTGCTCAAAACACACAGCTCAATATTGACCCTGCCAAGGAACCACTGGGTTTTGATTTATATTGGAAAGACTAGTGCAGATTGAATCACATCGGAGATGTGGACAAATCCTCTTTAAATAGAAAATGAGGCAACACCAACACAAACAATGGAGCACATCATATCTTTCTCCAAGGTCCTAAAAGACATTCACCAGCTCACTGACGAGGCAATGTGCTGGCTATACAACCTCAATACAAATGTTTAATCATTGCTACCTACCCAAGCCATACAAAAAACGATGATGATTCAAGAAATGACTTTGTAACTTTATTTAGTCGTCGGTTAACTGGAGTTGCAGCAGGACCAAAATACTTCTAGTCTATACTTGTTTCAAAAGGCATGATAATGTCTTATAATAATAGTACCAAGATCCTCAGATGAAAGATGCTGAAGAACTAAGTATTTTTATACTGTCTTTATCGTCCGGTAAATGAAAGCCAGTCACTAACCCAAGGGACAATAAAAATCACCCAACATGTTTAGTCTATTTAGAAATGCCCAAGAGAGATCACATACTGCGACACTTATCCTTGGGGTAAGTGCATGGTTTTCACTACATTTATAATTAATGGCAACAAGTTGGGCCCACTTTTTCCAGACTTTTTGGTACTAAACAAGCAGGATGAGATTCCTGCACAGAAAAGCAGCTTTAATTGGGCCTGTTGCTGCTCAAGATAATTAGTTTGCCAGTCACTTTGATGAGAGAAGGATCAGCATTAGGAGCAGAAAGGAGATACAGAATTCAAGTCAATTTCAGATTCATTCATTCAATTCAGCATATGAAGATCAGCACAAGTGCTCATCATATTTCTCACATACCCATGCTGAAATAGCAGATTGTTTAGTATCCAAAGTGGAAAGTCGGTAGAATCGCTATGTGCTGTATGCAGTATATACTAAACAGTCAGTTTTGCAGCTGTTCTGCCACCCATTATCTCCAGCAGGTCTTACTTCGCACCTATAGTAAAATGCTAATTGTGAGGCAGAATACTATGGGGAACTTAACACTGTACATTGGGACTTCCACATCTCCAGTCATTATATAAAACACACACATCATCTAAATACTGTATATGCACACACGCACGCACACACACACACGCACACGCACACACGCACACACACACACGCACACACACACACGTGAAGAAGAGAGTTTCAAATCCACATTGAACTCAGGAAAAGCCAGCACCTTGTGATTTTACTCTCTTTACAGCATTATTAAAACAATATCATCATGGCTATAAGACAAACTGTCCCTTAGACTCTTCAGGTGACAGACCTCCTCAGGGGCCAGGCTTCCCACACCTAAGTTAGGGCATAATCACATAGTCCAGTCACTGAGACTGGACCTCTGGGCTGCAAGCTCCCATTTCCCAACACTTAATGCAACAGTGCACTGTTAATGCTAACTTAATTTGGCACATGTAAGCCCCTTTGCTCCAGGAGCATGAGACCATCAGCAAGTTGATTAAAATGACTCAAAATTTGAATCTTTAATAAATAAACAAATAATAAATAAAATAATATGCATGCGTTCCTTATGTGACACGTGGGGCAGGGGGTGGTTTCACCCAACCCAGTAAGGGGAAGCGTCACCACCTGCTTCATAATGCTGAGTGCTTCTGTGCAGCTCTGGTTCAGAGCCCTGCCACAATAGCCTGCTTACAGTGCAATGGCCTCACTCTGGCTTTCACTAGCCTGGTTATTCCTTGCAGAGCAACACCAACAGCCATTCCCCAGAAACATCTCCCACTTAGGCCTGGTCTACAGTAGAAGGGGGTTGTCGACCTAAGATACGCAACTTGAGCTATGTGAATAATGTAGCTGAAGTCGGCGCATCTTAGGCCGACTTCCCTGTCGTCCCTCATGGCAGCAGCGATCGGCAGAGGGCTCCCCCGTCAACTCCAGCTTGCGCCTTTTGGCGAGCTGGAGGTCCAGAGTTGACAGGAGTGCTTTTGGCGATCGATTTATTGCATCTTGACAAGACACTGTAAATCGATCGCCAATACATCAGTCACTACCCGCCGATACGGTGGGTGGGGAAGACATACCCTTAAGTATCCAGTCCCTCTCACCAAACCCGCACAGAAGTTAGCAAGTTCGCTACCTACAAAGACATAGAATACACACCAGCCTGCTAGTTAAGCTGATGATTTTACCTTTAGTTTAATATAGAGCACTTAGATGGTTTTGTAAAAGCCAAACAACCAAACCTAAATTTCAGTGACACCAAGTAGAAGGAATAGCGACAGAAACTGTTACAGACACACACACACACACAAAGTAAAAATAAGTTAAATTTTAGTCTTAAAAGCATAACAGAGTCTTTTGTTCAATGTAGTTTTCTCAGAAGTCATTCTTTCAGCACAGCTGGCCAGTCTTTAGCAAGGATCTGATACAGAGCCCACAGCGCTTGGTTTCTTTGTCTCCTCAAGTGAAGGATGACAAATTGGCTTTTTGCCTCCATTTATATTTTCCCAAATATATTGGCCCTGTTTCAAGAGGCAGGAAGTCTTCTTAAGGGAACAGTCTTTATCCCCGGATGAAATGTTTAAGTGATCATGTCTCCTCACTTGCTTGCTGGATGGCTTTGTTTACCTTTTATTGCACTTTTCATTGTCCTAGATCACACCTTGCTTAATTTACAATGGAGGCAATGTCAAACCTGCAAAACAATATTCCTCTGCCTATGGCAGGCTGTGGTTGGGCACAGTCTGCCAAACACGTTTGAGAACCTTATTTCCAGTACACATCTATAATGTTTTATACACCATCAATACTTACATCTCACAATAATATTAATGACCAGTGTGTTACCAGTTCATATACGATACCTTACATAATCTCTTTTAGATACAGATTATAACAGTGAGCTGTGGCAATGACTATGTCAAGCCTGATGCAAGCTATGGTGTGCCCAGTTAGTTGATATTAAGGGCTCCCTTGCTCACATACATAGGAATAAGCCAGATTGCTGGCCTCTTGCACAGATTTCAGGGATTTATTCCAACGAGCAGTACTGATTTCTTCAGAGCATATACTCAGAAAATGCTCTTGCTCAAAGAGGTCAAATAACTGGTCATAATTCTCAGCCCATTCCCTCATCCAATCACACATTTTATAAATATATTCTCTGTAAGTCCTGTTACCTTCTTCCCCCAAAGGTAAGAGGGACATAAAGTAAAGAACTAAAAACAATAAAAGAACTATATATATATATGGGTCTAATTTACACCCTAATCTTTCCTTCAGCTTGTGTAAATTCCCTTTAACCCAGCCAACTCCTGCCTCTGGTTAAGAGAAAAATAGTCTTGCACACAGCAGGATCACCATCTCTGTTTCCTTGCCAGCTTGTTAGCTTTCACTGGCTTTCCCTGGGCAACCTCTGACCACTCAGTAAACTCCACCCTTTCCTAGGCCTGGGCATCCTGTAATGGCTTAGTGTTCCCCTGGAGCTCTCGTCTCAGCTCTATCAAAACAACTATGTCATCAGGGTTGGGACTGAGGAGTCACCTCGCCACGCCTATAAGCCTGGGTCGTTGTATCTGAGTATTTGTTGGGATGTTCTTTAGCTAGCTCATTGTTTTACCTTTCCTGCTTGATTTCCTTAACAACGTCTGACTCCCATCAGTGCACACACACACACACAATATTAATAAAAAGGGAATACATACATCTCCCAGTTTGTCACAAGTGGCACCTAAAGGCCAATCATAGAGAAAATGAGAGTCACTGCCCCAAGACATACCAGCTAGCAGAGACCAGCAAGCAAATCACAGTGAGGGCAGGGAAAACAGTATCAAAAGTAGTCCAACCTGCACAATACTTAGCCAGTCAGTGCAGTAACTGCACCTTTCCACCTGTCTAGCCTATTACTGGATACCTAACACTGGAGCACCTGGAAATTCAGCAGAGAAAATTCAGTCACTTGGATTGTATCCTCACACAGTCTCCAAACCTAGCCACAGCATACCTACATCCAGCCTCCACCACTCCACCCTTGATATTCCCATCCACCCTTTACCTAATTTAAAGATCAAAATGTTCTGCAACTAGGGTGACTAGATGTCCCGATTTTATAGGGACTGTCCTGATTTCTGGGTCTTTTTTTAAATATAGGCTCCTATTACTCCTCACCCCCGTCCCAGTTTTTCACACTTGCTGTCTGGTCATCCTATCTGCAACAAATACTCTCATCCAATAGTGGGGCATGAGACAGAGATGGAGAAAAGGAAAGATGTATTTCCACTTTTTACAAAAGCAGATGAGACACCAAAAGTTGAGCATCAGCTAAATTCATCCACACAAACACTGCTTGTTTTTTTTTTAATGGCAAAGCAGGTGAACATTTTCCATTTTCTTTCCAACAAGATAAAAATTCCTCAGATATGAAAGCAAGGAATAATTTGTGCATCAGAGACTAGAACACTGTCATGGCCTAATTATCCTAAGTTGTCATGGGATAAGAGGGAAGAGAATTGGTTTGAGAACTGGTTAAAAGACAGAGAACAAAGGGTAGGAATAAATGGTAAATTTTCAGAATGGAGAGGAGTAACTAGTGATGTTCCCCGAGAGTCAGTCCTAGGACCAATCCTATTCAACTTATTCATAAATTATTTGGAGGAAGGGGTAAACAGTGAGGTGGCAAAGTTTGTGATGATACTAAACTGCTCAAAATAGTTAAGACCCAAGCAGACTTTGAAGAACTTCAAAAAGATCTCACAAAACTAAATGATTGGACAACAAAATGGCAAATGAAATTTAATGTCGATAAATGTAAAGTAATGCACCTTGGAAATAATAACCCCATCTATACATACAATATGATGGGGGATAATTTAGCTACAACTAATCAGGAAAAAGCTCTTGGAGTCATCGTGGATAATTCTCTGAAGATTGCCACTGCACGGTCATGGATGTCAAAAAAAGCAAACAGGATATTAGGAATCATTAAAAAAGGGATAGAGAATAAGACGGAGAATATCTTATTGCCTTTATACAAATACACGGTGCACCCACATCTTGAATACTGTGTACAAATGTGGTCTCATCTCAAAAAGGATATGCTGGCATTAGAAAAGGTTCAGAGAAGGGCAACTAAAATGATTAGGGGTTTGGAACGGGTCCCATATGAGGAGAGATTAAAGAGGCTAGGACTTTTTAGCTTGGAAAAGAGGAGACTAAGGGAGGATATCATAGAGGTATATAAAATTATGAGTGGTGTGGAGGAAGTGAATAAGGAAAAGTTATTTACTTGTTCCCATAATAGAAGAAGTAGGGGCCACCCAATGAAATTAGTGGGCAGCAGGTTTAAAACAAATAAAAGGAAGTTCTTCTTCACACAGCGCAGTCAACCTGTGGAACTCCCTGCCTGAGGAGGTTGTGAAGGCTAGGACTATAACGGGGTTTAAAAGAAAACTGGATAAATTCATGAAGGTTAAGTCCATTAATGGCTATTAGCCAGGATGCGTAAGGAATGGTGTCTCTAGTCTCTGTTTGTCAGAGGGAAGTGATGGATGGCAGGAGAGAGATTACTTGTTCATTATCTGTTCGGTTCACTCACTCCGGGGCACCTGGTATTGGCCACTGTCAGTAGACAGGATACTGGGCTAGATGGACATTTGGTCTGACCCAGTACGGTCTTTCTTATGTTCTTATGCAAGTACTTCATAGACATGGGTTTTGTTTTTTGCCATTGGCAGACAGTAAGTCAACACATGAATGTGAGAACACCACATTCCTACATGGATTTGTGAGCATTATTTCTTAACCAAGCATGTATGAAAAACGGATGGTACAGGAGTTCAAATGAATACATATACACATACCCCTGCCCCAGTCAGCCACTTGTTTTACCATTTTTAGGTCTCTTCTGCAATTGTGTGTTTCAAGGGCATACAAGAAAGGCGGCTCCTTTCCCCTAATCCACTTGTCCATCCTGACAGAGCTCAGCTACAATCTGGTCCTATGAGCACTAGATGCAAATGCTGATTGAAGGATTGTTATAAAGGGAAGCAGGGAATTTTAAAGTTTTAAACCACAGTGTACCTTATCCAGTACAGAAGAGAACCACAACCACTGTTTAGACTTCTACTTTAATTTTTTTAAATATTTCAGGAATCTGGTAGGAGTTTGCATAATTAGAAACAGATAATCTCCTGAAAAAAAATACACACACACACACGAATACGAGTAATCTTTGTGATATAAAACACCAGCAGAATTATGACTATCTTTTATATTCCTTTCTGTTGTGACTTCATGAACAAAGAATTTAATTTGCTTTTCTATGTCCTGGAGTGACTCAACTTTTAATCCTCTCTGCATTGTTTCTTATATAAACATATATGAGAAACTTGTAAAACACACAAGACTAATACTTCCAAGCATCTGATATATTAATAAAATCTTTATTTTTGAAGCAATATTAACTGTTCATCTTAATTTAAGTGTAAATTTGCCATGTGATTCAAATTTCAGTACTGAAGAGAACAAAGAATAATTATGTTCAGACACCACACTTCTTGATCTTCACAGAATTTAAAGTCAGAAGGGCCACTGTGATCATTCAGTCTCTCTGTGTAACACAGGCCACAGAATTTCACCAAGTGACTACAACATCTAGATCGTAACCTTTCAGAAAGGCACCCAATTAGGGCTGTATTTTCCACTGAAACTTTGCTGAAAAATTGGGTTTTCCACTAAAAATATTTTCACAAAAAAAAAACCCTTTGTTCTTTCATGGATTTCCTCACCTGCCCATCTAATCTTCTGTGTGTGTGTTGGGGCGGGGGGGAGCATTATTCCTAACGGAGTCCAAGTTCAGTTGCTTTATGTTCTCCCCCTCCATGGGTTAGGTTTCTCAGCTGAACTACATCTCCCATGGTTTACCATGGCTGAGAATTCCCAGGATACAATGGCTCCTCTTTTCACAAATGAAGACCACAGTGCACCATGGAAGATGGAGCTACTCACAGGGCAGTTACCCTGCTCCAGCCCTGAAGGGGGTAAAACAGACCTGCTGAGGGCTGTGGCTCGGAAAAGCAGCCCAGCAGAGGGCTGCAGTAGTGAAAGCAGCTGAGGGCGTAGCAGCCACAGCTGTGGCTGGGTCAATTAGAGCCCAGCTGGTCCTTACAAAAGGCTGCGAGCCAGGAGCTCAAAGGGGTCTCTCTCCAGGCTGGGAGAGAGCAGGGCCTGGCTGCCTGCATGACAGGGTACTGGGAGTGAAGCACGGCTGGGAAAAGGCCAGAGGAGGAGCAGGGGAGCTCCAGGCTGGCAACTCCCAAGGCTGCAGGGCCTGGTCCAAGGTCCATAGAAGTACAGGGTGGCAGAGGAAAGCAGCTGGTCCAGACCCACCCTTGCCTGTGATGAGTGGCTTTTACACTGCAGTCTGCCCTAGGGAGCAGGGCTTGATGAGGATTGGCAGTAGCCCAGACTGAGGCAAGGTGGGGGATTAGAGGGTTGGGGATTCCCCAGAGAGGGGAAACCTATAGAGACAGTGAAGTTATTGCCAGGGGGCAGCACCCCAGGCAAAGGACACCGGGGTCCGGAAAGGACATGGGGCCAGCAGGAAACCGGTCTGCAGAGGGTGCTCCGAGATGGAAGACCTAATTTCCAGACGGCCAGAAAGAGGCGCCACAAGAGTGAGTCGTCACACCATTACAAAGCTCTACCAACAAGAAGGAAGAGACAAAAAAAGGAGCATGAAGTAGCTACTCCCATGAGACACTGTAGCAGAATTTCCAGTTTGAAACTTTTTGTTCAAAGATTTTTTTTACCATTCAAATTCCTGCCAGAAGAAAATAAACTTCCATGGAAAATTCAGATGAAAATGATTCTATTCCCTTCTTCTCCCTCCCCCCTCCCATTTAGATCAAAACTTTCTGTGGGGGAAGAAACACTAGTTTTTATCAGATCTACATCCAATCTTAAGGACCTCAAGTGACCTACTCAACCGTTTGCCTAGATAAGCTGTTCCTATTATTATCTTCACTGATTTAAAAAATGTTTTTTTAATTTGAATTTGTCTAGATTCAGCTTTCATCCATTAGTTTAATAGACCAAAGAGTAACTAGAGCCAAAGAGCTCTCCACTGAGAAATCTTCTCCCCATGTAGCAAGTCATCTCTTAACTTTCTCTTGAATAAACTAAATAGAATACTTTTAAAGTATCTCTTCTACACTCTTTTCTGGTGTTCAGATAAACTGACTATTTGCACAAAAGATTATTAGCTCACAGGAAACCTGTCCGCTGCACTCACACCAAAAAATGTTTTGGGACTTCTTGGAAACAAACATTAATGTTAAAGGACGCTCATTAACCAGGTGATTGTTCAACCACAAAGTCACAATGACTCATGAGTTAAACTTTTCTCTGTGAAATATGCCAATATGATCTACAATGTGTTCAGACAGACATGACCTTTATTAACCACAGGCAAAAAGCAGTGCAATTAAGGTAGAGTTAATGGGCTGAGACGATCTGGCACTTCCTGACCACATTTTTTCTTTCAGTTGGGTTGCCAGTCATTGTGCATCTTTGGCAGAGAGGCTTTGCTGCAGGAGTAGAGCTGAGGAATCCTTCCTGAGGACAGGGTCTTTAAACAAGTTAGGTTATTTTCCCTGAGAGAAAAAGGATTGAATTTTTCATAGTATGGAAAGAAATTCTTCTAGTCTGCAAACAGAAGGAACTATGGAGAATGCCTATAGAGAATGTCTCTGCTGCTACTTGGAAGTCAGAAAAACTCTGTAAGTTCCATGCAATGAGAACAATCTTTCCTCTCCCTGTGACCAACAGAGACAGATTCCTATGCAACTGGATAGTGATTTTCCTCACTAAGAATATAGTGACAGAGTATGTCACTTATCTATTCACACAGAGTTAACAGAAAAAAACACCTTGTTAAGTAGCAAATTCATTAAGCTTCCCTCATCGACCTCAACTCTGCCCCTCATCTCTTCTCCAAAACTTTATTTGGTCTCCACCTTTAGGCAAGAGATCCCATGATACCCACCTAATCTACCTTAGTTTTTCCAATATGGACCACAGACCTCCATTGTCCTCTCCTATATTCGTACAAGAGCTCACCATTAACAGAACTACAGGCTCTCTTCCACTGCACTTGTCCTTTTGAGCTAAAGATACTTCTCTCACCTCCTACAGTCCATTCATAGAGGAGAGAGACACTTACCCCTCCGCCGCCCCTCCCCCAATCAAATTTCTCTACAGGGATTGAGATTATCCTGCATCTTTCACTCATGCAGATCACAGACAACAGTGCTCTATTATCCACCAATCCACTATAAAACAAAGCTGAATCTACTGCATCTACCTATCCTACAAAGACTGGAAAGAGTACTATTAAATATTGTCATGTAAATCATAGATCATACCCCTCCAGATACTAATAAATTGCACCCCTGCCACTTTGCATAATAGCTTTGATTTGACCTGGGATTATTACAGCTTCTATTGATAGTCTAGTGGCAGAAAAATTAGACTGGAGAGGGATTGTGGTGGCACAAGGGTGGGTGAGGGGATTTGTTTCAAGTGTCAAAGTCAACAGTAGGTGCAAGTAGAATCCACATACCTCCTGTGTGTGGTATTCTCTCCCATCTAGTGGTACCAAGACCACTTAAAGAGAGAGAACTAAATGAGTCTGCTCTACAGCCTTAGCTAGTAGGCTTTTACCTCACGAAGCAGAGGCTCATGCACTAAACTTGGGAGGTCCCCCGTTCAATCCTGCCCACCGCTGACCAGGGTCTGTCGGTGTTACACAAGAAAAGGCATATGGCCAGGAAGCATGGTAACTGGAATGCTATGTCTTGTGACCTCACAGCCCCATGTTACAACAGACTTCCTTTGTCAGTGCCCACAGCAAAGGCAGCATTATCCCACCTATTTTGGTGGTCTATCTCCTGGGGGAAGCAGCCACCACAAATGACACAGGGGTGAATGAAGCCTGAAACCTAAAAGCACATTGTTAGCTGAGGCAGGCTAGAGCATGTAGGGACTGAAGAGATCCACACCATATGTCTGAAGGACTTGGCTAATGGAATCTATAGATAGGCTTGGCAAAATTCTACTTAAAAAAAAATAATTTTATCATACTGATTCAAGCATTTTTCTATTTTTAACAATTTTTTTTCCCCTAGATATTCAAAGCGATGGGGATGGGGGAGAGTGATAGGCACTAATTATTTAAAGGACAATGGACATTCAGTTTCAAGAAGTTCAAGCTTTGTAATAATTAAAACACAAATTGTCAACATCATATGTCAAAAGAAAATACATATCCTTAAATCAAACTCTAGTAACATCATTTTTCTGACTTTGCCTATCTGCAAATGTTATCATCAATAGAAATGCCGCCATTGGTTTGCCTGTGCACAGGGAAATCAGTGTTTACTGGCATTTTCTGATAAAAATCTAATCCTTGCAAGCCAATTTATAGGCTTTACTAGCAGCAGTTCACAAATTTCTTAATCCAGACTTCCTCTCAGGTTTCTGCAGTGAAGTCTTTATACAATAAAGTCATACTGGAGCACTTGCAGTATTATACACTGAGTCTGACTATATCATTGCAGAAAGATCAATGGCTGTAGGTCAAGGAACTTGTAAGAACTACTGGCTAAACCGTGGAGTTTAGAAACATAGCAACATCAGAAACTGGACCTTAGTGTATAAATACAAAGCAAGCTAAATGAATGCATTGGTCAAATTGCAAGAAAAAAAGTTAGTCCGATAGTCTCAGTGTAGTACTTTTATGAATACACCATGAAATTGCAACAGCAGTTAGCACTTTGGGTAGCTTTTGCACCTCTTTAGGGCAGAACTAGAACAGCAGGAATGAAGTATCGTATTTCACCTCTGCAGAACTGTGCAGAGCAGTTGGTGTAATCATCTGCTTACACTTTCAAGAGACCTAAATTCATATGTTTATGAAGTAGTTTAAATCATGGAATTACTCACAAACAATGCAAATATACCAAAATTTAATTAAAAGGGTAGCTGAATCTCTAAAAGCTACCCAAAAAAACAAAGGCCCTCATCCTCAGGTGATGCCAATGCACAGAAGCCAGTGAAGCTCTACTAATTTACAAATCAGTACAGAAGATTTGGGCCCAAAAATTTTTGTATTACCCTCTTAATTATTAAAGCAAAAAAGCTAAATTATACAGCCATACAGGCCTATACCAAGATATTTGCAACCATCTGCAAAGAAAACTGTTCAGATTTTCAGTCAAGCATGTTATGCAATACATTTAACTATATTTCTATTAACTACTTTGGTGAATCATGAGAAACTATAGTTTAAGGGGTTTATAGTTCTTTAAATGTCTGAATTATAAATATTAGTTTATAGACATTATAAATTGTGGGCAAGACCTCTAGTTAAATTTGTATACTAATTTAACTAACATACACACATTTTGCTGTGTACAGTTTATTGTTTAAAGCTTTATTACAGGTGGTACTTGTCAGTTCATCTTTATGGTATGTTTACCTGGCAAGCACCCTAAACCTATAAAACACATCCTTGAATTCTTAAAATATATACCAGCAGTCACCTTCTGGTTCTTTTTTTACCATACTGACTCTCTGAACTAAATTTAAACATGTAACAATCTATAAAACCCATATGGTTTGAGAGTCAAATTCCACCATCTGAAATTCCAGCCATGCTTTCTTATCCCAATACAGTCCAAGCTGTATTCATCATATACTGGCAGTTTTCCTCCCGAGTAGGTTATCAGCCAGATAATCCACCTGCAAATCGATTCCTGCAAATGTTGTAAAAAAAATAAAAATAAAAAATAAAAAAAAACTTTAGAGACAACACATTGGCCTGTGTCCCAGTATTGATTTCAAAATGGACAATTTTGTGATTATTCATGAGCAAATCCATATTCCACTCATCCTTGGGTTCTCAGTGTACCAGGAAACAGATCTTATGATTGCTCTCAGAGTAGGAGATGAGCAAACATCTGTTCACACTGGGATTTTGTCTAAATGTGCAACTCTGGAAAGGAGTTCTTACTCATATACAGGGCTGTTCCTTACAGCATGGCTACATCCACATTTATAACAACCTTAGTTGCCTCTGCCTGCTCCTTTTTCCACTTCTCTTTATCACAAGGTTTTATTAGCAGCAGGACACCCTGCAGCCCATGACTGGGTGCTTGCTAAAGGCAAATTTACACTGCAATGTGTGCATGTGTTTTTCCAATTCACCCAGCCCTTAGTTGCAACTGTTTGGCAGTCATTTCTCCTGCACGACCGATGTCCACAGCACATTCCAGGGTTGAATTAATCACCCTTAACAATCTAGCTCACCCTGTGTCTGATACAATAGCATACATGATGAGTTCTTTAATGAGTGACTCAGACAGTTTTCCAAATTCACAAGATTGATACAAAACTGGCAGCACAGTCTCATATTGATATATTCTTTCTCCTTAAGTGACACATTTTTCACTGGCAGTCAGATAAAAGAGGCACTTTTCTTTTTTTTTTTTTTTTTTTACAGTGCACAGTATGCCTCAAATGTATTCTTTAAGACCTGCATTTTTTCTTCATCTGCTGCATCATCGAATTGAAAAGTGATGTCACCTGCCAAATGAAGAAATAATTCCGTTTGCAGCCATTCATCTTTGTTGTCTGTACCACTAGTGATGCTGTACAGCTCAAATTCTTGCATGCCTGTCTCCAAGTGCAAGCAAGGTGCTTCTGCTAAGACTCACTGCATGATCCCCCCCATACAACAGCAGTGTAACTGATTCTTACTCCAACCTTTCCATCATTACACTAAGAGTTGGAGCTGACGTCAGAATCAGGAGTCATGCCAAGGCTCAGAGTCAGAACCAATACCCAGGGGTGGGGCACGGAAGCAGATATCTGGAACAAGGGACAAGACAGCAAGGTAGAACCAGGAGCAGGGCAGGAAGGCAGGGCTCAGGAATCAGGCGAGAAAGCAACGTAGCATCCAGTCAGGGATTCATTTGTGGCCTGAGGCAACTTCCTGTGTCTCCTTCTGGTTTAAAATAGTGAGCCGTAGCCACTTGGAGAGGTTGGGCACCTTCTCCAGTCAGGAGCTTTGTGGGCTGCACCTCTACTGACCTAAGGTCGGTCCATCAACCTACACTTCCTGCTGGTACCAGCGAGCAACAGGGTGGGGGGCTGCAGTTTAAGGACTACCAGAGATCCTGCAAAACCATATTTTACACCCAAGTGCCAAGACAAATCAATAACTAGTCCTATTATAAAGCGGTTATGACAACGACCCTTTGCTCATACTGGCTGACTCAGAACAGGATTTTCTTAGAAATGCATAAGAATGATAAGGCACTGTTGATTCTAAGTGCCTTTCACCCAAAACAAAAAAGAAGATATAGTCAAACTTTACTGTTTAGTAAAAGGGATATATTATAAGAATTAGCCACCTATTTTAAAATTGTTAATACCACCTCATCATCCTAGCTCAAACCAGGGAAAATGTACTTCTTCCTTGCTGGAATAAAGTTTAAACTTCTCCAGAAATGTTACATGTCTCAGAATTTCATATGCACACACTTCTAGGAACTAAGTGTAGGGATATATTTTGAACGCCCAACAGCTTCTATTGTTCTCAATGAGAAAATCTGACAACTTCAATTATCATCCTAAATGGGAGCAGAGCTCTTGAAAATTCAAGCATTCAGTGTGGTGCCTAAATGGGCGATTTCTTTGGAGCACAAGAAAATAAAGTTTTCTCCATTATGAACAAGTAAGTAAATGCATAAATAATATTTCCTCTCTGCAGGCCATCTGCAATATGCAATGTTTAGTTTATTTCCTTGAAACCACAGGTAACCAGAATTGCAAATCAATAATTTCAAGGGCAACTGAAACTGGAACAGGTAGTTTTTCCAGGTATCATTTCACAAAACATTATATAGCATGCCACTTCAAGACAAGTTTTAACTTATTTTTTTTGCCATTAAAATCTAGGCAGCTTTTATATATAAGCAAAGTGAAGCATATAAAAAAATAAAATAACTCTAGACTTAAAGGAGGAGAATTTTCAGTCAAGGCATGGTAACACACTTGTTCGGTGCTTGATTTTAAAAAATTACCCCCTCCTTTGACTGAAATATCAACTCCAATAACCAGAATTAACCTTCTGAAGTATAAAGCAGAGTCTCCTATCTTTTTGGCACAGGATCCTTAATTGCCACATAGTAAATATAATGAAGATGGAAAGAGTCATACATATTTTGCAACCATTATTTGAGAGTTTAGCTATATTAAGCACCTGTACGCTATTTACTTGCTTTCCTTCTGGCGTATATTTTTGTTTTACTTCAAATTTTTCTCTTTTAATACTTCTGTTTTTCCAGTTTTATCCTCATTCTTCTAAGTACATGGCCAAAATGTATATGCATTAATAGACCGAATTTAAGAAAGTTAAATGTAGACTGCAGAGGAACCTCTGTACAACAGCACAAGTGCTCTTTACCCAAATCATCCTTTCAGAAGAAGACCCTCTGAACAGTCTTCACCTTGTGAGTAAAGAGTCAGATTCATGTTACGGTGAGCAAAGGAGGAAAGGAAATGTCAGAGTGGAGGCCCCTGAGATTGAAGCATGTCAGCTGATCTCAATGGGGCTCAACTATGAAGACTGAAGCAGGTTCTAAAACATCTAGGGCTCACACCACAAAGGAGGAGACTGTCCTTCTGGGAGCACCAGGAATGACTGTGCCTCAGGAGGGACACACTCTCTTCAGTACATATGAGAGATGAGCATTCTGTTCTGCATCATCCATTACATTAGTGCAGATAACCTCTCTAATGTGCCAGCCCCACTCCACAGGCTGATGCAAGGGAGGGAGAGCCATGACCTCACCCCCACCTCTGCCCTTTTTAGGTACTTTGCACAAGTGGGTGAGGAGACAGATCTGCCTGTACTGACAGGGAAAGCTATTAGGTTTGGCCCTTCTGTGGGCCATGCAAGAGAGAGTGGGTCACCCCCATGCTGATCACAGTACAGCATTAAGGGGAATGTGTGTTCTAATTCCTGAGTAGTTTCCACTATAGCTCCAAGGAGACTGTTTTGCAGCAAACTAATCTGGTAGTGATGAAGTTCTTCCAACTAGTCCATTTTGCAGAGGAGAGGGAGGATTTCATGATGGTATGGCAAGAATGAAGTTTCCTGATGCAAAGCCTGAAGCAGAGCTAAGGGCTGGGAAGAGAGTTATGATGTCATGGTGAGAATCTGGAGCCAGAAATGGTTTGTAGCTACTGTAGGATTCTATTGGCAGGTCTAGCAGAGTATCTGTATTCTTCTGGATTGGAAGTAATTGAAAGTTCATAATTGTTAACTTTTGTATGCTCCAGAATGACAAAAATGCAGCCGTGTCTCATTAGTGTTATTCATGTAGACTTCAATCAGCTAATTATTTGCTTAACTCCTGGGATAAAAAAAATACTCTGTGCAGTTTGCAAGAGTAAACATCAATTTTGTTACAGCCATCCAAGGTCAGACTTGGTCTAGCTACTTTTAGTGTTACTTAGTAAGAAGGAACTTGGCTTTTTTGACATGAAAAGGTTCATATCTGAGAGCCTTATAGAATATCTCATAAGAGTGGATAAACTGTTTATACGTTAAAAGCTCAACACATAGGTATAAATACATCTGACAGCCTGGATAAATTCAACTGCTCTTTAGCCTTGAACCAAAGCTCTCAGAAGTCAATGAGAGCCTTTCATGACTTCATCATGCTTTTGGTTTAGGCCCTATACGGTTCACTGAGGCTGACCCAGACTTGTAAACAAGCTTGGTACAAGGAAGTTTAAAAAAGACTGTAGGTCCACAGAATGGGCATCACAGCATAGCCTTTTAGAAGGAAGGGGATACAGGGTCAGCATAGGATTGGGAATTCAGAAGTGGGATTTCATGGTTCCCCAAATGGGCTGGGGGAATCTTCAGAAGACTCTGGACTAAGATCAGAGAGAACTTTCACTTAGGTTGATTCCAGTGCAACTTTGTTGTATAGGTAAGTCCATCTCATTTCTAAAACAGATATAGTTAAACTGGTACAAAAAGCTTTGTGGACACTCTTACTTTAAGTCAGTCAGGAACGGATCTTACAATGAAATAAAAGTGTACATACAACCTTTTGCACCACTTTAACCATATTGGTATAAAACTCAGACCTTAAGTAATTCCAGGTCTATCAAAGACCAGCCCTTCAGTGGTTTTAAGAGTACTAGGATACATAGGTGCTGATGCTGGTTAGAAGTGGTTTCCATTATATACAGGGTTTACAGTTTGATTCAATGGCTCTCAGCGCCCCCACTATAAAAATTGTTCCAGTACCCCTGCTAGGATAGAGCAAACAAAACTTGCATAAGATTTTTTTAAAAAGGTCAGTTTGTATGTATATGTGAACACACACAACTTTATATGTAAAAGCATTGTATAGGGACATTAGTCAAGTATTTCTAAGACTCAAATTTATATTTCATTAAAACAAGTAGAGGCCAAACACTTCACTTAAATCTAATCTGAATTAGTATTTTAATATGTATCCATATAAAAAAAATCCCTAGCAACATCAGAAAACCCCAAATAGAGCAGTGTTATACAAATAAACTGACAAGTATGGTTTGACTGTCCAAGCCTAGATGAAGTTTAAAAAGTAAAGTAAAAGAGCAAAAATGCTCAAACATGGATCAGGATGAAATCCTGACGCTGCTGAAGTTAATGGCAGAACTTCTATCAACTTCAATAGGGGCCAGGACTTCGTTTCAGATCTAAAAACTGAAGGCATTATTGACAGATTTAAAAAAACACCCTATATGTTATTTGAATAAAGCCCACTAATAAGCCATTAACACAAGCTTGGGCCTTGATCCTTGAGTGCAGTTTGACACACACTCAAAGTGAACTGCAGATTTGAGATAACATTAATTCTGTGCGCTCAATCCTTCCCCCGGAATAAATAAGTTTTGCACTTGACTTCAGCGGAATCAGAATCTGGTGCTAAACAATTATCATGAATTAATATCCCAATGGAAGTTTACACTATATGCATCTCCTAGATAGTGATTATTTTTATACATATTAACTGATAGTAAATAAATAAATATCAAATAATAAATAACGGATAAGAAGAAATGAAACAGAGTCCAATCATAGTTTCTTATGAAAGAATTTTGAATAATACAACTAAATAACTGAAGTGCTTCACCATGCCCAACATTTCTACTAGGAAGTGTCTGATTTACAATATTGAATCATATCATTTTAACTGGAAGAGATTATGCAGTCTCAAAGTCATACAAACCACACAAAACATGTTAAATCACGACAAAACATTTTCAGCATATAAATCAATACACTGTGCAAACACATTTTTACCCATCTCAGTAGGTTTATCACATCAAAGAAGAATCTAACTATTTTCTTTCAAAAGGAGGCTGGTATGGAAATAAATTTAAAAAAATTGAAACTATGATGTCCACAGAAAGCCTAATATTAATGAAATTGTGAAGTAATAAATGATGTTCCAAAGAGAGAATTGGAGAGAAAAGGAGGACAACATGAACCACGTGGATCTTCCAAGTTGTAAATATTAGTATTATTGGCAGGAAGGTGAAAATAATGTATGTGGCAATAAATCTCACTGATTCCTCATTGTCATACTGATAATAAAAGTATCAAGGGAGATGAATTGATAAGATGAGACTTAAAGAGACATAGTAGATACTGTATGATTTACTATATCACAGAAAAGTTTCAAACACTGATGTGACAAGAAGCTTAACATCTGTGAATAGCAATATTGGTTTGTCACTAGTTATTAGACTTTAATTTAGCAGTTTCAGATGGCACACTACAACCTGTGTTTCATTTCAAAGAAGTTTTCTTCTTGGACCTAGCATATATGAACCATATCAACTCCTACCTGAAGCTGGTTTATCTTATTTTGGAGCTATGTTTAGAAAAGGGGGTGGAGAGAGAGAAGAGAGTTGTGAGGAAGAAAAAAAAAAAATTTTTTTGGTTCTTAAATTAAGATTGAAAAACTTCACTAACATCTAGGTTACCAAACCAGACGATCTGTATGGATCTGGTTAGTGAAGTGGGAGCTAAGCAACCCTGCATGTCATTCTTCTTTTTCAGGTGCTACAAAAAGTTGGACCTGATTGTGTTCATGATTCAAGAGTGGCTTATGTCCATGCTTGTTTTCAGACAGTCTGTCAATTCTAATGACTCAGAAATACTCACAGTTTAGTTTGGAGGAACAGATTCTCAGTTGATATAAATGGTCATAGCTCCACTGAAGCCAATGGAGTGATGAAAATTTACACCAGCTAAGGATCAGTCACTGAATGTTCCAAATAACTCTCTCCAGAGGAGTCACTTTGTACACAGTCAGATTTGATGTGACCAAACACTTAGTTTCTTGAGGTTTTGTCACATTTTATTCTTTCACATTTCTTGATGGCAGATTTAATATAAAACATGTTGAATATGTCCCTATTTGCCCCATGTTATGTGTTTTAATTTAAATATGAAGTGAACACAATGAGTGTCAATACTATACTGTGTATTGATTTTGACCTTGATTGTATCAGGGCTCTCTACCTTGTCTGGTTTCAGGCTAGCTGCTGTTTTCCCTCATGCAGACTGGAATTCCAGTAAGGACTCACTGCCATGCTCTAGACACAATTTTACTCTTCAAACACAAAACTTAAGCAAGATATTAAAAACAAAACTAGTTCCTTTGCCAAGCCTGGACTATACTTCCTAGAGAAGCTTGCCTCTTTCAGTGCTGAATACAGGACAAGCCCTTTCTTTCAAGCCCTCTGCTTCAGGAACGATAGTAGGAGCTCAGCTCCCTTTTACAGCTTCCTAAACTGTGCTCTTGCAGCCCTTTATGAAGATCTCCAGACTCCTTCCCAGCTGGATCTGATAATGGACCAAGGCTGGCTGGTTCCAGACCTCCTGGTCCTTAAAAGGAGCAGGCCACCCTACTACACACTGTTAAACACATGCTTAACTGTCATTCCTGCATCATTGCATTAAATTTATAACCTAATCTTCTGGGTTTTTTAAACAAGAAAGCCTAATATGCCAGTGAAAGCCCTACATTACTTCCAGGGTATAAAATGTTTTACAAATAATGATTATTTTAGGCATATTCCCAAATGAGAAAACTAAACAGCTTTAAAGGGGTTCTGTTAGTTACTTGTAAATACCATTTTTTCTGATGGATGGTTTAGGTTGTATTTTGAATAAATACAGTTTATGTGATGTTTCATTACCATAACATGCACAGTACTGCAAACATGGATTTGAATAACTTTAAAAGTAGCCAAACTAATTTAATGTCTTAGAACTAGTAGTCTTTAGGGTGTGAGCCAAAGCCCATTGAAATCAATGAAAGAATAATTGACTATAGTGGATTTTGGATTGGATACTCAAGGAACCTTGGGAAATAGCTTTGTGCTTGACACTATGTGGATCAGCAACCTTGATATTTATGGGGTGTCACTACAACATAGACTATCCACAGATGTTACAGGGATAAGATATTGGGTGGGGCAGGGGGAGATAGGAAAACCAATAGATGTTGATAGGGTTGGGAGTCCCCAGGGTTTGAAATATTTGCAGAGAAAAGCTTCAGATCCTATATACTCTGTAGGACAGTATCACCCCTTTAGAGCTTCAGACAGAGATTTCTACATCTGTCTTGTGGTTTCTCATCTGTAATTTTTTCCTCAAGACTGAACAGGCCTAATTCTCAGCCTTCGTCCAACCCCCTGGCATTATTTTCTAAACCTGTTCATACATTTTTCCTCTTCTCTAAACTCTCTCCAGTTTTTATATCAAAGCAAACAAGCACCACCATCATCTCGTTGACGGGATCAAAAGAACAAGATGTTACTCACTCAATGAATAATAAAAGCAATTATGTTTATTCTAAAAGCAAGAATCCCTTCTCAGTCCTGTCCACCTCCAGAAGCTTCTTCTGATTCTTCCATACATTTCTTATCAATATGTTTTCCCCAAAAAGCACTTGACATCATGCTTGCTGATTTGGGTCTGTGATTTTTTTTTTTTTTAAGAGGTGGTAATAATTTTTAATCAAAAAAGTCAGTTTTATGTGAAACTGTTTTAATCAGTGAAACTGTTCACTGTTTTACTCAGTGAAAGCTGCACATACACTGAAGGGAAAAAGATAATAACCTCACCTATGAAGATCCATCTACAACATCAACATCCAAGTCAAATATTCATCTATGTTTCTCCTGGTATATCGTCTACTCCCACTGTTAACTGGCAGTATAGCAAAGACTGCACTGAAGGAACAAGGACCCTGAGCATAGAGAATGTCCATCAAAGTCATCACTGGACATTGACTACAGAGCTGCAGTTTTCACTAACTAGTGTGCCTATAAATCATCTCCAACTGGTTTTCTCTATTATGCTCATTCTCTTTCCACCAGCCATCACCATTCTTTACCAGCCATTACTCAGAAATGCCTTTTGCCTTAAAGCTGTGCTTCTGAAAGCTCTCTCTTATTCAGGTATGGGATATTTTGGAGAGATGGGTTAGTTTTAAATGTAAAGCAGGCCTCTTCCTTACCTCAACATGTTTGTTTCCTTCATCTCTTTAGTCCTCTTACCCCTTGTGGTCCACAGGCTTTTCTCATCCATTTGTAGACTTAACCAGACTGTAGGCAATTGCTATGGGACTAAGATACCAAAGTCTGGTATCTTAGTTTCACCAGAGAACCAAAATTATTGTTATCTCTTAGACTGGACTATGGTGTATGAGCCCAGAAACAGTCTAAGAGCCAAGAAAAGTTTCAATAAACATCATGAACAAAAAAAAAATTAAGAGGGAGAAACTAAAAATTAAACACTACAAAACTTACCTAGGTAGCTCTAAGACTCCTTTACTTTGCCAAGGTAGTGCTAAACCCCTGATATTGCAGAAAAGGAATTGGAAGAGTCTTTATCTTCCTCTATTACAGTCCTTGTCTGTCAATCCTCTCATTCCCTCAGGTCCCTCTCCCTTTTTTACTCCCCAAGAATCTTTTTGACTTAATGACTTTGCTCATCATGATGCTAAGCTGGAAGATATCCCGTCAGCATTTTAGCAAAAATATTTATGCAGGTACTCCTCGGACCTCTGGGACATCCAGTACCTATTTGTGAATTTAGTCAAGCCTATTCCACATAGTATGAAACGTATGTTTGTTTTTAGTAAATAAACTGTCGCAATCTCCTTTTCTGACCCTTCTTATGATCATTTCAAAAATTCTTAAGTGTCAGAGGTATACCCTATTTTTGCTTGACACCTTGTTCAGAATAAAGCTTTTTGCACAGTTATAGTGCTCACTTTTCTAAGGTCAATAGCAGACTTTTCCCTTTAAGTGTCAGAATAAAGCACACCACTTTCAGTCATAGTGTTAGAGATATAGTGGTCATATATTCTCCATAATTCTCATTTATCAATAATTCCCAGAAATGGAAAATATTATTTCTAGACAGATAGTATTCCTTCTGTCATAATGGTCTTGTGCCCAAGAAGTCTGAATAAAATTTGGATAGTCTTCTCTGTGGCACAATATTATTTGTGGCTTCTCAGATAGCCAATTGAAACTTACAACAAAAATATGTAACAACGAGCATGCAATGTGTACATCATATCAAATCAATAAAGTATGACTATTTACTTACATATTATGATAAATGCAGCAAAGAGATGCACTGTTGGGATGTCCCTTGCAAGTGTTGCCAATTTCTTTACCTGTAATCCTCTAATCGTAAAAGATCATATTTCTTGGTGCCATTCCTAAGAATAAGCGAAACACAAAGATTTGCACGCTAATATCAGAAAAAGGTTTGAAAACCATGCAATAAAGAATGTGTCACATCCAAAAGCATAACTATACTTTTGAGCTGTTTGTATCTAGCAGTATACTTTCCGATGCACAGAGGTCTCAGTGTACTTTGAAAGCAAGAACATTAGATAGTCCCTCATAAGAGCATTGTGCAACCACTGGATCATGAAGCAATCCTATAGTCTAAAGAAAGTTATAGTGAAAGCCAGGTAGGTTCTGACTAGTAAGGCATGCAGTGCACTGGGTGTTGAATATACTTAATCTCCTTCTTTTGATCTGCAGTGTTTCTGGAAAAGTTTGTCAGTAAGTATTTAACTGAAGCTAGTTATGGAATTTCATACCTTGTGACAAAAAAAATCTGGATATCCGTGGTTAGCTTCAGTGCAGCCTTTAGTAATGTACTTGGAATGTAGAGAAGTATCCATACAGAGCTCTACTTCGTATCCACGTTGGATCTGCAATCCACAAATATGGTCTGTGGATACCTGCAGCTTTGCACGGCTCTATGTAAAAATGAGTGGATTGGGTTGTTTCTTCAAGATCTGATAGGCCAAGCCTACCCCTTTATTAGGATGGGGGTTTATTTTAAATAATTGCTGGAAAGGGCAGATTTTTGAGGGATGGTAGTAACCTTGCTGTTACTAAGTTGGCTGTAGTAGACCATCAGAGGGGAAACATTCAGAAGAGTTTTCAGGTCACTTCTTATGTTGTGTGAATATTCCTCAATAAAATTCAGATGTTTTTCATTTTAAATGTTTGTCTCTACTGATTATCAACCACAAGTTTAGGGGCCTGACCAGGAGAAACAATTTTGATCTAAGTTATTTTCCCCCTCCCCCCGAAAAAATACTGCTAGAGAATCAGGTGTGATATCCACCCAAGACATGGCATTAGACGAAAGCTACCACTCTCCTACACACGGTAATTCCTCATCCCCCAGCATCTACTGCTTCCCTCACTTCATTTCCTAGGTTTCCCCATTTCTTCCTCCCTCAGCAGCCAGTGTCCTTATTACACTGCTCTCCCCATCTCTCCTTCTTCCCTACTCCATATCTATAGTGATGTCTCTCTCTCCCCTAACATACTGTTTCCCCTTTATCCCCACAAAATGCCCTTTAGGCCTCCCCTTCACTCTTTGGGCTAGGCTCCTCACTTTTAGCCCTGGGAAGTCTTTTCTTGTATTTTATGCTCTCTCTACCCACAACCCTCTCTTCATTCCCACTCCCACCAGCACCCTATAGCATTTCACCCCCGCAACTATTTAGCCTCTAAGTATCTTCGGTTCACCGCAATTCAATATTCCCATAGCCATTCACCCCTCTTCCTGCCATTTTGCCTTCCACACTCCTTACATGTGTGTCCCACACATCTGCCTTACACTAAAGGATGCTGCCATGACTGAAGCAGAGTGGGCGTGCTATTCCTTAGTACCTCCTTCTGCTGTTTATTAAGATGGGGAGAACAGAATGAGAAGCTAGCAGCCAGCCAGTGCAGAGATAAAGAAGAGTCTGTTGCAGACTTCATGTGTCAGACTCGGTTACTGCCAACCTTTTCTGCTTTCCACAAAGGGTGTTCCACAGCTCCACTGTCAATGCTGGAGAAAGAGGCAAAGCAGGGAAACAGATCATCCAATCCAATCTGGCAAAGGATTCCCAGAAAGGAGATAATACAAACTAACCTCCTGGACTGGAAGCAAGGTCCATAATCTGTTTCACAGGATGAGGAAAGTCTCTGCCTCCGAACTCTGTTCCAGGGAAAGGATATATAGTAATCTTTGGGCTATGGCTCTGCATTTAACATCAGTGGGAAAGGATGTTGATTGGATGCTTTAAAAGATATAATTTGAAAAAAAAAAAAAAAAGGCTTCAGAAGTCTATGTTATTCCTCAGTTTGTTAAGTTTCTATTTGAGTATCTGCCTTATTTCCCTTAGTATAGAATGCAAGTCTCATATTCCTTTGAATAGTTCATATTTTGGTGTTGTATATTAAAAAATATTTTGCCTGCTGTCTGAGGGTTTGTTTGTTGTTTCAATAATTTGTATTGATCAAAACAAAAAACACCAACAGAAAACACAAATAAAGCGGCAATGTGTGAAGAGCAGAGTTTCAGAGCAATGGATTTTTTTTTAACTACAGAAGCATGAAAAAGTAGCTAACACTTCTGCTCAAAGAGACAATGAGACTGCACTCAGGTGCAGGGACGTCCATGCCAGGGCATCTGTTTTCAGGATCAAGGTTGTGTCATCAAAAATCAGATTTAATTCACTAAGCACTCTGACAAAGGAGAGTTAATGCCTTAATGCCCAAAGATAAAAATTATGATTGCAAGGTAAAATGTCTTCTACTGTGTCTCAGGTTCTGAGAGAGCAGAGAAAGAGTGTACTCCCTCATTTGATGAGTGTTAGAGCTGAATAGGATCCTGCTGACTATTTTTTTAATTATTTTTTTGTTGTTCTTGTAACATGGGAGAGGGCCCTATAGTTTCTAATAGGCTTTTACTTTTGTCAAAACAGATAACTGGAAGTCGCATATTACCCTCATGCCTCTCTCTTTGTTGTTACTGAGCAATAGCCATGAAGATTGTTTACTTTCAAAGGTTAGAGCTGCTAGCAATATTACAAATACTTGAGTAAAGTTAAGCACATGCCTAACTGTTTGCAAGATTGCAGGCTAGGCTATTACTCTCACACCATCAAGCAAATTCAAAAAACACCTATGAACATTATGCTTGCTCTCTGAGTGTTTTATAACTAATAAAAGGTCCAACAAGTGTCATTGAATGTATAAACCAAGGTCACACATGCTGCAGAACCTGTAAACTCACAACAGCATCTCAGATACAACACTGGATGGCAGACACTCATTATTTACTTGCAATTTAGAATAAATAAAAAGCACTCATGGACAAGCTCTGAATGCCCTGCAAATTAGTTAAAGCTGCAAAACCAAAATACAATACATTCTGATCACTCTTTCCAACAAGAAGTAGCACATAATTAAATACAAACACCCCCACACATCAGCTTGTACCTCAACCCACCTACCTCTCTTCAAAAGGCCAGATAAAACAAAATCCTAATAGGGCCTGTTTGTTTTACAAAAATTGATCACAAATATATGAAATTTAAGAACTAAAACAGACTGTAGAATTAACACGTATTTGAATACATGAAAACTGCAAGTACCATATTACAATGCATGACTACAATGATCTTTTTTTGCAGTAGTTCTATTAAAAATTCTCTGGAGTATTTTGAATTTTAGGCTCTTCCCCCTTCCTTGCACCCAGTTTGCTCTGATGTTTCAAGCCTATAGTTAAATGAAGAATAATATGATTCCAAATTGTTTATTTCTCCGTATGCTTATGTAAAACCCTGTATTTTTAAAACATAACAATAAATCCCAAAAGAGTTAGTAAGATTTTTAAAATGTTAAGAGTGATTGTTTCAGAATCTGGGGCTGAAGTTGGGAAAGACTTGAGGACTTGTATAGTAGTTGTCAAAATTGTCAAATATCTCATACAGCAGATATATTTGCTTTTAGGAATGTTAAGGTTAATTCCTGAGCTAGATCATACTCCTCAGGTCAGATGTTCTGAGCCCCACTGCAAACATGCTCTAAAAACTCCACAGCCCACATGTACTACAACATGTGTGAGTTTTTTGCATATAAAAGCCAGGGCCAGCATTAGGGGGTAGCAAGCAGGGCAACTGCCCAGACCCCACACCATTGGAGGCCTCACAAAGCTAAGTTGCTCAGACTTCAGCCCCGAGTGGCAGGCCTCGGAGCCCCAAGCTTCAGCCCCATGTGGTGGGGCTTTGGCTTTGTGTCCTAGGCCCCAGGAAGTCTAATGCCAGCCCTATTTGGCAGATCCCCTGAAACCTGCTCATGGCCCTCTAGGGATAGGGTGATCAGATGTTCTGGGTTTGTTTGTTTTTTTTTATAGAGACAGTCCTGTTTTGGGGGATGTTTTCTTGTATGGGCACCTATTACCCCCCACCTCCTATCCCATTTTTTCACAGTAGCTATCTGGTCACCCTAGCGAGGGGCTCTGAGAATCACTGCCTAACATCTCCATGTGGGGAAAAAGGAAGGTCCTGCACTGGGGGACCTCTCCCTTCTGAGCTCTTCATGTGGAAGGGAAGATTCTGCCACCTCCATTGTACCTTCCCCCGCCACAACCAGAACCTTGCAGAGCCCTCTCTGCATGGTTTGGGATGAAGACTAGGCAGGCTAGGAGACATGTATGTAGGGAGACTGCAAGACAAGGAGGTAGCACAATGTCCATCCTCTGGCTCTGCAAACCTTATCTGTAAATATTTTTCCTAGGAACTCCTCCACTCCCAAGGCGCAAGGGGCCAAGGCAAAATCCCTGATAGCATGGCTAGTGCAGCTATGATGTCAGATACCAGAGTAGTGGAGAGCCTACACAGATAGCCAGAGACAACAGAGAGATGGGACCTCTGCCCATTAGGCCCCAGCCTAATGCAGATCCTGGGATCAGACAGCTTTCTGTAGGCAGGGTGGGGAATCCTGCCTCCCCATCAGAATTATGTGGTGGAAATGCCAGGAGAGACTCTTTAATGAGATTATTCCCCCAGAACTGCCCCCTCTCGGATGGCTTTTAAAGATGAAGCACAAAAACTCCTTCAGCAGTGCTAAACACCTGCTACTTAAGTAAGGCATTGTAAAGGTGATCAATTAATAGCAGTTAGATGTCAAGGTGCTTTTGAAAAACTCACTTATCTACACCCTTCAGATCCTAAATACATTTAAAAATCTGGCTATCAGGGCTTAGTCCAAGAAATGCTTGCTACCAGCCATAATCTCATTAATTTGTTCAGTAAAACTATGCCTGCTTTCAAGAACTACTCCTGGCACTCTATGGACCGTGTTGGTCCTCTCATGGATTTAATTATGGATTTAATAATCAGTTAGTGACAATTTCCTGTTAGCATTAAAATTTGTGCCCATATAAAATATCAACATTATGGAAGTAATAGTAGTGACTCTGTAGATAAGACTGCATTGAGATTTTTACTTAAAGGAAAACTAAACTCCCTCTAGTTCCCGAGTGATTAAATATTTAACATTTTCTATAATATATTATTATAATTTCAATTTTGGTAGTGATATAGCTTTTTTCCCCCCCTTCAAACTTTTTAAAGGGAAGACAAGCAAAGTGATCACTCACCCTCTTTTACACGAACTAGCGCCATCTCCCTGACAGCATGAATCAGCAAACTCAGAATGAGTGGGTGATACTGTAGTAGTAGGATTTTTTTGTATAATTTAAAGCTAAGGGTAAAAATAATGAAATAATGTAGCACGCATTAAAGGTATTGGTGTATGATCTGATCATATCCTACGAGCCACCCTTTTGGAATAGCAAAAAGGAATGGCCTAATGGGCCATTTGGTAAAGATGCAGCAGCTGGAATTTGTGTCTGGGCTGATTTCAAGATAGTCACAGACATTTTAAGGTCATTGTTTTGTTGTAGGTTTAACATTTTAAAAAAAGCAAAAGAATGCCATGATTGTTTTCTTGTGCATTAGAATTTAATGTTCCTGTTCAAAATATTCCACGTAAATTAATTCGGTTGTGTGTGTAAGTAAGGGATGTATATGTTAAAAGATAAACGTGAAGGCCATCGCTGAACCAGATGGACGAGAAAGGAACCAGAAACAGGCAGAAGGGTGCCAGGAGGCTGCAGCACGCCCCTATTGAAATGTCAGAGGAGGGCAAATTAATGACTCTAAAAATAAAACAGGAACCTATCAATGGGAACAAAATAATTGTAATAAAAACTAAAAATGTAAAAAAACTAAGCATATGTCAAACAACAATTAATTACAGTATGACGGTGCAAACCTCATTGGCCCCACTGAAGGAAAATCTCTATATAAACAGTGTGGCCTTGCCATAAAACTTTGGGTTCGTCCTGCCAAGACTTCCCCAGATCATCATGTCACAACCCACGGAACCCAGCTCCTCCCTACCCGTGACCAACCGAGCTGGCCACTAAGTTGATCCAGACTAGTAACTCTAACATCGACCGGTGGGACTGTGTGTGTGCGTACGCGTGCGAGCGTGTGCATATGCTAATTGTTGTATCTTCAACAAACATGGCATATTGCCTTTTCCCCTGAAAAAGATCCTGTGTGCTTCTTATAAGCATAACAATACAACTTCACCCCTCCTCGTTTTCATACACACTGGCTACTTCGGGAGAATAGTTGTATTGATTTCTACTCAGTATGGCATGCTCTGACCCTCCACTTACAGAATCTACAATCCATAAAACTGTGTCCAAAAAAAGCAATTAAAATTGATGCATTTATTTTTCCTCCCTATAAAAAAAAAATCACACTGGAATAGTCTATGCTCCTGTGAGTGTGGCATACCTAACTCTTACTAAAAAATAAACAAACCAAAAAACCACTTATTTCAGTTTATGTTCTATAATATTCAGAATGTGTAGCGCGTATTATATAGTAGTATTGCTCAGCATATATAGAAGTAGGGCTATCCTCTCTTCTAGTCCCTCTGTTGAAACAGTCTTTTTCAGTTAAAAACTAGTAGAATAAGATCATTACACACTTCACTGGACACTGGTCCACAGCCCAGCCACCATACATTTTGATACAACCAACACTGCTGAACAGAACAGAGAAAAATATTGCCAAGGATAAATCAAGTCAGGAATAAAATTAACAGATGTTTAGAAAAACTTGCACAGCTATAAGCTGCAAGCATTGTTATTAGTATTTCACTTCACAAATAAAAAGTTTACAAAATGGCTGTGTATATGTATCGTATATACAAAAGTCTTATGCTGATTGAAATTTGTGAAAACATGGCTATATTTGAGATACCTATGGTAATAGAAAGATACACCCTTCAAGAACAGTTTTTCTTATTCAAATTACTCCCTATTTTACAGCATAAACACATTACAAACCATTCACTGGCTAAAAGATTACTAATATCACTGGTAACAGCAGTAACAAATAGCAAGCTACTATTTTAATTAGATTATATAATTAAAGATAGCATCAGTTTATTTACACACAGAGATTAGGGCCTCTATTACAGTCATATGCCTCACAGATCACTTATCTTATCCTTAAATAATCTGCTCAGAACACAAGCCATCTTTATTGCAAATGGGTCATTATTTCTTAGCAGTCATGGTTGTAAAGCCAGTCAGGTCACTATGGATGTAATGAAGGGGTTCTCAAGCTCTTTGTATAGAGTCAACCACATTTTAATATAGCTGGAAATGGAGGGAAGGTGATCTAGAAGGCAATCACATAACATCATTTTGACTATTACAGCAGCTGACCAGTGAAAAGTAATAGTGTGTTTGCAAGATGTCTTTCGATGCAATTTATCTGCTGGAAACAAGGAGGGAAAGCACTGCATGATTAGCCAGTTCTATTCAGCAAGCATACTACTAGTCATCAAATGTTTACATGCCACTATCTGAGAACCACTGAGTATAAAGGTCTCAGTCATATAATAGTTATTCCAGTAAACTTCAGTTTTCATCACTGAAAATTTTGTCTGAATAATCATTTCAGGATTAGGTCCCAAGTTCGGTTCTGCCAGTGCTTATAATATATCAAGCTAGAACAAAATACTCAGTTGTAATGAATGGGAGCCAGAATACTTCAAGAGTTACAACTGTTTCTTTAAAACTAGGAAAGGGTTTCATAGATGGAAAGTTTATCTGCTTGGAATTATCGCCCACGGTGAATGAATCTTAAATATTTATACCTAAAATTACAGTTTATCAGATATGTTAACACTTTATGTGCAATTTTCAATCATACGATCGTGATTGGTTCTGGGAAAAAATACTGCAGAATGTATACGCTATCTCCAACAAATTGTCTATATAGTCGAACAACATGAAATTTCAGTTCCGTGCAATATAACAGATTGCATTTGGATGTTATTTTATACAAAGGAAATAACATTCTGGAAGGAGTTGAATTAATATTTATCTGTCTGAAAAAACATTCATGTTTCTGAATGTACGTTACAACATTTTCTACCATAAATGAGGATACATTACTTCAAAATCAAAACCAACTTGCCTAGACACCAGCCAAATATTGTCCAAGTCTCATCCAATAGGAAAGAACATAAAATTGAATTTCAGGGTGTGGTGCCAAAGGGCATTAAGTTTAAAAAGCATAACCAAAAGGGGAGACATAAAAGTTGCCACCTGTATTGACGAAATCTCGGTAGCTGGAAGCAAACCAAATATGTTAAATTTGTATTTGTCAGGGTTATGTTGTTAGTTTACTACTATCATCCAATAAGATTTTAATATTCAAAACAGGTTAGGAGGATGAGTTTAAATATTTCAATTCAATTTAACAAATTCTTCAAAGAAAGTCCAAGTTACCCAGTTAATAAGGGTAAAACGCTGGAGTCAAAATGCACTGTTTTTATTGAATGACATCAAGAACTTTAAGAACTACATTTTATATTGATCACAAACTACAAGATAACCAAACATACTTAAGTAACTGATCATATTGAGATTTATATATTCCCTTTAAAAGAGAAAACAAATATTAAAGTACAATACATCTGAAAATCATGAAACACCACTTCCATGCCACTAAGAATTCCTACTGTATGAGTAAACAGTATGCCTGAATGTGGAGCACATTTTTTGAAAGCTATAACATTGGCTTCCATTATGGAAATATCAGTATTTCATACTGTAGTGCAGTTCCAACACAATTTAAGCAAACTAAACATTATGTCTGATTAAACATACAGATGCAAACAAAATCAGACCACAGCACATTATTCGCTGCCTTTGATGTGTAAAGAAGTGATGAGCATTGTGGTAGATACTGGGCAAGATAGCAAAGCAATATGTTAAAAAGAAAGAAAGAAAAAGGAAACACCATCAAAATGTAAACATTCCCACAACACACCCACAAACAGCCATTCTAGTTTTTCATTATTAAATAGTTTAAGCAGCTTTTAACGTTATGTTTTATATGGCTATAGCTACTTCTATATGTGAAGAATACAAAACATTTGGATTTGTGCTTCATGAAAGAGGGACAGAAAACGAGACAAAGTAATCTCAGGCAATGAGAACTCTTTTTGGTCAGTGAAGAAACTATCAGGGTGAGATATATAGCCTAGTGTATATTAACATATTTGGGTTTCTATGCTCATGGATTTAAACACTATTCCGTTCTCACGGTGAACTACACTTTTTAAAAGTAAATACTTGGGCTCTATTGTAAACACTTGCAGTGTTGATATTATATTTGGCACAACAGGCGCTGCCCGCAAATCTCCCAGAACTTAATTTTCCTGAAAACCTAGACTTAAAAAGACGCGGATAAAAAGCAGAACGTGGGTACATTGGTAGAATGAGAATCATTATCGAAGAGAACAAGATTTAAAGACCAGGTCGCCACTGACGAGGTCAGACGGCGCGAGTAATCCGTAATGCGCCCGAAGCCTTCATAAATCCTTGAAAGATTTATATACTAACCACCACCACAGTCACTGCCAGAGGAAGCACAGGTTGCGCTTCTGCAAGTAGGAGACACACTCTGGCACAGGCGCTATTTGAAAGGCGGGCGCGGCTGTCCTCTTAAAGCCCCAAGCAATAACCTCTCCAGCGAATTAGTCACCATCATCCGCGGGTCACCTCGACCTATACGTTTCCACACCCAATTTAGCACTGCAAGGGAGGAAAGCTGCAGAAACGTACCGGCGCCACTTCACGAGGGTCAGACCGGGCACCGTAAGTCAGATCCCCGCCGTGGGGCTTTAGGGAGAATCTGACACGTCTGCATAGGGGTTTTGAGAGGGGCTCTCGCATGAACGTTACTGCCTCTGAATCAACCCCTAGCCGGGTTTTGCCAGGTGCGCGTCTGCCGTTCAGCCCCCGCGGACTTCTGGGGTTTAGGATCCAACAGCAGCGAGGGAAAGCGTCTGCCCCGCAGTTCTGGAATCATATTAACGAGAGACCCGAGGACCCGTCCCCGCTTCCTCCCCGCCCGGAGCCTTGACCTAGGTGCGCAAGTGCCTGGAGCGGGATGCGCTCACACGCCGCCCGGTGGGCTCAGACTGGGTGGGCAGCAGGGACAGGAGCGCGATGCAATAGGCTCTAAGGCAAACGGCAACAGCTAGCCCCCCCCCCCCCCGGGGATTCCCCCCCCCCCCCCCCCCCCCCCAGGGGCCCGCCCCCCCCGCCCGGGGGGGGGGGGGGGGGGGGGGGGGGGGTCGCAGCAGTCACTGCTGCCACAGGGCAACCCCCAACTTCTCCTGCCCCCAACTTCTCCTGCCCCCCACAAAAAGTGACTTCACTAAAAACTTTCGCCCAGGGGGCTAACCCGCGCGGCGCGCCCGGGCTCTCTCCGCTACCGCACAAGGGCGCGCGGGGGCCGGCGCTTACCTGGCTGCTCCGATGAGCGACCTCCTTCGCCCCCGCGGCTCCAGCGCAGCGCCAGGGCGCCCAGCTCCTGCCGGTCCCCGCTGAGTCCGCCGCGACCTAGGAGCCGGCTCCGCGCGGGGAACGGAGACCCAGCGGCCGGTACATCCCCTGGCGGACGGCGCTGCTCAGGGGGCACTTGGCACCCCGCCGCCCGGAGAGCTGGAGCCGCGGCGGCTTCCCTCCCGCCGGGAGCGGCCGCACCTGTGCCCGGGCAGCGGCAACGCCTCCTCCCGTCTCTCACTTTCTTCTCCCGCGCTCCGAGCCAGGCGTCCCGCTGCAGCCGCCAGCGCTCTGCCCACTGCCGGAATGTCTCGAGCTGCCGCTTCGGCAGCGTCCCCCCGCCCGCTGCCGAGCCGCGCCGCGCAGGGACCCAGCGCTCCGGCGGCTCCCAGACACTCCGCTCATTGGCTCGCCCGCCGCTGACCTCACTGCAACCGCTCACGCCCCCCGCCGGCCTCGCCTAGGGATTCTTTATTATAGGGGCTGCCCGCTAGCGCTGCGGGGTCCCGCGCACGGGCAGCTCCAGCTTCACTCTCCACGCTCGGGCTCCTGCCCAGTCCCTTGCGCTCCAGCTCCAGCCCAGGTTGGTTTTTTTTCTTCCTTTCCGCTCACCTGCTGCGCTCCACGCCAGTCCCCTGGCGAGCTGTGCCCCGGCCCCCTGCAGCTCCAGTCCAGTTATTTCCAACACTGCTTTCTCCTTCCCTTCTCCTTCCCTTTTTCCCCATTCCAGGGTGCTCCAGGAATTCCAGGGCCATTCTCTTGCTTTATACTCGGTCCGTGGTCGATGATAGTGGTAACGGCACTCCAACCTTTTCTCTCCTCTTATCTGTTCTATTCCACTCCAGTTCGGTTTTAAACAGTCCTATTTCTAACTCTTCTCTCATTTATCCCAAATTCACTCTAGGCCCACCTGCTCCCATTATTCTGATTTTAATCTGCTCCAGTTCCATTCCACAAGCTCCATCCACTCAATTCTAAGTGTATTACTCCTGTCTTCCATTCAGTTCTATTTCATGTCCAGTCTACTCCATTATTATTCCATTTCAACTGCCTCTTGTTCCTTTCCTTTCTATTCTTATTCTATTGAAAGTCCGTTGGTTCCCATACGCATTCCAATTCTATTCCAATTCCAGTTCTGTTCCGGTTATTTAGTGTCCTTCCACCATAGCGCATCGAGGCTCCAGATAAGGGATCCGGCCCAAGGTGCTAAATACTACACACACACACACACTGAAATGTTTTTCTGCCGTAATCAATTTAAATGCAAGTATACATCGACTGACAAAAGCCGAATACATCAAACAGAGGATGGAAGCAAGGGGGGGCACACCTGAGATTATGGCAATTAATGCACTAAGCAGCAATTACAGCCCTCCAAGTGCACAGTGTTTTTATTATATATATGAAGTTGGTATGATAATGTATCTTTCCCAGAGGATATTTTAAATACATTTACCAGATTGTCACTCTATCATTACATTTTAAGAATACAAAAGTACCCAAATGTAAAAAAGAACATTTTAATTTGAGGTTTTTCATCATATCAAACAAATAAAACAATAAAAATTACTTATGTAAAGTGAAATTACCTAGGGAAATATTCCACTAATCCATACTAAGGTGTTTTTTTTTTCATTATGTCTTTATTTCTTATTGGCCTTTTTATTTTTTTAAATTAAAATACACAAGTAGTTATTGGTTGAAGATTGGATACTGCATAAGTATAGTACATGTAGCTTATTTTCTATTGCATACTAAATATACCTCTTATAATATCATAAGTTCATAACATATACATATTCATATATCATATGCTCCTTACTGTAGAATAAAGCAATATGGATTCAATACCTATTATTTTGGTCAAAGATTCTTTTAAGATGTCTACATCTTTCAGATGAACATGATAGCTTAAAATACCACAAGGAGTCAAATATGGATTTACATATAGTTATTACCAATTATAACAAGTTGAAAGGAACCAGTACTGTGTATTAGGTAAAAATCAACATTTTTAAAAGACCTTACAAATACACATGCTAGCATGATATAATATATTACAGTCTCATAACTTCCATAATTGATTAACTCTGCAATGAAAGACAAACACATTACATTCTAAAAGTGTTTCAGTAAGAAGGAAGTTTAGAATTAAAACACTCTCTAGGCTCTATACATTGCTTAATCCGAAATTGCTATGGCAATAAAATATCACAGGGTGTGTCTTATTTGTCCAGTAATAATACTTGTCCATTAGTACATGCAAGGCACAAGGCCACAAGCCAAGTATCTTCAATCACTTGAAACATATATTAATGGACCAACAAACTACTCTGTGGTTGATCCTACATGAGGAGAGATTAAAGAGGCTAGGATTTTTCAGCTTGGAAAAGAGGAGACTAAGGGGAGATATGATAGAGGTGTATAAAATCATGAGTGGTGTGAAGAAAGTGAATAAGGAAAAGTTATTTACTTGTTTCCATAATAGAAGAACTAGGGGCCAGCAAATGAAATTGATGTGCAGCAGGTTTAAAACAAATAAAAGCAAGTTCTTCTTCACACAGTGCACAGTCAACCTGTGGAACTTCTTGCCTGAGGAGGTTGTGAAGGCTAGGACTATAACAGGGTTTAAAAGAGAACTGGATAAATTCATGGAGGTTAAGTCCATTAATGGCTATGAGCCAGGCTGGGTAAGGAATGGTGTCTCTAGTCTCTGTTTGTCAGAGGGTGGTGATGAATGGCAGGAGAGAGATCACTTGATCATTACCAGTTAGGTTTACTCACTCTGGGGCACCTGGCATTGGCCACTGTCAGTAGACAGGATACTGGGCTGGATGGACCTTTGGTCTGACCCAGTACAGTCATTCTTATGTTGTCTTAATGCTTTAGTAATAATTGTCAGTTATATAGTGCCTTTACCCAGACATGGTCAGAACATAGTGTTAGGAGATCAGGGTCAAATCTTACACTGATTTCTGAATTGCAGGGTAGAAATGGGATCTCTACATACAATAGGTGAGGTAGCATATATCATATGAAACACAATGTTTAACATCTCAAGCGAGTTGAGGTTAGTTTGGCATTAACAGTGAATTTATCTTGCTTTTAGGCCCATATGTATAGTTTATATATCAAGGGTATGTTTCTTAATACACTGTCTGTAACGTAAATACATTTAACCTTGAGTCATGCAAACTAAACCTTTAAGGCAAGTATATGCACATAAAAATCAAAGATCCCAGAAACTACTTTTTGTATCAGGTCTTGCATAAAAAATAAATATCAAGACAGTTAAGATGCTTCTAGGGAAGCATGAGGCTGGAAAACAAGTGCTGCAATGACAGATCTTGCTGATTGGGAATGTACACAATAAGTTTAATTCCTGTGTTAAATTCGTATTTAAGAATCTCAGAGACATTTATAAACAATTAATAAATCCTCTCAACACTACTACAAGGTAAGTATTATTCCCATTTTTATACATGGGAACACTGAGATAACATGAGGAGAAGTTGTCTTACTCAAACTCAAAAAGGAGAGACAGTTATAGAACCTAGAGCTACTGTCTTCCAGTCCTGTGTTTTAGTCACCAGACTGTCGGCCCCATCTCATGCATATTAGGATCACATAAATTAATGTATAATGTTTCTGGTAGCTATTATTTCCTTCCTAGCTTCATTTCTTCTCTAACTTCTTCTCTATAGCTTCCCTTACCCCTACATCTTATTCTGCCTTTTCTCCCACTTTCACCTCAACCTGTTTCTTAGTGCTGCACATTTCATTCGTTGTCTTTTGCTTTTCCCCATTTTCCTTCCCTTTATAAACTATTTTAAAAATACATTTCCCTGTCTTTTGAACTGCAAAATTACTACCAAGTCATCCTTCTTCACATGATGATAAGTGGAATCAATTAACTGGTATCTGAAAATATTGTCCAGATGCTAAGAAAGTGATATTTTGAATACACATTGGGCAAACATAATGAATCAGCTATGTTGTGCAGCAATTACAAGCATTTGAAATGATAGTTAAATACTTTTGAGTTGCTAAACATCTAGAAATTTAAACTTTATAGGAGCTGGGGGGTTTTCATGGGATCATAGATTAAAGACTTTGTTGGTGAGCAGAGACTGCAGCACAGACTTTTTTCAATTGTATAATAGTTGTAGGGCAAAAGTGTTCATACATTTTTTTTCTGCTTGGAAAACTGGGGACATCTCTGTAGCACAGAAAGAAGTTTGCATGTTTCTATAATCAGAGAGAAGAGTCTTATCTTCTAGATACTGGACCAATATGCAGAGTTCCTGGAAGAGGCTATAAACTCCTATCCCAAACCCAAATAAGATACACAAAATCAAATGAGGCATACAAAATGAAGAAAACAAATGTAATGAGTTAGAGAGACTCCCAGTGCCAGTTTAGAAGTCCAAGAAAGAAATAAAAAACAGAGCTCCCCAATTATTCACTGTTGCCAAGTGTGGCTGTATGTACATGTGTTATTCAGATAACAAATGTTATATTCAATAGGACACCATAACGTACTATTCAGTGGTAGAGTACTTCCTTTTTAGCATGTAAATGTTGGCATGGTTTGAAAGAGATTCAGTCCCATCACGACACTTCTGCATTAGTCAGACTGTAAAAGGTACATATTTAATGCATCATTATGCAACTCCAACGTGTCATAAGATTTCTGCAAACCATGGAATGAATGAATGCTCAGTGCAATTTATCCTATTGCAGAAAGAAACCCTTATACAAGAGCAGAAAAATAGAATATCACTGCAGTGAAAGCTAGATCAATGACTCTGACATGATTGAGTAGCTCATAATAGACAATTTTTAATCACCTCTTATGGTCCAGAATTGCCTTTCAATGATTGCAAAAGCAGGACAAGGAAAACATTTTCCCTTTTTCACCTTCCGCTGTAAATCACAATCCTCTTTTCAAAACCAGGTGACCAAGAAGAGAGCCCTTGTCCAAAAAAATGGAGGTACTGTACTTTTCAAGTCTTATCACCAGTTTCAGAGTTTGAAAAAATGGAAGGCAATCAACCAGCTATAAATGATGTTACAGTGATGAAGAAACGCTCACAGTATCCTCCAGGTAAATGTGAGAGGCAAATTATATTGCTCAGCATAAAGCCCAAGCATTTAAGACATCCAAAGTATTTTGATTCCACAACTTCACCCAATTATTCAGATCTAGTAAAGTGCAAAGTTTCAAACAGATGGTATTTTAATTGATTTTCAAGGTGAACAGCCACTTGCTGTAATAGTAAATATTTAGCAACTTTCATTAGAAGGTCTCTTTGCACTTTTTAAAACAGTCATTGCATATGAAGACTAAAACCCAATGGTGTTTATGTTTTTAACTCCCCTTGAAATCATTGAAATACCTTTGAGGATCTGGACCTAAGTGACTCGCCCAACGTCACATAGGAAGTCTGTGGCAGAGCTAAGTATTGAAAGCAGATCTTTCTTAGATTTTTAAGACCCTTTGACCTCCTTTCCAGTATCTAAAAGCTTTTGATATTTATAGAACTAAAATATACATAATGTTATTGTTTACTTTTGAGGTAATAATAAAATATTAACAATTTAGCAGGTATATCACACTTTTCATCTTTGGTGAACATTGCACAACCAAGTGTTAGCCACTGGTATTCATAACTGAACAGGAACTCACAGAAGTTGAACTCTTGCATTTGTTTTTGAACAGAAGCTGAGATCTAGCATTTCACAGGATTAAAAATAGTTTTACTTTTTCACTTGAACAAGAAGCAAATGATGCAATGATTTAAAGACTGAAATAGAATGTTAACAAGAATAAAATGAGATTATCACAGAATTAACTAAGGGTTTTATTGATCTCATTCTGAGATGCTCAGTCCTACTCTAGGCCCCGATCCTGCAAACACTGATGCACGTGCTTAACTTTATTCACAGTGAGTAGTCCTATTGAAGTCCATAGGAATACTTGTGTGTTAAGTAATAATATTATTGAGGTATACAATCCTTACTGAGGTTGCAGGAACAAACCATCTCCATGTGTAGAAAGAATAGTAAATATGGCAGGCAACCAGCTTGACTTAACAGTGAAATCTTTGCTGATCTTAAACGCAAAAAAGAAGTTTACAAGAAGTGGAAGATTGGACAAATGACCAGAGAAGAATATAAAAATATTGCTCAGGTATGCAGGAGTGAAATCAGGAAGGCCAAATCACACTTGGAGTTGCAGCTAGCAAGGGATGTTAATGTAACAAGAAGGGTTTCTTCAGGTATGTTAGCAACAAGAAGAAAGTCAAGGAAAGTGTGGGCCCCTTACTGAATGAGGGAGGCAATCTAGTGACAGAGGATGTGGAAAAAGCTAATGTACTCAATGCTTTTTTTGCCTCTGTCTTCATGAACAAAGTCAGCTCCCAGATTACTGCACTGGGCAGCACAGCATGGGGAGGAGGTGGCCATCCCTCTGTGGAGAAAGAAGTGGTTCAGGACTATTTAGAAAAGCTGAACGAGCACAAGTCCATGGGGCGGATGCTCTGCATCCATGGGTGCTAAAGGAGTTGGCGGATGTAATTGCAGAGCCATTGGCCATTATATTTGAAAACTCATGGAGATCGGGGGAGGTCCCAGATGGCTGGAAAAAGGCTAATGTAATGCCCATCTTTAAAAAAGGAAAGGAGGAGGATCCGGGGAACTATAGGCCAGACAGCCTCACCTCAGTCTCTGGAAAAATCATGAAGCAGGTCCTCAAGCAATTAGTTCTGAAGCACTTAGAGGAGAGGAAAGTGATCAGGAACAGTCAGCATGGATTCACCAAGGGCAAGTCATGCCTGACTAACCTAATTGCCTTCTGTGATGAGATAACTGCCTCTGTGGATGAGGGGAAAGCAGTGAATGTGTTATTCCTTGACTTTAGCAAAGCTTTTGATACGGTCTCCCACAATATTCTTGCCAGCAAGTTAAAGAAGTATGAGCTGGATGAATGTATGAATGCACCATAAGGTGAATAGAAAGGCGGCTGGATCATCGGGCTCTACAGGTAGTGATCAATGGCTCCATGTCTAGTTGGCAGTTGATATCAAGTGGAGTGCCCCAAGGGTTGGTCCTGGAGCCAGTTTTGTTCAATATTAATATCAGTGATCTGGAAGATGGTGTGAACTGCACCCTCAGCAAATTTTCAGATAACACTAAACTGGGAGGAGTGGAAGATATGCTGGAGGATAGGGATAGGATACAGAGGAAGCTAGATAAATTAGAGGGTTGGGCCAAAAGAAATCTGATGAGGTTCAACAAGGACAAGTGCAGAGTCCTGCATTTAGGACGGAAGAATCCCATGCACTGCTACAGACTAGGGACCGAATGATTAGGCAGCAGTTCTGCAGAAAAGAACCTTGGGGTTACAGTAGATGAGAAGCTGGACATGAGTGCCCTTGTTGCCAAGAAGGCTAACGGCATTTTGGGCTTTGTAAGTGAGGGCATTGCCAGCAGATCGAGGGACGTGATCGTTCCCCTCTATTCGACATTGGTGAGGCCTCATCTGGAGTACTGTGTCCAGTTTTGGGGCCCACATTACAAGAAAGATGTGGAAAAATTGGATAGAGTCCAGAAGAGGGCAACAAAAATGATTAGGTGGCTGGAGCATATGACTTATGAGGAAAGGCTGAAGGAACTGCGATTGTTTTTAGTCTACAGAAGAAAAGAATGAAGGGGGGATTTGATAGCTGCTTTCAACTACCTGAAAGGGAGTTCCAAAGAGGATGGATCTAGACTGTTCTCAGTGGTACCAGATGACAGAACAAGGAGTAATGGTCTCAAGTTGCAGTGGGGGAGGTTTAGGTTTGCATATTAGGAACAACTTTTTTACTAGGAGGGTGGTGAAGCATTGGAATGGGTTATCTAAGGAGGCGGTGGAATCTCCTTCCTTAGAGGTTTTTTAAGGGATGATTTAGTTGTGGCTGTTCCTGCTTGCTTTGAGCAGGGAGTTGGACTAGATGACCTCCTGAGGTCCCTTCCAACCCTGATATTCTACGATTCTATGAATATGCTTAAGCCCATGCAAGATCATGGTCTTTACAGTGTAGTATTTCAAGATTTCCCCTTGCTTCCCACTACTCCTGCTTTGAGAGCTGCTAGCATTGTAACAAGTCTTCACCAATAAAGTTACAAATAGTTTTATTCAAGACAAATACTAGCACAACTCAGAAACAGGAGTTATGTGGGAAGTGCTTTTTGTTGCAAAAATGAATTGAAAGGTGAACATTAATTCAAGAACTGTCATTTTTCAAGGGCATCCATTGAAATGCATTTTCCCCTGCAAGACTGCCCAGGATGCAGAGCAGCAAGATCCAAATGAAGAAGAAGGAGGGGTGGGAGGGAAGCCACCAGATGTAAGAATTTTCAAGAAATCCTGGCCCCAACACTACAGATCTCTGCCGAGATGGGATTGGACTTGCCCATGTGGCTCGGAATCTCCATTTTGCAACTGGATTCTGCACAAAGAGAGAAGAGGGTCTCCACCCACAAGGAAGAGTTTATTTAAACCCTGGAGAGACCCCTCCATTTTGTTTTCAGCTGGCTCAAGGAACAGCCTCTCCACCTCCCAAGGATACCTGAAGGAAATTGGAACAGAGGACAGTGACTGCAGGGGGGGTGCAAGTGATAGCTGGACCCAGACTAACAGGAGATTAGTCTGAAAGAAGAAATTCACTGAAACATCTGAGGGTGAGGCTTTTACTGTATTAGTGTTAGATCTGTGTGTTCTATTTTATTTTATTTGGTAAGTCACTTTGTTCTGTCTGTTACTACTTGGAATCACTTAAATACTACTTCCTGTCTTTATTAAAATCACTTTTTACTTATTAGTTAACCTGGAGTACGTGTTGGTACCTGTGGGGAGCAAACAGCTGTGCATATCTCTCTATCAGTGTTATAGAGGGTGAGCAATCTATGAGTTTGCCTTGTATAAGCTTTATAAAGGTTAAAACGATTTTATTCAGAGTTTGGACCCCACTGGGAGTTGAGCATCTGAGTGCTAAAGACAGGAACACTTCCTAACCTGTTTTCAGTCAAGCCCATAGCTGCTGGGGGATGTGGCTCAGACCTGGGTCTGGTTCTGCAGCAGGCTAGGGAGTCTGACACAAACCAGGCAGGGTACTGAGGTCCTAAGCCATTGGTTCTCAAACTGGGGGTCAAGACCCTTCTGGGGGTCACGACTCAGTTACATGGGGGTCATGAGTCCTGACTCCTGATCTGGGCTGCGAGCCCTGACCCTGGCATGGAGTGGCAGGACTGCGAGCCCCGACCCTGGCATGGAGTGTTGGAGCTGCTGGGCTGCAAGCCGCAAACCCCGACCCCAGTGCGGAGCTGCAAGCCCTGAGCCCTGACCCTGGCGTGGAGATGCGAGGCTGCGAGTTGACTCCGGCCCCAACTTCAACTGTGATCCCGACCCCCGAACCCAATGCCAGCACACGGCTGTGAGCCCCAACCCCTGACCCTGGCGCCGGCGCATGGCTGTGAGCCCCGACTTCAGCTGTTAGCCCCGACATCAGCTGTGAGCCCTGACCCGGGCACCAGCGTGCAGCTGTGAGCCCCAACGCGGAGCTCTAAGCCCCGACCTCCAACTCCGGTGCCGGCAGGCAGCTGTGAACCTGAGCCCCAAGCTATAAGCCCTGACTCCAAACCCTGTGCTGGGCTGCGAGCCCCAACCCCAACCCCTGCACCAGGCTGTGAACCCTGACCCCGGGTTGCTTCAGGTCATTAATTACTGTCAAGCATTAAAATAAAATTCTACTTAAAAATAACTTTTCCACTTATATTTAATTTGATAAAAATATGTTTTAGTTTTAATTTAAAAGCAGTGAGAAAAGCAGTGACAAAATTCATTTTAGGCAATAGTTTAAATTTAGTATTTAACATAGTGTTAAATATTAAAATGAGTTTTTAATTTCTAATGTGGGGTTGCACTCAGAGGCTTGGTGTTCAGAAGGGATCTCCAATGCAAAAAGTTTGAGAACCACTGTCCTAAGCTGTTTGGGCAGGAAAAGAGAGGCAGGAGTAGTCTTGGCGTATCAGTTGGCAGCTACTAAGAGGGTTTCTGTAATTCCAACCCATCACACTATGCTCCCTTTCTATCTGTGCAGACAATTTTATGGCGCAGGAGAGAGGCAGGTGAATTATCTTCTGATAGTTTCACCTCCCACCCTACACAGTTGTTCTGTAGGATCTCCACATTTTTTCTCCTCCTCACCGCTGACTGGATCATGCAGGCCAGTGTCAGTCAGAATATATCCTGTAGGATGAATTCCGATTTCACTCCAGCTGTTTGCTATCCCAGAAGTATTCTTAGCCACCTCAGGGAACCTATCACTAACACAATATAAGTAATGGGCCTGACACAACGATATGGCAAGAGTTAATTAGCAACCACCTACAGTAGGCAAAGGAAAAGGAAAGAGTCTCTGTTTAACACAGACGATTGAAATCCCAAGTCTTCTCCAGCCCACATCTCTCCTTCTAAAAAGCATGCATGGGGTTGCTTGATTTTATAAGTGCAAAGCCAGAATGAAGGTGTGACATTGCCCCCAATAATGCTTTATAGAAAAATCTTCTGAGCATTAATATTACATGACTGGAAAATGTTTTATGATAGATATGCTATTTAACATATCTCTGCAAAGGTTATGATCTACTGAATATATTCATCCTATTTGTATGCATGTATCATTCTTGTGTTTGAAGTTATGAATATTGGCTGTGTATTTGTTTGATTCTAAATAGCCTCAGTGAAATATTTCCTCAGCTTCTTGAGAAAGGACTATTCTCAGTAAGTGCCCAATCAAGAAACACTTAACTGACAATGGACTTTGGAAGACACCAATCAACATCTGAGCTTTCCTAGGAACGTTCAAACTAACATAAACAATGGTGTTGGCCTGCAAAAAGCTGAATCATTCATAGACATATGATTTGCCCAGTTGGCTAGAAACCCCATCTGGTGGTTGTGATGTTGCATAGAAGAGAGGATATAAAAAACCCTGAAGCTCCTTCATTTGGTCTTCAGCTGGCTCAGAAGATAGCCTCTCCACCCCAAAGAGATGCCTGAAAGAAAATGGACGAAAGGACAGTAACTACAGGGATATGTGCGATTGCTGGACCCAGATTAGTAGGAAGTCTAGTCTGTAAAAGAAGCTTATTGGAACATCTCCAAGGGTGAGATTTACCTGCATTTAGTCTCTTACTGTTTTAGGCTTAGATTTGCATGTTTTATTTTATTTTGCTTGGTAAGTTACTTCGTGCTGTCTGTTATTACATGGAACCACTTACATTCTACTTTTTATAATGAATAAAATCACTTTTTATTTATTAATTAACCCAGTACAAGTAATTAATTCCTGGAGGAGCAAACAGTTGTGCATATCTACCAGTGTTATAGAGGACAAACAATTTATGAGTTTACCCTGTATAAGTTTTATACAGAGTAAAACAGATTTATTTGGGGTTTTGATCCCATTGGGAATTGGGTATCTGGGTGTTGGAGACAGGAGCACTTCTTAACCTGTTTTCAGTTAAGCCTGCACCTTTTGGGGGACATGGTTTGGCCCAGGGGCTGTGTTTGTAGCAGGCTAGTGCACCTGGCTTGACAAGGCAAGGTACTGAAGTCCCAAGCTGCCAGGGAAAATAGGGTCAGAGGTAGTTCCAGCATATCAGGTGACAGCCCCCAAGGGGTTTCTGTGACCCAGCCCATCACAGAAGGGTATGTTCATATGCTTTCTGTCAGTTGGTCATAGTGTCCTTTTGTGGCTAATTCACAACAAACTATTTCCAATTCTCAAGTGTAAAGGAAAACACAAATATTCCACTCGTATGTCAGCAGTGTACTGTAATGCTATAAACAGGAAAACAGAAGAAAACACACTTCTGTTTGGAACATTCTGAGATTAACAGTGAAAATGTTATTTAGCCCTTATTTTCAGGAGCATAAGTACTAATTCTCACAGCTCTCCTGTGAGTTATAATAGGCGCTGTCTCTCAATATCACTGTGGTTTAGCAGTCTAAGAAGATTGTTACATTAAAGTGAGACTACCTGGGGGTGGGAGAGGGCAGGTTGGTTCTGTATGATTGGGGAACATCTCTTTCTAATGCTTGTTTTGGGAAGGGGGAATGGCATCAAAAATCATGGCGGCTTACAGTCAGCTAATATTTATGAAGCACTTTGAGCTTCCTGAAAAAAGCTGATATCCAGTATGTGCCATTTATAGGTGCAAAGGTTCTATTTTTTTGAACTAGCAGCACATTGAATTTTAGACAAATCCTGTACTCCAATGGTTCAGAAATCAAGATTCTTTTTTATGTCTCAGCATCATACATCACATCAGTGGTGCAGATAATGGATTCCATATGCATGTTTGTCCAGGTACCATGTTCATGACAGTACCTACCACACCAAATGCCAAAAGACAGACTTGCACATGCTTCTGAGGTATCCCTTTAAAGGTCCTTTTCTTCACTGACTGGAAAATGGTATGTGTGGGAGGAGGGGGGAGGTCAACATTTATAAATCCTTCCAACAAACCTTACACACCTGCTAAGGGAAACTAGAAATTTGACCCCCTGCTCCCTAGAGCATTGAAACTGCAGTTTAACTCAAAATAACCTTACATTTTACTATTTAGCATCTCTCATCTGTTCATGGTACTTCCCTCTCAAAACACTGTGCACATAACATTATCTAGACAGCAGTTATTAGCAGGGGAATCACCTTAGCTGTATCATTTGAGAGAAGAGACCGAAGATATATGCAGGGTTTGGGGCGGGGGGGGTTGTTTGTTTGTTTTTAATCCTCAGTGTTTTAAGAGGGCAAACAAATGATTATGCTGATACTCCTGTGAATATATTATCCACCAAAGTTAGTCATAAAACACTAACAGAGGATTCCATTGCTTGTATTTTAGAAGTGTTTGATTTCATGCTTATTTGAAGCCAGGGCCTAAAAATGGATATTGATAGTGATGCAATGGTATGCGGTTAAATAAAAATATTCAGTGAAGTAGCAGGAATCTACAAATTTAGTAGAAATCAACTGAGATATTGAGTGCTAAAAAAAAACCTCACCCAAAGTTATTAGTATCACTGCTGAGATCAAGTTTCTTCCCTAATGTGATTTGGTTTTTTATAAAAACAACCAAAGCAACCCAGAAATATAGGTCTTTACGTATTTGGAGAGGGATTATAGATAGCAAAAGTTCAGACAATGACATTGTTGATCAAAAGAAGTTTTACAGAATGGCAAGGATTAAATAAATATATCCCCTTATTTTTAAAGGAATCTCAACCTAGCAGGCTTTAACTTTATACCTGCCATTTTATGCCCAGTCTTGCAGATATAAACATTAGAATTTAGTCCCCGGTGTTTACCCCTTGTCTAGTTTTGATTTTTCGACAGACTTTTGGGGCATTGTGTTTCCATGTGGAATCACAGAAAAAAAGCAGACTTAATGACAGCTTCAAAGAACTTCTTGGAATGTGAATTTTAGCATGCAAGCTGACCAAAATCAATATGATTTTGGAGAGTATCAATATATTGTGTTATATAGAATATATTGTTGAATGCTGTCATAAGTGTGAAGTAGCCTAGAATTAGTGTTTACCTGTAAGGGGTTAAGCTAAAGGTAACCTGAGAGGTGGACAACTGACCAATGAGAAATTCCTCAGGAGACAAAGGATTTTGAGTTTCAGTTTCTCTCTGGGTCTCTCTCTGTTCACCTCGGCTATGGTTCAGATGAATTAATGAACCAAATTCAGATGAGCCATAGCCGAGGTGAACAGAGAGAGACCCAGAGAGAAACTGAAACTCAAAATCCTTTGTCTCCTGAGGAATTTCTCATTGGTCAGTTGTCCACCTCTCAGGTTACCTTTAGCTTAAACCCTTACAGGTAAACACTAATTCTAGGCTACTTCACACTTATTACAAATGCAATGGATTATAAAATCCCTTTTGGTAAATCATCATTTATTCATATCTGTGCCAGTGTGAAAGAAACAGCTCAACGAGAGCAGTTAATTAAGGGAGAGTGGAGAAGAGTATCCTAATTATATCAGCACCCTTAATATGGAACCCTTGAAGGGGGCATACAGGAGAAACCAGGTACAGACTACACGAGCAGCGTTTGTTCCCTTCATTCTTCTACCCATTATATAGGAGAGACCGTGGCCTTTCTTTCTTTAGAAGAAAAATTCCTACTGTTCTGAATCTGTGCTAGATATGGGGGAAAACAATGTACTCATTTCCAGCCATCATGGAAATCTATGAGTGAGCTGAGGAATGCTGATGAGTTTTAGCCTCACTCAGCATTGCTCTATATATTATCAGAAATTGTTTATTACAGTCTCCTGTTGAGCTGAATGTGGGGAAATAATCAGGATTTGGAAGTATTTTAATGTGGTGATGGCTCTGCACTGGGACTCGAAGATAAAGATTAAATTCCCAGATTTTCTACTGGCCTAAAATTTTCAGAAGTTGTCACTAGTTTTATTTGCCTCAGTTTTTGGCTACCCAGTTTAATACTCAAAAAAGCCCCAAACCAAAACAAAAATACCCTGCAAAACTAAGAAGGAAACAGAAGAATTCTGTAATGATTCTGGTATGCATTATAGTCCCAGACCCTCTTATCTCAAGAAGTAGCATGGTCAGGCATTAAGTATGATCACCAAGATTTTATCAGTATAAGATACAGGACAGCAGACAGTCCCTCAAGTAAAACTTAAAGCCTTATATATAACACAGATCCAATCTAAAATTCTGGAACACGTGCAGGATCACAAGCACCCAATGCAGTTCAGAGCTGTCACCAGCTCATGGTAGAAGGCCACTGAGCTGTCATGCTGTGCATTCTGCAGCAGCAGCAGTCTGTGAGCAGGTTCTAAGGAAAGCTCCACCTGAATATCTCCACTGTAATACAGTTGGACTGGATCATTGCAGTCAGGTATTCTGCTATGCTAATTAATATACATTCAAGAGCTGCTTCTCAAAATTAGATAATATCCAGTTAGCAGCGGGTAAACTCTTCACAATGAAAAGTTCTCATGTTATCAAATTATCAGCATGTGCAATTTCATTTGTACAAAAGGATTTTTTAAATAAACAACACGGAGCCCCAGAAAAGTCATTTATTTTCTTTCACCACTCTCTAAATAATGACCTAAAAGTAAAATTCTTATGAAACACCATCCACTACAACAATAACAGAAACAATGGATTGCACCCATCTGAAACTCAAGGTAAATAGAAATAGCTAAGAAATAAACCTTTCAATATAGGATTTATAAGAAGAAAACAGACAGATCCTTAACTATAGCAGCAATGTGGTAGTCTTGGTAATAGAAGCAGTTTAACAAAGACAGCATGATTGAGTTCACCTGTATATTACAGAGTGCTGATGATCTCTTTGCGTTGCAGATATTTAAAGTAATCAGCAACCTGATGAAGATACATAATGGTGTCTGATCGGTAGAGATTCCACTGCTTGGGCCACAGGTTCCTCAGACAACTCTTTTGGGGCTTTCTCTTTGTAATAAATTGCTCTAAGGGTCTTTAATCCAACATTCAAAGGGAACTTTTGATGAGAAAGGAAGGGAAAATGATTAGAGAAACTATCTGAGCAAACATACTATTTCTAATTGAACAGCACAGCTGCAAGAGGTGATAATTTATCTGATTTGACAAATCAAATGGCTATTTTCTCTTGCATTATCTAAACTTACTGTACCTGATTCTACTTTGTGTAGTAATTTATGCCTTTGCAAAGTGCATACAAAACATTAACAAATCAGAATGGTAGCACTTTACACCAGTTTACTCCATTGTAAATGACTATACAGTGCAGTGGAGATTCAAACCTACTATTTCCTAAGCTTGATTTATGTGAACAAATTGCACCAGTTTAACTAGCGGTATAAATTAAATCAGCTTTGTTCAAACTAATGCAAAAGTCTTTTCGAACACTTTGGTCTGAAATAGCTTTAGGCCTTGTCTATACTACAGAGTTTTGTCGACAAAAGTCAGCTTTCATCTCCAAAACACTGAAGGCGTGCATGCTACAATGCTCCTTCATCTGACAAAACTCTCCTGCTTTGCCAACAAAATAAAACCACCTTGATGAGAGGTCTAGAGCTTTTTGCAGCAGTTATATTGACAAAAGGTCAGTATAGACACCGTGGTTTGTTAAGTCGCTGTAAATGGCCTCCAGGAGGTGTTCCACAATGCACATTCTGACCGGTCTTGTCAGTAGTTTGAACTCCGCTGCACCCAGGTACACAGGCTTCTGACCCTCCCCCTTTAAAAGCTCGATAAATTTTGAAATTCTGCTTCCTGTTTGCCTGGCGTGGAGAGCTAACATCACATCTTCCAAGATGACCATGGCGGCTCCATTCAGCAAATGCTTTCTTGCTTGGAGTACACCTGAGTTGTTGGATCTGCTGGCACTGCGGGGAGAGCAGGCTGTGCAGTCCCAGCCCAGCTCCAGCCATAGGTACTCTGATACCTATGGGCAGATTTCTTGTGGCATATTGGATAAGGGCTACAAACTGGACACAGATCAGTGCCATCCAAAGATAAAAGAGCCGAGGCAGGGGTACTAGAAGACAAGGAAGTCAAATCATCAGTCTGGTGCTGCAACAAAGACCTACCACTTCTATAAGGAGCTGGACACCATCCTCCACCGCTAAGAGCCCCATGGATCAAAAGAGTTGAAGGATGATGTGGAAGACATGGCAGGGTTGTCTGATGATGTGGCAAGTCAAGACTTCTTTTCCATTCTGGAAGTGTCTAGCCAATCCCAGGTGTCCATCTCCAGTGCACATGATGCAGGAGAGGAGAGCTCTGACAAGTGAACTTTTTGAGTTGATGCTATTCAGTTATATCAGGCAGAACTGTCCTTTGCTTTGTATAATCTAGAAGTGGGTGAAGGGATAGAAATATACAAGATTAGCTGTGTTTGCATGTGCTTCACATTCCCCTGTACAGTTAAGCAGTGTTAATGCACACGGAGATTTCACAGGAATCCTCCAGAGAGAGATCTCTGGGAAACTATCTGGGAGGTACTTGCTAATAATCTGCTGGAGATTCCTTGGCAGAACTGCTTTGTTCCTTCCCCCATTGCAGGAAACTTTCCTACACCAATTAGCAATCACTTGTTCAGGGACCAAATCAGCACACATGTGCCTGAAGATGTGTGTGTTGATGTCAGTGAAACAACGCTGGTGATCCACAAGTGCATGCAATACCAAAGAGAAGTACCCCTTTCTATTGATGTACTCTGCCGCAAGATGGTTCAGGCCCAAAATTGGGATATGCATGTCATCTATCACCCTGCCACAGTTAGGGAATCCCACTGCCACAAAGCCATCCACTATTTCACGCACATTGGCAAGAAGGCACAGTCCTTCGTAGCAGGCTATGATTAATGGTTCTGCACACTTGCATTAATGCAGCTACAGTGGTGGATTTCCCAGCTCTAAACTGATTTGTGATCAACCGGTAGCAGTCTGGAGTTGCCAGCTTCCATACAGTGATCTCCATGCACTTCTCTACCAAGAGGACAGCTCTCATTTTGGTGTCCTTGTGCTGCAGTGACGGGACGAGCTCCTCACACAGTTCCAGGAAGGTGATTTTCCAGATCCAAAAGTTCTGCGGCCACTGCTCATCATCCCAGACCTGTATAATAATGCGATCCGACCACTCAGCGCTCGTTTCCCAAGCCAAAAAGTGATGGTCCACTGTGTGCAACTGCTCTGAGAATACCAAAAGTAATCCAGGGTTCTTTCTTTCCATGGCACACAGCAGGTCAGGCACCTCTGATTCCTCTTCAGATTTGATACTCATGATATACTGCATGACGAGCCACCATGTTTTCATAACAGTGACCACAACAGTAGACAGCAGTGCAGGATCCATCCTTTCAGACAGTGATGGTGGCACACAGAAAACAGAGATAATTGAAAAATGCCTTGAAATGCACTCAGAACCCCATGGAATGATGGGACAGAAGAAAATGCAAAATGGGACATTGAGTTCACATCCATGATGCACCGCAATGCATTCTGCTACCCAACAACTCCTAGCTGTAAAAGGTGGTGAGTAGGATAGTTACCCACAGTGCATTGCTCTGTCAATGCTAGAGCATTACTTGTGGATGTGCTCTGCTGAAAGAAGGAGCATTATATGAACATGATGTAATTATACTGTTTTTTGATTGTCAGCATAAATTGCGACAAAATACAAGAAAACTCTAGTGTAGACAAGGCCTTATTGCAATCTAAGGAAAATACTGGTTTGGGAGTATGTGAAATCAGCCAGCAAGCCATGGACGTGCACACCAGTAGCAGTAACCACTGCAGCCTATCCCCATTCCCATGCTGAGGAAAGAGAACAGAAGCCCTGATGATGTGCAGTTCCATTATACATAACACTACACACCATTAGTTTCAGTTCACTTTTCTCTGATGTTTAGAATGTTTTTATCCTGACTAGCACTTGTTGCTGATTTGCACACCTCTCCCAACTAAATTTACTTTCAAAAAGAGTCTGATCTGGAGTTACAATGAATAACCACAATGAACAGAAAGTGACAACTCTAAAAGATTTGTTTCTCACAAAAATCGCATAAGACTATATTTCGTTTCACTCACTGGTTCCAAATGCAGTGCCAGCCCCAATAATCTGTCTCAATGTGCTCCCCAGCATCAAGACATACACTAAGTGATTGACTGTAGGCAGGCCCCCAAGCCTTTGGTGTCCTCAATCCATTCTGCCCCCAAATATTTTCTTTTATCCTCATAGATATTGTGAAGCACACAACATGCCTTAGTTCCATCGATGGCATTATAGATGCTACAGCCAGTATAATCAAGTTTGTAAGCAGTGCCATTAGCATACTGCTGCCTGCCAGATTGGCAGAAATCAGGATAAATAGAGGGCAAGTTGAGTTGGCTAATATCACAGTGAACATGGTGATCCCATTGTGTCTCTAGGAAGGTATAAAGTGCCACCGTTCCCATGCTGATACAGACTAGACCTCCAGAAGACACTGGCATCACACTGTCAATGCATCCTATGTAGTCATCCATGAATATGCCATGGTGGTGCACAGAGGCCTGCATAATTATGGAATAGAACCCATTCCTGTTAGAGTCATCACTTGCTTAAATCGTGGGCCTAGGACGGATATACACATGCCATTAATCTTATCCGCAGAGTTCAGGAACCCCAAACTTTCAAACCCTGCAACCTTTAAGTAAGAAGCCTGTGAGATTGATGGGGAAACAAACAGAAGTAGAGTCGGACAAAAATTTTCCATTGAAATTTAATTCTAGTCAAGAACCCAGGTTTCCATCAAATGAATTTTTTCACAGAAAGTGTCTGTTTTACTTTTTTGTTGCAGTATCATTTTTTTGTTGAAAAACAAAAAAACAAAGATTTTGTTTTCAGAAGTTTTTGGCTGAAATTGTTTGGTGTGGGGATGAAAAATTTTGGTTTTCAATGAAAAGTCAATATTTTCTGAAGAAAAAAACAAGCTTTTTTTCACCTTCTTCACAGGGGTTAAAAAATCAATTGATTTGCTCAAGGTCCTGTAGCAAGTCAGGGCACAACTAGAAATGAAACTAGCCACCAATCTATTGCTTTAACCATTAGATTATACCTCCTCAAACCTTCAGTTATTTCTTTAAATCTTTGTGTCATTTCTGACACCCACTCCCATTTTGTAACCATCATACATACTCTTCTCTGCCCTGAATTCTGTGTTAACACATCTTCACCATTCCCCAAAGGCTGCAGTATACTTTTCTCAGTAAATATTTGTGATGGCCCCTCAGTCTTAGTTGAGGAAATACTGAGAAATGCTACCATACTTGTATGCTGTACTAAAGCATATAAAAAATATACACATACATACACACACACACAAACTTATTTCTGGATCACAAAAAAATTCAGCTGTTCTTCAGAAACTGCAAACCACTGCATTAACACAGGAACACACAAACCTGCTTGTTTCAGTGAGAATAAGGACGTCTTCTTTGAAGGTGTTATTTCATGAAATCTGAGCACAGTAAAACAAACTTCCTTATGTTAGTGCTGCTAGGAAAGAAGGCAACTCATTGTAAATGCTAAATTGAATGCACTTGGGCATGTTGAAAGGAGGCACAGTGTAGTGTGCATCACTCTGTGTGCTTACATAACACTTAGTGTATGTTTGGAACCACTTAGATTACTGGTGGAGGGCTCTCTATTATTAAATTGTGTTAATCTTACCATAGTTCTCTGAAATGGCAGCTAATCCAAGGCAATTCTGTTTGATCTAGCAGTTATGATTTCTGAGAACTGGAAGACTCTAACTCCCCACGCTAGTTAATGGTTACTATGTTGGCACTAATTGGAAGAAATGAGGCACTATCATTCACCTGATGTTATGAGGGTAAAGACAATGATATTAGAGAAGCGTCAAGAGTATTGTTAAAATTTTAATTTCCTTCGCCTGAAAAAAGGTTACAGTGAAAAAGGCAAGATGTCTCATTCAGATTAGAGTTAGGCAGGAAACAGTTTTCTCATCCTGTGAATATTTTTCAGAGTTTGAACATTTTTATCATCCCAAATTGGGACAAAAGTTGACACTTCAGATTTTCATAAACAAACAAACAAAACTGGAAAAAAAATCAGTTAGGGTCAATGAAAATGTTTCATTTTGATTTTGACTCTTTCTCCCCTTTAACCCTTTTTTCATCCTAATTATCTTAAATTTCAAAACTAAGTCATTTTGAACCAGAAATTTGGAATTTTCATTTTAAAAGTGCCAAAAAATTAAATAATTTCAAAGATTATTTTTTAAAAAAAGTTTAAATTGAGAGATTTGTCCAAACTGACCCTGTTTTGTGAACAGTTTCATTTTTAACAAATCACCATTTTTCAACAAAAAAACATTTAATCAAAAAACTCCTGACCAGTTCTTCTTGAGAGCAATCCCAGGATTTTGGGGAAGGACGGAAAATAGCCAAACTATCAGCACCCTTCTGCAAATGCATAAGCACACACAAGCCTCTATGTTCACGTAGACTTCTACTGAAGTTAAGGTGAGTCTGTACTTGTAGATCTAATTGCAAGAATAGGGCCCAGTTTTAACCCCTTGCAAATGCAAGGCATAGATTGGGTCCTTTGTTTATTTTCGTGATCTTGTATTGATGAAAAGTGGTGGAGACCAAGAAAAGGAAACCATCCCGCTGACTTTTGTGTGGGAGAGAGGAGAAGGTAATCAGATATAAGGAAGGAGAAACTGCATAATTGTTCTCCTCTTAAACACCCCACCACCACTCACTTCCTTAAGATGACAACAGCTTTCAAAAATACATTAACTGTATTTTAAAAGGAACCTTAAGTTGACTCTTCCAACAGCAATGAAAACTCCAGAAGTGTGATTTTATTTTTAATTGGGGCATTGCCTGTTTGAACAGTAGCACTCTCCCAAGGGCACATGCCGGTGGCGTACACAGTCCAAGTCACTGGACAGTGTGTTGGCACATTCTCTGAAATCTGAGAGGAGCAGAAGAATCCTCATGTACAGCAGGCTTAGACCGTCTTGTGTTCCTCTTTTATCCCACTGCATGCGAGTGTGTTGAAGGCTTTGCAGGGCGGAGGAGGATTGGTAGTGGATCCATGTAGTCATACAGAGCTAAGCAAAAATTTTTCAGAGCCTGGTAAATTGACCAGAAAATGCATGTTGGGAGCAACAAGACTATTCATGAATTTGGTGAACAGTTTTGGTCAAATCCAACTGATTTTTTTTCCAGAAGTGTCACTTTAAATTGACATTTTGTTGTTATTTTGAAACATTCATAACATTTTGTTCAACGCAAATACATTTTTAAATAAGATTTTGGTTGAGCCACCGCATTGAAAAATCACTTATTCACTCCACTCTGGTCACCAGTCCACCAGCTCTATCCCAACTTCGCTGTGCTTCTTACTTCTGCTGATCCCTTCAGCTGCATGGAGGGAGCCCTCAGAATGCTGGGGCTGGAGCTTGGTCAGGAATTTTCTGAAGTGGGTTTTGGTCAGAAGATGCCAATTTGTCAAAGTCAAAATTTTCACACAGATTTGCACAAACTTTCCAGCTTTGATGAACTTCCACCAAAACACGGGCAGTTTTCCATCAGAAATCTGCCTGGTTTCCATTTCTCTAGTTCTCACCTCTTTCATGGTCTCTAGCTCTGCGGCAGCCTTGTGGAGTGCCCTGGAGCCAGCACTCACAGGACTTCTAATGTATGTCTACATTGCATTGTTATCCCAGGTCTATGAGATCCAGGCATGTGGATATGATGTTTCCAAGCCCACACATGTGAATGTCCAGACTGAATTGTAAACCTGGGTTTGCAGTTGCTGGACCTAGGTCTCACAACCATGTTAATGGGTCCATAATGTTCTATGCTGTCCAACTGAATCATGTTTGTGGTTAGAGCTGCATCCATATTGCAAAACTACTTGGGCTCCGACCTACCCCAAGCACAGTCCTTTGGGTCCTGAGTGCTTGCTGACCCAAATTAGATAGATAAATGTATGGATAGAAGAGGGAGTTGGGTTTAAACCTGAATCAGAGTCCAGACTCAGTGCGCAGTGTAGACTGATCCTTACGCTTCCCATTCCCCATAAAATAGATCTCCTTGAAATCCAGGGGTGGGAGATAGCTGGCTGCTTCCTTTAATTTGGAAAAAAAATCAAATTGAAATGGTTCCATTTGTCTGAAATGAAAATGATTGGAATATCGTTCTGTGGGAAATTTCAAGTTTTCATGCTGATTTGGCTCAAAGACTTTTTCAAAGCATCAGACTTCCCCATGGAATGGAAATTCCAAGTTTCATATGGTTTTAACTAATCTCTGTGGAACAAAGGGGGTGCACAGCTCTCAGCATCCTGCTTCCTTTGTATGGGAAAACAACACCCGCACAAGGATGGTTCACTGTGGCCATGAAAGTGTGAGAACGATTTCTGGAAAGTCAACAGAGCACCTAACTTCTGCTCTTTCTAGAGCATTCATTCTTTGTCAGACTGAGCTATCCTAAGCTTGGGTGTAACTCCTGCTGATGGAAGTGGGTAAATTGAATTAAAGGTGAAAGTTTTCCTTTGTATTTTAAATTTATCTGCACTCAATATCTTTGTGTGGATCTCAGGAGGTCACAGTGGTGCCTCCCCAATATAAAATTAAATTAAAGATGATCAAAAAATGTCTGTAAATATGTTCATGAAAAAATTGTCCCATTTAAGTAAAAAAATTGGATTTAGACATTTTTTATTCTCTCTGTTAGTAACACTTCACACTCTACTGGCTACCACTATCCTTATAAGCAACTAACAAGAACACAATTTGTTTTAATCATGGTAAAATAAAGTAACTGCCTCTTAGCTATAGATATTTCCCTATTATCTCTGATATCAAAACAATGTACTAACTGAAGAATGGTCTTGGCACTGGACACTAAAGGGGGAATCAAGAGATCTGGGATCACTTCTTCCTAGCTCTGGTGCGGTAAGAATTACTGATAGCTGACAGCATCCCCTGTACAAAACACTGAGCACTAGGGACTGCAGAGCGAGTGAACGTTGCCTTTTGTACACAGTACTCTTTTTGGAACTGCTGACATTACACTGTTCTGATGGAGACACTGATTAAATCATCAAGAATGTACGTCTCCCATAGCAAGAATTTGAAGAGACGATTAGAGGCAAAGGCAGGTAGTTCACTGGCTGGGTTATTTGCCTAGAAACCGGGGCAAAATCCCTAATTTGGACCCATTGACTTTCATCATGCAGACCATTTTTTCAAAGCCACAATTTACACTGTTGTGGGATTTACTAATTACACTGATACCAGCAAAGAAGTCATAACAGCCTTGATTGGCCAGATATTGTTCTGGCTTGGGAGCTGGAGACCCAGACCCAGACACACACACACACATGCACACAGAGCAAGCCCTGCTAGGTCATTGTAAAAGAACCTGCCGCCAACCTTTTTGATATTTAGAGACACACTAGCTATTCAGAGTGGCTGCACCTAGATAACTATGGCTGATACAGGTATTCATCAGAATTACTATCAGGAGAAATAGTACAAATAAAAATTTGAACAGAAGATCTGCATAGGATGCTTTTGTGTCTCAACACTGCCAGCCTATCCAACTGATGCATACTACTAATCAGAAGTTGAAAAAATGGTTACTGAATTTTTCCTTACACTTTCTATAGCTTGTTGAATACTAAATAGGCATCAGCTGAGTGAAAAGGAAACTTATTGGGAATCGGATATGCTTTCTAAGGGATTTCTGATGCTCTGAGGGTGGCATGGCTAAGAGTACTGCTACTCCATGCATTACACTGAGGAGCTCATTTGGTTAACTGCACTATATCAGCACCATCCTTTACTTGCAATAAGGTTTAAGCATGGAACCCCTTCTCTATACAGAGGAGTGATTGTTTCAGATACGTTTTTCAGGCAAAGCCCATAAATAACCTGTTATTTTTGGAAAAATCCAGTTATCAAAGTTGTACCTCTCATAATCTGCTTACATTCTCCAGACTTTCTCTGCATAGACGAGACCTCCGTAGAAACATTCTTTTTTTTTTAAAAAAAAAGATAATGAAAGCTGAGATCTGACTTTACACTAAGGGTATGTCTACAACTAAAATAAAAGATAAAAAACCAACAGCTGCAGCCCAAGCCTAAAGGTCTACACAGCAATTTATACCCCAAATAAACTGAACTGGGACATGCCACAGGGCTTTGATCACATTCTAGACATGTCCTAAGATACATCACTCAATTTTCCTGTTGGTACAAGTCTCTCATCCTACCCCCTTGCTATCTCCTGCTATTAAGTTATTTTTCTATCTAGCACCCTATTTTACCTCTTCTTGCATGTCTCTGCCTAAGCCATAAATTTGACTTGGAACCTTGTCAAATACTCTCAGAAAATCTAAGCATGTGGCATATATTGAGTATCTCTTATCTATTGTTATGGCAGTAATCCCTTCTAAGAGTTTCACCAGGTTACTTAAACATGAACTTCACTGCCTAAATCCATACAGTCTGTCCTTAATTAAACATTGCTTTTTCAGGTGTACTGATACCAAATCAGTTAAGGTAGTCTCCAACTTTTCCCCACAACTGATGGTGGAATCTCTGGTCTTTCCTGGTTTGTCTCTCTTTTCATTTTAAATTACTGGAATGATACCTCATCACTTCACAATCCTCAGGAATCTCAGTCCTGACAGAGCCAAACACAAAGATTAGATGTTGCTGAAAATCTCACGTGGAAATGGATACCGAAAAATGTCCTTTCCCAAACAATACCAAAATATAGCAGCAAAATTAAAAAGTACACAAGCTCATTGGACTATAGTCATCCCAGATATAAATGGACACCTCTCCACTGAAGTCAAGGAGATTACATTGGGGATGAATGTGGCTCCTTCAGCATTATTTACCATTTTCTTTCACTACAGGCAAGCAGAGAAAAAACATTTTAGTAAACATTTAAGATCAAGTCTGCAGCCCTTACTAGATAGTTCTGAGAGGTCTGCAGGACAGGGGACTTCATTTTTTATACTTAAGAGGCAGAGTTTGTTTTTAAATAGAAATTTGAGAAACTACTTAACTGACTTTGAAAGAGCTCTGGGATAATCACTATAACAGGAACAATCCAGCACTGGCCCACAGGGAATGAATATAAAAATCTAATAGAGATCTTTTCCTTCATCAAATTCTAGTATAATACATTTCTCTATAAGAAACAAAATTAGTTGTGATCGGAACTTCAAAGACTTCATTAAGTAATTAGAAAATGTATTTTATTTAATTTACAGACTGATTATTGGTTCTGGTAACTCTTCTGAATCATCAAATGCCAAAAACAGGGAAGAGGGAAGAATTCAGGTACTGCATAACATTCAATCATTTAGTTAACTGTTTTTTAATGTTCTTTAGATTCATGTAGGCAGAGTTACAAAAATTAAGAGACAATACACCAGAGAACAACCCTGTACACAAAAGTATGCTCCTATCATGTAAGCTGTTGGCCTGTTTTCCTAGCTAAGGAAGGAATGTGCATCCCACTCAGATCTCTTTCGGGCCCTAACCTCAGATTAGAATTTATGAATTTGAACAACAAAACTCACGAAGTAACACAAAGCAAAGCTATTCCCCTGACCAACACAGAGCCAGTCACAGGAGTCAACCTCTCTCCTGAGTTTCCAGGCTCTTTATAGGGATCATCTGACCCCGTCCCAGTCCCAGCTGAGTTTGATCATCAGTCAGGATGGACCAGTCTGCTTGCCTTAAAAGATTGTTCCACACTACTTCTAAAGTATCAATTTTACTCACGCTAATAATAATAATGACCATCAAACTGCCTTATCTCTACATTTCAATGTATATCTTTCAATCCACTATCTCCACAAATGCCTAGGAGGGAAGGGAAAAAAAGGTAGAGGGAAGAGGCAGGGCTTATAGCATCTCAAGAAGGTTAATAAATCCAGGGTCTGGTGGATCAAATAGGGAAGCAAGTTCAAAAGCAGATGCCCCCTTCCCCATCCTCACCACCACACATGGAACATCTTCCTTCGAGCCTCTTGTTGTTTAAACCAAGGAGATACTTGTTTGAGACTCCATTAATTGTGTCTGTATCGCATGAAGAGAGAGAGTCTCTCAGGTAGGAATGTCTCAAACCATTTAGAGTTTTATAGACTAAACCCAATCCCTTAACTTTAATCTGAAATCCAGTAGGCAGCTAATGGAACTTCCAGAAGACTAGTGTTAAATACTCATGGTGAGTAGCTCTGTCTAATAGGTTGGCAGCCACATTCTGTACTAGTTTCAGTTTCTGGACGGTTTCAGTGTTTAGGCTAGTGTATATAACTTTGTAGTCATCTAAGCCTGAGGTGTAAATAACTGTCAAAGGATATGTACTATGATTATATAATACGTCTCAATACGTCAGGGACTTTTGAGACCATAAATCATGGTTAGGCTTTTTAGTAGGTCTGGTCCAAAATTTGCTGTTGAAAAGGTTAGCCAGCAAAAAAGTCTATTTGGAGATTAAAATAATTATGCAAAACATGTAAGTATTATTCTGATTTTTCAAAGAAATAAATTTGAAATAAAAAAATTTAATTTAGAATCAGTTTGAAATTGAACAATATTGGTTTTCTGTTTTGTTTGTTTTAGTCACAAATACTACTCTCCCTTACCCTCATCTGAGCAGGGCCGGCTCTACCTTTTCTGCTGCCCCAACCAGGGGGAGTGGCATTCTGGGCGATGACAGGTCAGCCAGCCGGACCCGCGGCTTGGGCAGCACGCCTGCGGCAGGTCCAGTGGTCCCATGGCTTCTGCAGATCTGCCGCAGTCGTGCCGCCGAATCCGTGGTTCCAGCTGGCTGACCTATCACAGGCGTGACACTGAATCCACAGGAAGGGCTGCCCTATCAGTGGCCGGAGTGCCACCCCCTGTCATTGGCTGCCCCAGGCACGTGCTTGCTGCTCTGGTGCCTGGAACCAGTCCTGCATCTGAGCGCCAGATTGCTGGAATTCAGAATTTAGAGCTCTTTGGTCCTTGCCTTTTTTCAATGGCTCGTAAGCAAAGTCGGCAGTCATGGGATAGAAGGGCAGGTCCTTTCATGCATCAGGAACTTGTTAAAAGACGGGAGACAAAGGGTAGAAATAAATGGTCAGTTTTCAGAACGGAGAGAGACCAATAGTAGTGTCCACCAGTGCTGTTCAACATATTCATAAATGATCTGGAAAAGGGGGTAAACAGTGAGATGGCAAAATTTGCAAATGATACAAAACTACTTATGAATCTTAAATCCAAAGCAGACTGTGAGGAGTTACAAAGGGCTCTCACAAAACTGGGTGACTGGCAACAAAATGAGAGATGAAGTTCAGTGTTGATAAATGCAAAATAATGCACACTGGAAAACATACAAAATGGTGGGCTCTAAACTAGCTGCTACCACTCAAGAAAGAGATCTTGGAGTCATTGTGGATAGTTCTCTGAAAACATACACTCAATTGCAGTGACAGTCAAAAAGGCTAACAGAATGTGGGGAATCATTAGGAAAGGCATAGGTAAGAAAGAAGATATCAGATTGCCTCTATATAAAGCCATTGTATGCCCACACCTTGAAAATTGTGTGAAGTTCTGGTTGCCCCATCTCCAAAAAGCTATATTAGAATTGGAAAAGGTACAGAGAAGTGCAACAAGAATTATTAAGGAGATGGAACAGCTTCTATATGAGGAGAGATTAAAAAGACTGGGACTTTTCATGTTGGAAAAGAGATTACTAAGGGAGAATATCACAGAGGTGTCTGAAAACATGAATGGTGTGGAGAAAGCGAATAAGGAAGTGTTGTTTAGTCCTTCATATAACACAAGAAGCAGAGGTCATCCAATGAAATTAATAGTCAGCTGGTTTAAAACAAACAAAAATAAATATTTCTTTACAAAATGCCAAATCAACTTATAGACTCTGTAGCTAGGGGTGTTTGAAGGCCAAAACTGTAATGGGAATCAAAACAGAATTAGATAAGTTCATGGAGGATAGGTCCATCAATGGCTATTACACAAGGTGGTCAGAGATGCAGCCCCATGGTCTGGGTGTCCCTGCCCTCTGACTGCCAGAAGCTGGAAGTGGATGACAGGGGATGTATCACTCGATGGTTGCCTGTTCATTCCCTTGGAAGCACCTGGCTTTGGCCACTGTCAGAAGGCAGGATACTGGGCTAGGTGGCCCATTGGTCTGACTCAGTGCTGCCATTCTTATGTAGTCTATTTATTAGCTGTATCTTCCTCCATGATCTTACACTTGCTCCTACAAGCCTGTATGTATCTTCACTGATACCAGAAAACTTTTCCAGACAGGTTATTATCTCCTTAGAGATAGTCTAAAAGCTCAGTGAGCCCTATGAACATCTCCTATTTTGTACATTTTAAATGGCCCAGTCCTAACTGAACTCTTATTTCATTCCAGTCTATTTGTCTCTTGAACTGTTTTTAAAACCCCAGTATAGGGGGGTTGGGGCCTTTGATATTTAAATATATGCTCACCCCCAAAACTAGTTCATTTGAATGCTGATGCCAGTGACCCAGAAGCCGAATTTTGCATAAATAGAGCCTTTTGACTTTTGTTGCTGCATAATGTGTTAACTGCATTATGTGTTGGGATCAAACTACATATCCTATGTTAGTGCCTGAGTGATACTCAGACCAGTAATATATGCCTCTAATCTCTCTGTAAATGTTTGTACAAAGTAGAGATAATATAGAAAACTACAATTTTCACTCTCATGTCTCAACAGGTTATGAGAATCTACTAAATTTTTTTTTTAAAAAAATACAATCAGATAACTTCAAGGCATAACACAGTAGAGGAGCCATAACTGCCATTGGAAGAGAAATAAAAGGGGCAAGACACAGCAAAATAAAGGCGAAGGCACAGATGTTTGTTCAGGTACAAGACATATGCAGATATAGATGGATGGATGCTGGTCATTCCAGTGTGCTGTTAACAACCACAAGCCTAATTTAGGCTGGGTGTAAAGAGGAGGGGAGTAACTGGGTTAAATTATAATTGTTTGGGTTTTGTATCTCCTTTCGGCCAGAGGTGTCTAAGTGTTTCTAAACACACCTCTGAGGGAAGTATCAATAAGCATGATGCTCATTTTGCACACAAGGAAACAGGCAGAGAGAAATAACATGACTTGTTCATGATCATAGAGAAAGCCTGTGTTATAACTGGAAACTGAATCAATGGGTGGGTTACCTTTGGTACTTGCACCATGTGTAGTTATTTATAGCCATGCAGAGTGAGTGCAAAATAAATTTAAAATTCTGAGTTGGTAGCATTTACACAGAATGCAGAAAACTGGGCCCCAAGTCTCTTAACTCCCAATTGTATATCTTAACCCCAATACCATTCTTACTCTGCATTAATAAAGATACCTTATTTTTCCCCCACTACTAAAGCTTTGCTGAAAGGTGAGGTTAAGGGACCCAAATGTTCTTGTTTAGATTATAAAGTGTTATGGTTATGAAGTAGGGATTAGTGAAGTTCTGCTCTACTGTACCTGCATTTTAAAGATTACAGAAAAGTGTTCGACAAAATAGTTTAAAAAACGCATATAGTTAGAACTGCAATAATGCTACAACCTGCCATCTTAACTATGATCAGTCCTGCTTCCATGGTGTCTCAAAGCTAAATTATAGTGCATGCTGCAGAAACTTAGTCCTAAACCCCTCACTCAGGAGAATCTGACTATAGAAAGTAACTGGTTCTTCAGATTAAACTGAAGCAAACAATTTAAAAAAAGCCATGAATTTTCTTGAAAACATTATTTATTATACATTTGGCTTCATGGTGTTCCTCTTTTGAGAGTAAAGGCTTTGTAACAAGATCAGTTTATCCAAGGTGATGTGCCTACAGCCATAATATTTATCTTTATCAAGCAAGCCTGAACACAGTTAGGGTATGTCTACAGTATGAAATTATATCAAATTTATAGACATCGATTTTTCAGAAGAGATTTTATACAGTCGATCATGTGTCCCCCCCACCACTAAGTGCGTTAAGTTGGTGGAGTGTATCCACAGTACCAAGGCTAGCATTGACTTTCAGAGCAGTGCACTGTGGGTAGCTATCCCACAGTTCCCGGAGTCTCTGCCGCCCATTGGAATCCTGGGTTAAGCTCCCAGTGCATGATGGGGCAAAAGCATTCTCGCAGGTTCTTCTGGATGCGTGTCATCAGTTGCCCTTCCCTCCATGCAAGCTACAGCAGACAATAGGTGCAACAGGTCTGCAAAACTCTGCTGTCCTGCAAATTGTGCAAAGGCCTGAAAGCCATCGTCAACATACACCACTACTTCCGCTGAAACTCTGCTCTCCTGCTCTGCTGCAAAAGACAGTGCAATATGACTGAAAGCCATGGTCACCTGTACACCACACTGCTTCCACTGCTACTCTGCTCACCTGCTTCGCTGCAGAAGTTGGTGCAATAGGCCTGAAAGCCATCGTCACCCGTACACTACTGTTTCCGCTGCAACTCTGCTCTCCTGCTCTGCTGCAGGAGACAGTGTAATATGACCGAAAGCCATCATCACTTGTACACCACTGCAACTCAGCTCTCCTGCTCTGCTGTAGAAGGTGGTGCAATAGGACTGCTAGCCATCCTCATAAATGGTGTATGGCTCCACCGCTTCCACTGCCACTCTGCTCTCCTTCATTTCACGCCCTTTTCCTGGATGACCTGTGCAGGTGCCATAGCATGGCAGGCATGGAGCCCATTCAGCTGACTGCTGCAGTTGTGACTATTGTAAATACCTTGTGCATTATCCAGCAGTATGTGCAGAACCTGCAAAACCGGACAAGGAATCAACAAGAGCGCAATTACGATAGTGATGAGGACATGGACACAGACCTTCCTAGAAGCACGGCATGTGGTGACTGGGACATCCTGGTGGCATAAGGCCAGGTTCATGCAGTGGAATGCCGATTCTGGGCCTGGGAAACAAGCACAGATTTGTGGGACCACACAGTGTTGCAGGTATGGGATGATTCCCAGTGGCTACGAAACGTTTGCATGCATAGGGCCACTTTAATGGAACTTCGTGACGTGGTGCCCCCTGCTCTGAAGCACAAAGATATCAAAATGAGAGCAGCCCTCACAGGTGAGAAGGGAATGGCGATAGCCCTGTGGAAGCTTGCAACACCCAATGGCTACCGGTCAGTCGGGAGTCAATTTGGAGTGGGCAAATCTATTGTGCAGGCTGCTGTGATCCAAGTAGACAACACAATCATTGACCAGTGGTTAGCAAGGGTAGTGACTTTGAGAAATGTGCAGATCATTGTGGATGATTTTAATGTGCTGGGGTTCCTTGACTGCAGCGGGGCGATAGACGGAATGCATATCGCTATCTTGGCACCAGAACACCGGGGTGGCCAGTACGTAAACCGCAAGGGGTTCTTTTCTATGGTGTGCAAGCACTGGTGGATCACAACGGATGTTTCGCCAACATCAATGTGGATGGCTGGGAAAGGTGCATGACGCTCGTGTCTTCAGGAACTCTAGTCTGTTTGAACAATTTCAGGAAGAGACTTACTTCCCAGCCCAGAAAATTGCTGTTGGGAGTGTTGAAATGCCTATTGTTATCCCCGGGAATGCAGCCTACCCCTTAATGCCATGGCTCATGGAGTCGTACACAAGCACCCTGAGGAGCAGCAAGGAGCAGTTCAATTATAGGCTGAGCAAGTGCAGAATGGTGGTAGAGTGCGCATTTGGATGTTTAAAAGCTCATTGGCACTATTTACTGACTAGGTTAGATCTCAGCAAAACCAGTATTACAATTGTAATTGCTGCTTGCTGTGTGCTCCACAATATGTGTGAGAGTAAGGGGGAGACGTTTATGGTGGGTTAGGCGGTTGAGGCAAATCACCTGGCAGCCAATTTCACACAGCCAGACAACAGGGTGAATAGAAGATCACAGCAGGGCATGCTACGCATCAGAGAAGTTTTGAAAACCAGTTTCATGACTGGCCAGGCTACAGTGTAACAATTGTGCTTGTTTCTCCTTGATGTTACCTGCCTCCTTGGTTGACTATAATTCCCTGTAAGCCAACCAACCTCCTCCCCTTTGATCACAGCTCTCAGGGAATATAAAGTTATGATTGTTTCAAAACAGTTCTTTATTATTTGATGAACAACACAGGGAGATAAATCACAAGGTAGCCTGGGTGGGGTGGGGGTAAGAGGTTAGGAATGGTTGGGGTGGGAGAGGAGGGAAGGACAAGCCCACACGGCAAATTAAAATTATGGATATGTCAGCCTTCTGGGTTGGAGTGGGTGGGGAGTCTGAGTGAGGAGGCTATGGAACTTGGGGAGGAGGGAAGTGGTTATACAGGGGCTGCAGTGGCGGTCTGTGCTCTTGCTGCCTTTCCTGCATACGATCCACCAGACGGCGGAGCATGTCATTTTGCTCCCCCATGGCATCCTGCCTAGTCACATCAAGCTCTTGCCTGGTCTCATCACGCACCTCCCTCCTCTCATAGCGTTCACTGAACGCTTTACGGGACTCCGCTGTTGTTTGCCTCCACACATTCAGCTGGGCCCTATCAGTGCGGGAGGACTGTGTGAGCTCAGTGAACATGTTGTCCCAAATGTGTTTTTTCAGCCTTCTAATCTGGGCCAGCCTCTGGGATGGAGTTGATAGGATGCACATTGAAACAATTGCCCCTGCAGGCGGAGAAAAAGGGAGGGCAGAATTTTAAGAGATACGTTTTAGAGAACAAAGGGGAGACTCTTTCTCAGTGAAACAAGCAATTCTTAGTACTCAGCACATGTTCTTTCAATACAAGGTCTCATTTTGCCTTTTACACTGAGTGCCAGCCAGTTTGGTGTGAGTAAGGCATTACACACAGCCCTCTTTTGCCATGTTGTCATGTTTATTCATTCTATACGTTTTTTTCCTCCTCAATATTTCAGAGTTTTAAGAATTTTGCTAAACCCCAAATACCTCATCAGAATTTTAGAAACTGCATTCATCACTGACTAAATTAAGGGTACAGCCAATCAAATTGAGTAAAACTATTCATATTCTTGATTCCCTCAGATCTCACCGAAATAAAAAAGGCCATCATAAATTAGTGACATTCATATTAACTATTGTTATCACCACCATAAAAATCACATAATCTTCTGTGGTACATTAAAATGTGAGCTCATTAGAGATTGGCTAAATGGGAGATAGGATGTTAATCCACAACTACTCAATGCTCATTAGTTATCACACAATAAGAAAGTCACACTAACAACATGTACATAGGATGGCTGTGCTCTTTCAGTCTGCATCATTGTGTACACACAGCGGGGCTTGCTACATATTAAGCATGTGGCATTCTCAGAGAGTTTTCCATGTTCCTTTGCATTGCTGATCAGTGGAATTTTGGGACTGGGGGGTTCAAACATTAAAAAGCATAATTTGATGATTGAACTCCTTCTGTCCTCTCTTTTTAGGCAGACTAGTGCCACTTTTGAATGGCTGTCAGACAGCAGGGACCCCACCATGCTCAAAGCCACTATGATAGCAACTGTGAACACACAGAGGCTGCTTGGGCGGTATTTCAGCTCTCAAAGACAGGTGGCTTTCATTTTTTACTGTGCCCACTGCATCGCCAACAAGATGATATGGCTGCAGCAGCGGTTCCTCCAGCACCACCTTTATTGGCAGGGGTGGAAGGAGGATAAGTCTGAGGAATAAGAGGGTGACACTGAGGAACTGCTACTCAGAAGCTGTTCCTGGAGCAGCTTCACACAGTGAAGTGCTGTTTCTTTGGAACCAGCATCAACTGGTAGGAAAGGATTGTTCTGCAAACTTGAGATTAGCCAGAGATTGGCCAACCAGAATTGGCCCGAATCAGGATGGTGGAGGCAACTATTTTTGAGGTATGTGCCGGACTAACTCTGACACTGCAGTGGCAGGGTGCCAACATGCGATGCCCCATACCCAGAGAAGAGGGTTGCCATTGCCATCTACAAACTAGCCACCCCAGACTGCTACTAATCTGTAGCCAACTAATTCAGCAAAGGGAGATGGACTGTTGGGGCCTTTATCATGCAGCTGTGTAGTGCCATGGAAAAGGTAGTGTTGCTCCAGATTATAAAGCTTGGTAATGTTGTGGAAATTACTGATAGCTTTGCATGTATGGGGCATGTGATAGGACCCACATGACTGATTTGCTAACCCTTCACCAGGGCTCAGAGTTTACAAACAGAAATGGAGTATTTTGCCATGGTGCTCCAAGGACTGCTCAGCCACTGGGGCAGGTTTACAAACATAAATGCAAGGTGGCCTGGAAGGGTCCATAATGCTGGGATCTTTCGCCACTCAGCTCTATTTACCTTAATGAACAAAGGACCATTTGACCCCCAGGATCACTATGGGCATGAATGGTGTGGAGATTGCTCTGGCTATCCTAGACCACCTCTCTTATCCTCTGCTTCCCTGGTTAATGAAGCCCTTCACAAGCCAGTTGGACAGAAGAGTGGAACTGTTAAACTAATGTCTTAGTAGTTGCAGAATGACAGTGGAGTATGTGTTTGGCTGCCTGAAAAGGGTTGCTGCTTGTGGAATAGGATGGAAGCTGCAGGAAAAAAAAGCTGCATGTTGTGTTTTGCACAATATTTGTGAGTGTACGGGAGAAAAGCCTTCATAAGGGGTGGGAGGCTGAGCTGCAGAGACTTGCTCAGCTGTTTGAGCAGCCTTCATGGTGTCCACTAGAAAATGTAAACAGCTAGAGGAACACTGTTAGTTATACCTATTGCCTCTTACTTTGAGTCTGAAACCTAAAAATAGCCCAGGGAGGTGGAGGGGGGAGATTGGATTGTAAGCAGTACAGTCTCTTTCATGGGAGGTAGCAGTGCTATGCTGTGATAATCATTGCATCTTGTCCGTGCCTTGATACTTCTGTAAAAACCTATGACTCATGCAAAAATACAGATTTTCTGGATAAAATGCATCAATGACTCCATGAATTAAAGTTTAATGATTTATATTAAACAATAAATATGCAGAAACCAGATAGAAACCTTTAATTGAAACAATAATTAAATAAAACTTTAAAGTGACACGGTGCAGTGGAAGGCTTTAATTCACAGGCAAGTCCAGGTCTTGTCTCTGCCTCTTCTTGTTCTTGGATCGTGTGTCGCATGTCAGGGCTCAACATTATTAGGGGTGTTAGATGTCTCAAAAGAGCTAGGCTCCCAGGAGTCCAGTTTCTTCCCCTTAGGTTAGCCAGCCACTCAGCTGTTGAAAAAGGCCCTGTCCTTGAGAGACTGGCTGCTGCAGCTGGTGGAGTAGTAAAATAAAACCCCACAAGTGGTTATTGTTCCTATTCCAGAGAGGCTATGACATACATTTAGAATGCTTCCTGATTTCCCCTCCCGGAGATTCTACCCAGTCTTGGGGAAACCTCAGAGATGCTAAGTGGTGTGTGCACAAGGAGGACTTGATTGGGATTTTTAGCTATGCAGTATATGCTGTTTGGGTTTGCCATTGTGCTTGGAGGCAGCGGATGGGGTTGGAAATTATGTTCCTGGTTTGACTTTGCAATTTTGCAGGGAAGGACAGCTGCAGGGGGAAGAAAGGCAAAGAGGGAGATAGGTCTGAGCCCTCTGTGGCATAGGGTTAAAAATGGTCAATTGTCAGGTCTTTAGCCTGTGACAGAAGCTGATTAAGTGGCTAGAGCAGCCGCCATTGTGAACACATGTACTTAGGGCAGGGTGTGTGTATGGGATAAATGGATAGTGTGGACTGAGGGAGGGAGGGACACTGGGGCTGGAGACTCAGACAGCTCACATCTGCCAAAAATCGTTGTAGTGGTGGGGGGCACAGAAAAGAAGCTAGCACAGTATTATAGCATAATAATAAATTTAACAAATAGATGCTTCTGTGCCAAGATTTCCTTCATAGGCTCTGTCTCCTCAGGCTTGGTCTGAGTTTCTGGCTGTGACTCTAGCTCATTTCCTACATGGCCAGAATTGGGGTTGCTTCCCATGTGACTGCCGTAGGCTCCTAAATCCTGAAGAAATCCTGGCTTTCCTTGAAGAACTCTTCACTGCACTTCTTGGCTTCTCCTCTGTGGATTCTTGCTGCTTGTCCTCAGGCTCTTTGCTGCTTATCTGGCACTGGTTGACCCAGTTGTCAGTCTCTCTTGCTGACATCTGTCTAGTAATATCCACACAAAAAGATCTTTATTCTAGTAAAGAGTCATGAGAGTATGGGGCCCCATCATTTCTCCCCAGCTAGCAACGAGATCCAGGTTTTCATCATGGCTCCAGGGTGCTGTTCAAGGCTGTAAGGTCTCTGAAGCAATATCACAGCAAATCCAGAAGCTAAATGGGCAAATTCTGGCCCTGCTCCAGTTTTCAGACAGGAGGAGACATTTGGTCAGTTTGACACAAGAGCAGGGAAGGGCACATAGATAAACAGGTCAGTAATGGACACCTGCAAGGCAGTGTGGGATAGCTGTTGAAGGACTCCCAAAAGTAGTATGTAGCAGCATTGCATGCATAAGAACAATAGACTGAATTAATTTAATTTGCATCAAACTTGGCACACTTTGAAAGAGGATTCCACAATATGAGATAAATGCAGAGTTAGTGTGCTATGACAATTTGCATTGGGTGTACTCAGGCATTGATATAGCAGACTAACTGGATTTAATGCAGATTAATACCCTCCCCCGAACATATAGACAAGCTCATTTACAGATACAGATAAATGTGACTGGTCAGAATTGCTGTATTTTGAGAACGGCATAAAAGAATAAATCATGTCCATCACTCGGGAGATTATGAATGTTATTTACAAGAGATGTTTTTCTTTGGTGGAGTCTTACTGCCTTTCCTAGATGACAAACAAATTATGCAAAGTTTTGATAGTCTTGTTAAGTTGTTTAAAGGGACTGCTAAAAGGCAAATTATACAATATGTTAAGCATATCATCATAAAGGACTACAGTGTTGTTTGAAGATGTGCATTTTTTCAGTTCTGCAATGAAATATATAGCTGCAAATATTCCAAAATATAGTGTTTGTTCTTTGTAGGTCAGCCTAAATAATGCCAAGACATCAAACTTACCATACATTTATAGCAATTTCCAAAGAACAATATTTAAATAGAAAAAGTATTAGAGATGCTTTTAAAGCTGATGGGTGAATAAAGATTACCTGCATGAGAAGGGTTGCAGGAACAAGCTCACATTAACCATTTTACACTTGATGAATTTATAAGTAAAAACATTTTTTTCTAACTGCATGAGTAATCTCCTCTTGCCTCTATAGACTGGACTAGATGGACCATTGGTCTGACCCAAATATGGCCATTCTTGTGTTCAAAACTACCTGCTATGTGAAAATGAAGGGTTTCACTGTTCCCAATATCGTCAATAAAAAGGACTCTGCAACAGAAAAATAAACTAGAAATTTTGTTGGCACATGACATATTCAAATACAGCACGATCTTCTGTAGCTGTGATACATTACCTCTTCTACCCCAAAAGTACCTAAAACTTGTTTTGGTCTATTAACTAAGCAATTGTGGCTTGACAGATTTATACCCCATGTTCAAATAATTGCTCAGGGTTTAACCACTTTACTCCCATTAAGGTCAATGATGTTATGTTCACATCTTACAAACAGAGAAGTTAGATAAAAAAATGCATTGCAATTTTCACAGTATTTTAACAGTACTTTATTTTTTAGAATCTGAGTCCTAGCACGAAGGAACCAAAACGAGAGAGACAAAGCAGGCTATTCCATCAGGCAGAGAGGTACAACTCAATCCACTTTGGTCTAGACTGGCTTTTTGCAGACTGACAGCTGAAGGCCCAGATCTGTGCTTCTTTACAGAGCCACCTACTATGCAAGCAGGACTGGAAACACTATTTGCTTAAAGTAATAGTTTGTAATTATAATACAGTTCTTAATACACCACATCTAGGATATGGTGATTATAAATGTACTCCTGTAAGAATCCTGAACCACTGTGCAAGTGCAAAACTAATGTCCCCGGCAGATTTTCTTCCACCCTGCAGAATCATTGATTCTGAATGGGAGGAGAAGGGAAGCAGTGATTACACCTTTCACCCATCAAGGTGGACATGGCACAAGAAGAGAAGGAAGCTGAATCAGAGCAACCAGCAGCAGAGAGAGAGGGGTCAGAGACTGTCTTCCTCACAGCATCCTGCCTGTGGTGCCAGGTTGGGTGGCATAGGATATAGGGGGGATAGAAAGAGCAGGGAACATGGAACTGCTGGCAGGGAGGGGAAGGTCACACAGATTGGGGATCAAAAAGGCTATTAGGGGGACAGACCGGGGTAGGGGTACAGGATCTAGTGGGGTGACATGGAGATGGGGATGAATGGGAGTGGGGGTGCAGGGCCACATGGGGATAGGTAAGGGGGGGTGACTGAGGATGTTGCAGAGACACATGGGGACAGGAGCAGATGTGCCTGACTGAATAGAAGAGGCTAGGGGTCAGCCAGGGTCTGCACGGGGGAGTCTCTCCATCTCCCTAACAATCCCTCTCCCCCACAAAAAACCTGTTCCATACTTCTCCAACCCACACCCAATAATCCTCCAAGTTCACTCCTAGGCTCCTTGCCAGCAATTACTTCCCTGTCCCTCAGCTCCTCCATTACCCCTGACCCATCCAAGCCTTTACGCTGCTTCTGAGGGGTGCAGGAAAAACGTGTCTGTACTGTAATTTAAATGAATTAGTACTCAGTTTTGTATTAATATGCCTAGTAAGGAATCTGTTTGTCAAAAAAACCCATTTTCTAATCATTTTTGTTGTCTATATTGTTACAGACATATTTCAAAATACCCATCAGCAATATGTTACCAAAATAATTGAAACTGGCATGATTATATTGTGTTATTTTGACAAATAAAATATGAAGAATTTAAAAATATTGAGAACAGAATATTTAATTTTATGATGCAGAATTCCCTAAGGAATATATCTGTATATGTATATAAATTTTTATGATTATATATGTAACAGCCGTGCACTAAAATCCCAGGGACAAATCCTAGGCCCACTGAAATCAAATGGAGTTTATTCCACTGTGGTAGCAGGGTATTTGAGCTCCTTTGTATCTTTAAAATGGGGAATACTACAAAGATAGCAACTTGCATACTACAAGGTTAAACATCAAGATTTTAATTGGAACTCACTTTATGTTGTAATAATTTGCCAGAATCACTTTCATGTCATAAACAAAGTTTCACATTTCATAAATATTCTTTAAGTTGATCAAAAATTAGTGACTTTAAAATAGTTTTAGTCTGAAAATGACCATAAAAATGTTCCCTTCTGTAATGAAGCAAGGACTCATCAGCGCCTCCCACTGGTCGTCTCGGGAATTAGCACTTCTCAGCTCCAAAGTACCTACTGGTGGCTGGTGTCTCGCTTGCCTTAGGGCCCCCCATGTCCCTCCTGGATCCCGGTGCCCATTTTCCTTGGGATGCTGCCCCCTGCAGCATCCCTATGCTCTGGGTTTCCCCTCCCAGGGGAACCCCTAACCCTCTAAGCCCACCTTGCCCCAATGGCTACTGCCAGTCATCATCTAGCCCCCACTCACCAGGGCAAACTTCAGTATGTAATGGACACTCATAATTGGCAAGGGGTTAGGACCAGCTGCCTCTGCCTATTCCTGGACTGACCCTCTGCAGCCCCAGTGCCTCTATAGGCCTTCACCAAGGCCTGCAGCTGGGGAGTTGCCAGGCTGGAGCTCCCCAACTTCTCTTTCCCTTTTCTCCAGCCCTGCTCTACCCTAGGTACCCTACTCCCAGGCAGCTAGGTCTTCCCACTCCACAGCTAGAGAGAGACTGACCCACCTCCTCTCTAAGCCCTTATAACAGGGCCAGGTGAGGCCTGACTGGGACATGGCCCCAGCTGTGGCTGCTTTCTCAATCAGCCTTTCACAGCCTTAGCCCTCTTCAGGGCTGCTTTTACTCCTTTTCTCCAGGAGTGGGGCAGCCTCCCCACTACACCTTCTTATTTAAAGAACCCAACCCTGGTATGTTCACTTACACAGATAGTTCACTTTGCTGACTAAGATAAGCTTTCATGACTGTTAATTTCTGTTAACACCGCAGAACCAATACGACTCTGGGAGACTGAGCTGGGTTCTCTTCTACCTCATGTACCATGTTAACCATCTACCATCTTCTAACTGCATCTTTATTGCTGGTAATAAATTATCCTGAAAGAACCCATCTTGACGTTCAGATTCTCTGTTAAATTTGGAAAACTGGAGGTTTGAAAAACAAACACTTATTTTCTTCTAAATTGAAAAGATCTGAGCTGATCCTGGAGAGAAGATAAATATGGAACTTCATGATGCTGTTCATACAAAGTTACCTCTTAGAGAACAAATGCATTTTAAAACCAAATAATGGAGAAATCTTGACTTTTAAAATTAAAGAAGCTACCTAGTTACTTCAAGTACAAAGCCACTGGATTTGCAAAATACATGTGATAATTTTTTATGCAGATTAATGAATATAATCAAGAAGAACAAATTAAATGAAGACTTCCAGAGAGAGTAAATTCACTTAATCTGGAGAAAGTATAATTTATATCTAAATATAATTCTATTAGAATGCACCTCCATGGACCCACAACAATTCTCATAACCTAGGAGAAACAAAAAATATATTTTCCATTTCTAAATAGATGTTTAGATCCATTTTTCTTTAGCTATTTTCTGATGAGAAAATGGCCTACCAGAGAATAAGGAAAAGAAGTTAAGGTAGTCAATGTATCAGGTTTCCCGTATGGCCTAGCAAACTGGGCTGGGGAAAAAAATTACTGGCTGGGGAAAAAATGTTCTCAATCACACTTAAAGGGCTTTTGTGGTGGGGAAGATGCTTTATCCAACACAATAAAAGCTAGCTTTACGGGTCCTAGAGAATATTATATGAGTGTAATAGCACAGAGAGCTGTGAGCACTGTTAACTATTTTTTCCCCCTCAAAGAGAATGATTGGAGGGGTATTTATATATGTAATCCCAAAGAAAGAGGCTGCCAGCTTTTTAAAATAAAAGCACTGTGTCAACAGATCTCATGAAGAGCCAATGGAAGAATACAGAGCTAAAAGTCTCAGGATCAAAAGTGAAGCAAATTACATTCAGGAGAATGAGAAAGTGTAGACAGCAATAAAATAGTCCATTCGGTTCTCATGCTTGAAGCTGTATAGTGGACCTGTTTGTGGGACCCAGTTGGGGAGTGCTCTAGGAGGGAACCCAGATACTACAACATAATTAATGCAAATCAGTGTGGTTTCATGGAAAATAGGTCTCAGTTTGATGCTGTAAGTAGTGGGCGGGGGAGGGGAAAAACACTTCTTGGATGCATAAACAGGGATCTATGAGGTAGGAACAAGGAGGTGTCAATATACAACATTAGTGAGACCATTACTAGAATACTGTGTCAGTTGTGGGTGTCCACACTTCGAAAAGAACATTGAATAATTGGAAAATGTTCAGAAAAGAGCTTCAGGAATAATTCATGGTCTGGAAAACATACCCTGTAATCAGAGACTGAAGAAGCCCAATGTATTTTGTTTATTCAAGAGAAGATTAAGTGACTTGATCACAGTCTACAAGTACCTACATGAGGAAGAAATTTCCGATAGTAGATGCCTCTTCAATTTATCAGAAAAAGGTATAATGAGATCTAATGGTTGGAATCAGAGGCTTGACAAATTCAGAGTAGAAATAAGGTGCATATTTTTTACAGTAAGGGTAAAAATATTGGAACATTATACATAGGGATGTGATATACCCTCCATCACTTCAATTCTTTAAATCAAGACTGGTTGTCTTTCTAAAAGATATGTTATAGCTTAAACAGAAGTTGTGGGCTTCATGCATAAAATTACCAGAGGAAGTTCAATGGCTCGAGTTATGCAAGTGGTCAGAATAGATTAGCATGGTGGATCCTTCTGGCCTTGAAATAATAACATCCATGAAAGAAAGTCTTTTACTCAGGTTGCCATTGGTGTTACCCACACATACAAGAATAAGTGTATCAGTCTGAGTTTATTCTGTACCTACAGTACATTAAATAGAAAATAAAGGGAAAAATGATGAGCTCACCACTCTCCATGTGCCTCTGTGCATTTTGGACAAGTGACTTCATAATGAGACTAAGTCCAGGTGTAGAACTATATGATGTTCCATATGGTGGACTAGTTTTAATTTTTAGGGTTTTTTTCCCCCATGAATTAATGTATATGAAGAGTGTGGTTATTTATTTCTGGAATGATTTTTTATGCTTAATATATTTGGAGGGGTGGTGGGAAGTATGATACAGCTTGTCTGCCAAACTTTGTGAAAGTGAATCTGGGAATTACACCTGCTCTGACCCAGAAGAATAAATCTTTGAGATTTTTTGTTGAAGGATACCACTAGAGATTTGTGGGGGATTGGCAGCGGGGGCGGAGTGGGGGAGGAGAGGAAGGGGAAGGAAGTGGAGAAAGACAGAGAGAAGCCCATTGGCCACTGGTAAGAAAATTCTTAGATTTCATCTTAAAATAAAATATTAATATATTTTAAAAGATCCTTGACCTATTGCAGTTAAATATCAGTATCAGTTAAATATCAGTTTTAAGGAAACAATTATAATTTATGGTTTTTAAATTTGATTTTGTTAACCATTGTGATACAAATATTGTTTTCTGATCATAATGGAGAAATATATTAGCATTCATATATCTGAGAGTGCACTCTTTTTGAGAATACTTGCACATATGCAGCTTTCGTTAGCTGTAGACACCTTAAATTAGGACTGAAGTGTTGTGTAGGACCTGTGCAGATCCTGTACTTCGGTTAATTTTTGGCTAAAGTGAAGTGGACACTAAATCATTTGTTGAGAAAAAAAAATGTTATTTAAATCTGACTTCTAAGAAGACCGTAAGCTTATGTAAGGGTTATCTATCAGAATTTGAATCCACGGAGCTGGCCACCAGGTGTCCTATGAAGAACACCAAGCAGGTGTCGAGCAAAAGTAAATGAGGGTGGCTCATGTAGTGTCAGGAGGTTTTAAAACAAGAAGTAGAAAACTTTTAATGAAGAGAAGGCTATGTGGTGAATCTGCACTCTGCTTCATCAACATGCCCTAGCAAAATAAGCCATTGCCACTTCTGCTAAGATTGTGCTAAGATTTACTATGCATGCACAGTAGTTCGGCCGAGTTGGTCTATAATCCAAGAGTTTTCAAAGCACCTAAATCAAAAGCCTTATTAATATTTTCAGTGAAACAGGAATTTGTGCTAATCTGCCTAACAGAGTTTGTTCAGACACAGCCTAATTAGATGGGAAAAAGAAATGAATACAATAAAAGAAGGAATTTAACTGTTGATGTGGCACTCTTTTATATGCATTGTTTATGGCTAGAAGAGACCATTAGGTCTTCTGGTTTGGAGTCAGCCTTGCTCTCATTGATGTCAACAGCAGTTCTGTCATTCATTGCAATGACAGCAGAATTGGATCCTTGATCTAGTCAACTTGAATCACTGGTGGTATTAAGAACATCACATATGAAAACTCCATTCAGCCAGTTGTAATATTTTGTGTTGTCCATTCAGTACCTAAGTACAATGCTGACAAAATTCCCATTATAACAAAAAAAAAAATCCTTTCATTGGACATTTGGGGGTGAGGAGAGGAAGAGAAAGAAAGCTTCTTTATATTTTCTGGACCTTTTATGCTATTATTTTACTATTATATATATATATGGCACAATACATTATATAATAAACGTTGAAAAATTCTGCAAGAGGGACTGTGTACTGATAAGTAAACAAGGTCTTTTAGGAATGGCAGTTTAAGTAATCACCCTTTAGAAGGTTTTGAACAACTACTGTTCCATTTAAAAATGCCATAAAATTTGTCTAGAAAATCCCTATACGGAGAATGCACAAGGGATACTGAACCCTCTGGGAAATAAAAGAATGAAAGGATCTCAAACTCCTCTGAAGTGTCCAGTACATGACTCTTTGGGGAACACAGTACTGGACTAGATGGACCAATGATCTGATCCATATAATAATTTCTATATCCATAAGTTTCACATGAAGAAGATACTGAGTTGGCTTGATGCAGTAAATTATAGTGGGTTTAAATTTATCCAAAAAAAAAAAAGGGGGGGGACTGAAAAATGCTAAAACATGATGACTTGTTATGGGTTTGGTTTTAGTTAATAACACCAGCCTGAGTTATCTGACATCTTAATCAGTTTCTTACTCAAAGATAAATCAACACAATACAGAGAGGTTATACATTTCCAGCTCTGGTGAATTGTATCACAGTATCAGTTGTCCCAAGAGCATGGCCTTATTCCTTCTCATATTATACTCCCCTGGTTTACATCAAATAGAAAATCCCCATATTCTACTCTTTTAGCACAAACCTTTCATATTTTTTTCTTATTTGGTTCCATACATGTTTTGAAAGACAAACATCCATACCAATCAGACCCCAGTGCATCCGTACCTCATAGAATGCACATATTTCGTAAGACCCTACATCCTATTTTCTGGCACAAGCAAAGATCACAACAATTTCGCTAGTAAGTTTCCACAGAGAATATTAGCACAAATACAGAGCATTCTATAATATCTTAGTTACTACTATGTTTTAATTGCACAACATACCTTAGTCAATCACACTTGTAATTAGATATTTTAGTTAGTATCTTTGTTTGTGAGAGCCAGTTTCATAGTGCTTAATTCCATTCCTTCTACGCTGAAACTACCCCTGCGGCATTAGAACTATCATTTTTCAGTCAGGGGTTTCCTACTTTAAGTTTGGTCTAGCCACAGAGCATTATTTCCGTGTTACTTCTATAGTATCTGAACAAATTTTCACTTTGAATTTTATCCCATTACTTCTAGTTATACTTCCTTGTATAATCCTAAATAATTTTTTCTCCATTGTCTTCTGTAGGTGGTTATGCTTCCTATCTCCCCCCTCCCTACTTACCTCATAGCCAATCAGCATATATTTAAGAATGTATCTTTCTACCAGACTATCCCTCTATTCATTTTTGTTGTTTTTCTCTGAATTACCTCAATTTTTTCAATATTTTTTTGGTATTAAGGTGTACAGAACCAAACACAGCAGTGCAGTCACGCCACAGTCATAAAAGTAAGACTATTCCCTCTTTGGGGTGAGGCTCTGTGTTGTGCCTCACAGACCATAGGGAGGAGGGACTAAGGTGACTTGCAGCTACTTTTGGGGAGAGCTGGGTGGAGAAGGGTAATTCTGTTTTGTGTAGGATTTAGAAAAATTATAACACTGGGTTTCATTCCACTTTTGAAATTCTTCATGGAAGAGAAAGCCCTGGGGTCCAAAGCTCAGGGAAAGTCTGCCTGGCAGCCTGCCTTAGACCTGCTGACTGTGGCCACTCTAGGACTCTCAAGTTGCCAAGGAGCCATGAGCCTGGGAGCTACCGCTTCCTGGCTCCCTATCTGCTCACCTGAGGAGCTGTGGAGAAACTTGAGAGTCATGACTTCCATGCTCTTTATTCCCCATCAACCTGACAGGTGGATTGCAAAAGAGGTGGGGGAGAGGGCTGAAGAAAACCACAAGCTGGCTGAAACTAGCAGCTTTCCGATGGTTTAGAAACCTGCCTGCTTTCAATTGAACCATCTCTGCCAATTTAGATGATCGTATCATAACAAGGGTGCTTAGATTCAAGGCCAGAACAATAGCAAAATTATATGACCTGTCAAAATGAAACAGTGGAAGAGATGGATCCTGAGATTGAGGTTACCACAACCTTAACTGAAAGGTGGACACTGTCTCTCTGTGATACATGTTGCTGAGTGCACTGTCTTTTATTATAATTATTTATTGCACTGCTAAGAATAAGGAGGCTGCCATATTAGCTTGATATAGTTGAATAACCTTGCTGCTTTCTTTGCATTTTTAAAGTGTTTTTAAATACATAATTTATTTTAAACCTGTTACATCTATTACTGTGTTAATTTTACTCACTGCTACAATTCACTTTTATAGTTTCTCACTCCTGTACACAGAATTGTTTTCCTCAGATAAAGATTGCTCATGAGAGTAGCAGTAATTACAACTGCCTAACTTCCTCCTTCTCCCCTCAACTTGATGTTGATACATAACTCTTATTTATACTAAATTGTGTTGGTCCAGCTTTGGCTCAATAGACTATAGGCTTTTTCTTCACATTCACTGTATGATCCTGACAGAGCCCACTAATACAAGCATTCTAAAATTTTTCTAAATTGTAACCACAGACTGAGCCTGATTCTCATTTACACTAAGGCCCCTTTCTACCACTTAGACCTTAAATTAGGTGTGAATATCATTTACTCTCAATTTAAAGCACCTTTGCAAAGTCAGCATGCATTCATCTTGAAGGAAATGTTATGAGCTTAGGTATGTTTGCATTAGCATTCTAAGAACTACACTGCTCTACAGCCAAAATGCTTCTGAAATTAATGTAGTCAAACTTTACTAATTCTGGGTCACTGAGAATGAAAATGATGCTTAAAATTGTTGATTGGCTCTAGTTTTCAAGATATGCTATTGGGTCAGTATATACGACCCTTGACATGGGAATGGCGGAGGATAAGTGAGTTATAAAGGGAAGGGATCTCAATTTAAACCAGAAATGACTAAAATACATCTTTGACTGGATCTATGAATAAATCTATGACTGGGTTTGGACAGTACTTGCTTTTTAGGCAAAACAATGAATGATGCAATCTGAAGCTGGTATTGCATCATACATGATATGAATTGCATCATGTTATTCCTAGAAGTCATGGATGATGCAATCATAACGAAGCTTACATCACTCTGCTGAACAAATTGCCCTATATCAGCTCTAGAAATCATACAGTGTCGTGCTCTCTTATTTGTCAGTGTTTGATTTTGCAAAGGGACACATTTCTGTTTAGCCAAAGTGAGCAGAGATGCCTCGTACTTGTGTGAACAGTGCAGATAACTTCCGCTATGTTTGTGGTGAAGTGACTTTTGCATCACAAAAGTACAATATAACCACCATGGTTAAGAAAGCCTATCACCTTTATTTTGGCTGCAAAATTGGAGATCAGGACAAGGGGTGGGCCCCACACATACGCTGCAACACTTGTGCAACAAATCTTCGCCAGTGGTTGAACAGGAAAAGGAAATCTATGCCTTTTGCAGTGCCAATGATTTGGAGAGAGCCAACAGATCATACCAGCAATTGTTACTTCTGCATGGTGATTCCAGTTGGGAAAGATGTGTCAAAGAAGAAAAAGTGGACTGTGCATTATCCAAACATTCTATCAGCTATACGCCCAATACCCCACGGAGAAGGACTGCCGGTTCCTGATGCACCAGAATTATTCTCACTTGAGTCAGACGAGGAAGAGGATGAAACTTCTGGTCCTGAACCATCAATGTCACAGGACCCACATTTTCTCCCATCCTCCTCCTCTGAACCACACCTCATAACGCAAGCTGAACTGAATGACCTTGTCAGGGATTTGGAACTACCCAAGAGTAAGGCAGAGCTGTTGGGCTCCAGACTACAGCAGTGGAATCTCCTGGCAGGTGATGTTAGGGTTTCCATGTTCCGTGACCATCAAAAGGGTCTTGTCCCATTCTTCTTCATGGAAGGTGATCTTGTAGCCTGCAACAACATCGATGGTGTGATGGCAGCCCTCAACATCGTTCACGATCCAGATGAGTGGAGACTCTTCATTGATTCATCGAAGACGAGTCTTAAAGCTGTTTTCCTGCATAATGGCAGTGTTTTGCCATCAATTCCAGGTGGTCATGCAGTCCATATGAAGGAAACCTATGACAACATGAAACAACTTTTGAGGTGCATAAACTATGACCAACATCAGTGGCAGCTTTGTGGCGATTTGAAGGTTGTTGCTCTCTTGCTTGGTCTGCAGACGGGATACACAAAGTACTGCTGTTTTCTCTGCGAATGGGATAGTCGTGCAAGAGATTCCCACTACATCAAGAAAGATTGGCCACTCCGACAGTCATTGGAGCCTGGGAGGAAAAGTGTTCAGCATCCACCACTTGCTGAATCAAGGAAAATTTTGTTACCACCCTTACACATCAAGCTGGGTCTGATGAAGAACTTTGTCAAGGCCATTGACAAAACACAAGCAGCTTTCAAGTAACTCCGTGGAAAATTTCCAAGGTTAAGTGACGCTAAGATAGAGGAAAGTGTCTTTGTTGGTCCTCAGATTTGTGAACTTCTTCGAGATGATGCATTTGACCATGCACTGTGTGGCAAGGAAAAGACGGCATGCAAAGCCTTCCAGCCAGTGGCAATACATTTTCTCAGAAACAACAAGGCAGACAACTACAGGTTGTTGGTGGAAAACCTCCTCAAGGCATACAAAAGCCTTGGTTGCAACATGTCACTAAAGATACATTTTTTGCACTCTTATCTAGATTTTTTCCCACCGAACTGCGGAGCAGTGAACGACGAGCACGGCGAGCGATTTCACCAGGACATCGCAACAATGGAGAAACACTATCAGGGCAAATGGAGCCCATCAATGCTTGCAGACTATTGCTGGACAGTGACAAGAGATGCTCCATTTAATGAATACAAGAGACAAGCCAAGAAGCGCCGAGTAGACGCTGAATAGGACTAAACTATGTACATAATAGTTTTTTGCCTGTTTCATAATACATTTTATTTATATAACCCTTTTGCTGATTTTTAAAGTGTTACATAAACAGGACAGGTGAAATATTATCATGTAAAGCAACCATAAACACATGAAAAGACCTAGGTTTACAATTTATGATTAAAACTCTACTATCTACACAATATACATAGACATAAAATGTAAAAAAAACCCTTAAATATCTTAGAAACAGTAGCCAGTTGTTTTAATTGTCATATTTGAATTCAGCACATCAAAATACATAATAAATATCACCTTTTTTCTCTGAAGCAGACGACTTCTAAAAAATTGTAGACCAGTGCTATTCCACGCATCAAGGTTCTGTTACATGTACTATCATAATGCCTATAGGATAATAAATGTTAATACAACCTTTTTATTTTGCATACTAATCATCAAGTTGCCAACTCTTAGTGGGTAATTATTAGTGGGGGTATAGATAAATGTCTGAAGATCAGATAGCACTGGAAACTGTAGTAGTTAAATTAGCTTTGGTATATCCACTAAATTCAAATGCAAATTATAACATATAAATCTTTTGTCAGAAACAGTTTCTGCAGCATTAGAGGCTAGTCTGGTGACTTGACCCCAGACTTACATATTAACCAGCAATTATCAGAAATAAGAGGCTCAATTAAGAAAGAAAACAGGAAAATGGTCATACCTGTGGCCCTTCAGCAGTTTGTGGACTGCTCATCCAAATATGTCAGTAGGCAGTTTTCAAAACACCATTCTGCCTCTCCTTATGTAATTAACAGGGCCCCATATAGTCTGACACACTTAACATACATTCTGTGTTAAGACTTCCTGATTTCTGTGATACATCAGTAACAAATTGTGCAGAAAAGGTAGTTTTCTTGCACAGTAAATTAATTGCAATATAATTCTAGTAAAAATAAAATTGTTGCATTATATGCAAATATATTCATTAGACCTAGTCAAAAAAAAAACCCCAGTAAAAACAGGCATGTTAAAATCTTATTTACTATTTTTGTTTGTTTTTTGTTTTTGGTCACTGACATGTGTTGTCCAGTCCTCTATCTTCTAAATAAAGCCTGAACATTTTCTGCAAGTGTTTTGGTTCCCCTCCCGCATTGAAAAACAAATTTTCAATGAAAAATTGTAGTCATACTCAATATTGAGAAAGGAAAATAAACATAAAAAAGTCAGAGCCACATTTTAGTTTCAGCTGCACAAATGCAGCTGTGAGCAGAATTGAGTCTGCATTGTGTAAGCCACTGAAAAACCAAGACTAAAATTACAGTGGCACCAGCAGTATTACTCTATTAAGGAAAGTTATGTGAAAACCTGCACAGATCTCACTGCAAGATTAGGACCCCAGGAAATACGCAACTGAAGCAAGCATTATGCCCTAAGGAATTCTTTAATTATTCTGGACAATTCCCCTGTAATATTCACAGGTAGTCTGATTCTCTTATTGTCTATACTGATTTGAGGTCATTGTAAATCAATTGAGTTGAACAAAGTTATTCTTGATTTGTGCTAGTATGAGAGGAGAAAGCACATAGCATATTCTTCACATTTACAGAGAGAAATTCTATACTTATGATCTCATGAAACATTGAACTAGGTTTGACTTAATATGAAATCAACCAAGACAGTTTTAAAAACAAGTGTTCCACACTTTAGTATGAACTCTTAATAACAAAGAGGAGGAGGGAGGGAGCAGGCTTACTAACTATTCACAGGGCCAAGGGAAATTGTTAGGAGCTGAATTTCTGCAGAAATTATGGAATTAAGCAATTTTCTCTGCATAATATAGAGAAACTGCTACTTTTTAAAAAATGAGAACACTTTAAATTGGCATTGGAAATACAAAGGACGATTGAATCCTTCTCAAGTCTTCTGTGCTGCCTACTTTTGTTGCTCATTGTTTACCACACTTTGCTATCCACAGTGGATATCAGTTGAGATTAATGAGATCAGCTGAGTACAGGTAGCTAGTGGTTCCAAGCGAATATATAGAAGAAACAGATTTATCTAGCTTATGTGCTATGCTTGATTTACATAATTTTGGACAAGCATGACATACATTTTTAACATAGCATGTATTTTATGATTTATTTTTAATGGAAAAATGTTTGTATATATCTAGTGACTATAGCTGTGATCCAAACTATCTTGCACATGCAACATGAAGTTTAAGCTGATAAATCCAATTTCATGACACTGGTCCGCATTTGTAATAAATACTCACTGGGTCCTGGCACATTTAAACCATGCTGCTCCTGATGGGGATGAGGTACAGAGAATACAGCTACGGACTAATGCCTTCTCTATGTAGTCTCCATTGAACCAACGGGAGGATAGCTCAGCTAGTGGGACTCTTCAGGGCACACCATTCTCATAGCCACTGGCTTCTGTGTAGTTTCTGATCATGGATTCTGAACCATAATGTCCATTTTTTGACTTCCACAAGAAAAGATCCTGCTATGAGGCTCATCCTTCTGCATGACTGAGGGCATAATTTGAACCAGTGTAAGCAGAAACTTAGAAATAACCAATACTTTCTTTGCCTCGTTTCTCTAATAAGGAGAGTGACTTTTGGATAGCATGACTATAAAGTAGCCAAACATCTTGTGCAGTTACTGCTCTGAAAACCTATGGCACAACAGAAAAACACCTTTCAAAGTCTCTCTTGGAGACAGAGGGTGGATATATACCAATAAAAAGTTACTTTTAGAGTTTTAAGAAGCACCCGGTATCATGACTTGGTGTTCAAAAAGTATCCAAATATTGTCTGACTTCTGTTTATGTTTCTCAGCATTGGCTGTCGGTAGTTGTCTAGACAGAATGCAATGGGAAACACAAAAAACTTTGAATTAAAGGGGACTGTTCCAGTTTTTCAGTGGATCGAATAGCTGACTGGAGTTTGTACTTAAGATGAATTGAAAAGTCAAAATGAATGTTGAATTAAACACAGATTTATGTGACAAATGACCCTTAACACACATGCTGTGGGAAAGTGTTCAGTACAGGAATGTAGTTCTTCTAAGAGTCAGATGACTCTGCTGGAGGCAGAAGTTTTGCAAACATAATGAACTCTTTCGGAGGGCTTATAAAATTAGAGTTTCCAAGGCTCTTTCTCCTGCAATTTAAAATACTCTCACCCCCCATGGTGAATATGTACATTTTTTTCCAGCCAAAAAGAAGTCTGCAGCAAGAAAGACAGTATAGACAAACACCACCCCCAAATAGGTTGACCAGACAGCAAGTGTGAAAAATTGGGACAGGGGTGTGTGTGGGGGGTGGGTAATAGGAACCTGTATAAGGAAAAAATCCCAAAATCGGGACTGTCCCTGTAAAATTGGGACATCTGGTCACCCTACCCCCAAAGTAGGGTGGCACAAGTGGGACAAATTCTTAAGATAATATATCTGCTTTTTTCACACTCCAATTTCTAATGGGGTTTAGAGGAAGAGAAAAGAAGGAAAAGAGGAGCATGAAGAGAGGCTGAAGTGACAAGGCTGCGAGGGAGGAGCTGTCAGGGGGTTAGAGCAAACAGCCAGTCAACAAGGAGAGGGAACATCCAGAGTTAAAACCGAGAAAAGCATCTGATGATAGCAGTATCTGACGGATCCAAAGGTATCTGCCGCTACAGCTGTTTGTGCATCTGTTCCTGCTGATTGCCGTCTCCAGCTGGATCTATTCAAGAGGTTATTTTTCTCTGTCCTTAACTCACATGACTGAGAGGAGGGGTGTTGCCTCATGGGCCTGGATGCCTGATAAAACTCTGTTTGTCTATAGAAGATGTTCGAGATGTTGGTTCATAGATTATAAGGGCAGAAGGGATTTAAAACATAATGGCTATTCAGCTCTCTATGTGAGATGGGTTGGTGATCTTGGCCCAGCAGCTTGTTTGTTATGTTAGTTTTTAAAGATACAGACAGTTCAAATAAAAAAATTATGAAGAAAATATCATAATTAATTTGACCCATTAATTCCTCCTTATGGAATGTTACAGAGAATATAGTTGTACAAATATACTATAGTTGCAAGCTATTTTTAAAGTAAATTATATTTAGAGTCTTTTTCCTACTTTACGTTTCCATGCTCCCATTTTAGGCAAAGAAAAAATGAAGAAAGCAGTTCCAAATGGACAGATATCTACATTACAAATGACCTCTACTATATGCATTAACTGAGAGCCATGTTAGCAGTCTAGAGAGCACTGGAAAGATGGAGCTCATGGAAAATGACCCATCCTTTCACCCCAGAAGATGGTCTCTTTAGTTTGAGGCTGAAGCGTGTTGATATGGCACAACTGCTGCCTATTCTACACCCTTTTGTGAACTCTCATTCTCCAGTGCCCACCCACAGGCCATATCTTTTAGTGCATGATGCTTGCTTATATAATACTCACCATTTTGCAAGGACCCCATGACGTGCTATGTTAAATAAAATTGTTGGCAAATGCCTGGCAAGCTCGCGTTATTATTAAGACACACAGATTTAAACTGATGAAAATTATTATGTGGATGATCTCTCTTCATTGCCTTCACCAGGGAGAAGTCTGTATCATACATTGAGTGATACACTGATCACCGACAATGTAAACTGGGGGGAACAGATGGGAAAATATTTTCCTTTCCCAATCACACAATGGATGATGTGTGAAATGAATGTTATTGGAAAGGAGCAGCCTTCAGGCCCTGGTTTTGACACAACACACAAGGTTTCAGTGGAATTAGTGTGTCTCACCTTCTCTGTGCTTTGGCACAAATAACTCAAATGAGCAAATGGTGTTTCTCAAAAAAAAAAAGAAAGAGCTGTCAGATTTGCAAGCATTAGAACCTCTGTTCCCAGGCTGTCTGCAGTTACTGAATTTGCCTGCCAATAAACTGTTCAGTGATTACTTAAACTCTTTAAGGCTTCTTAAAGAGCAAAGTCTAGTAGCTGCATCAGGCCAACTCTTGCTTTAGGTTATACTGGTACAAATACACCAATACATTTATTCTGAATTTACATTAAAGTAAGAGTAGCAGCATCTGACCCTTTATTATTTTATTTTTTCTTCTTTACCCACCCAGAATTTAGGGAATATGGAGGCAGTAAAGACTATAGTAGAGTTAGCTACTATGAAACTTGTGTGGGATGTATGCAGTTATAATACAGTGTTGCCTTCAGTCTTCTGTGCATTGCACTTTGAAGTTGCTAAGCACTCTCCCCAGATCCAACTTATGTCTGCTGTGTTGCACTTTGCACCAGCTACACTGATGGCAAGTGGCTGCTCAGCCCATGTATGGATTACCCCCCTCATGAGGAATGTCGCTGGTGCAGAGGGCTTTCCTCACTAGGTGAAGGCCAATCTTTGTTCATCAAAATACCTCCAGTGAAGGGGGTTTTCTACGGTATGCTGAGGGACATTTTATGGGTGGTGAGGAGTGTGGTGGGGAAAGTCCTGTAATCCAGCTATTCTCTGGCTGCTTGAGGCCTACAAGCGCCTGGGCAATTGGATTAAGTTGACCATATATCCCATTTTGTCCTGTTTGCTCTTCTCAACTGATCCCTTGGGAAGAGCAAACAAACAAACGCCTAGTTTACAAAAAAAGTCAGATATGCCCCCTGGTGGGGGCTCGAAGGAACTTGGTGGGGGTGGCGATAGGAGGTGCCAGGCAGTGGTGCTGAGGTGTCAGACCCTGTGCCAGGCAGTATGGGGCTTTGCCCCAGCCATAGATGCAGGTGGCATGGATCTCGGGTGGGGTGGGTGTCAGCCCCAGCAGCTGGCGCCATTGAGCTTGGGGTGGGGAGTGTCAGCCCAAGCTGCAGACAGCAAGAGGTTCAAATGGGGGTCAGCCCCAGCTCCAACTGAGAGCGGCAGGGAACCCAGGGAGGTCAGCCCCAGGCCTGGGTGGCATGGGGCAAGGAGCTCAGCAGGGAGGGGGTCAGCCCCAGCCCTGGGTTGTGGAGGGGTGCTCTGGCAAGCCCTCCAAAGGGGTGGGGGCCCTTGGGCTCAGGCGAGCCATGGCTGTCCACTTTTTACTTTAGGACATATGGTCACCCTAAACTGAGTATAAGCCAGAGCAGACCACAAGGATAAAGCAAGCACAAGCAGCACTTGCCAGTCTCTGTAGTGTACTCAGCACTGGTACAGGGATGAATTGTTCATAACGCTCCATTCTGGCCTTTAACATCTATGAATCTTTAAATTCAATCCCATTTTCAGGATTTTCAAAAATAGTTGCCAAAGAAGGAACTTAATTTTACGTACTGGTCTCATAAGTTCCAGATTTTTAAAGATATTTAGATGCCTAAAGATGCAGATAGGTGCCTGCTGAGATATTCAAAAGCACCTAGGTGCCTAATTTCCATTGATTTTTATCACATTATATATCCAGGTGCTTTTGGACATCCCAGTAGGCACCATTTTGCATTTTTAAGTGCCTAAATACCTTTAAATAGCTGGCTGCAAGTCCATATTGAGGCATTTAAGTAGCCTGATTTTTAGTATTTCTTATATCGTTGTGATTAATATCCCTCTGGATCAATGGGAACTGCTGCAAGTGCCATAAAAATAAACAACTAATAATAACTAACAACAACAACAAAACAGGCCATAAAGGTACAATACACACACAGCATTGTAGTTTCGTTGCCACATACAACGCACCCTTTTTAGTGTAAAATGTTTTCTATAAGTTCTTTCTACAGACTATAGATGGAACTCCTATCCATCTACCTCTCTACCATGAACCATGTTCACCTATTTTATACAGCATACCGGCCTGCATAATGTAGTTACTGTGTTAAAAAGATTGAAAACAACCATTATACTTGGAATTTCCAGTGTAACCACATCCCCACCCACCCATGAACCAACCAACTAACCGGCCTGATCAACGTTACCGTATCTTTGAAAAACTGTAACAAAACCAATGGAAAACTCAACTTGTCACCTCGGGTACTCATTGCAAAAATGTTCTGTGGTTATCAAGAGGAGTCAACATAAATGCACTGCTAATAGTGCTATGATTCACTGTGGCTATGTCATAGCAGCTGCTCTAAATTACATGCCACGGCATGCTATTGTCTGAGCGCAGAAATATTCCCAGATAAAAAATAAAGGCTGAAATATATTCCTGTAGAATACAATCTAATTAGTGAATCTTCAACAATTAGTTTCTTGATTAGATATAATTATCCTAATTGAGTAAAAGTTATGAAATTACAGAAAGGTATGTTTGCACATGGGGAAGCCATTAAAGTGCATCCCCCAGCAGTTTTTTACCTTCTCCAGAAGCTAGCTACAGAAGAGGATTCTGAGCATTATCATTGCTGCAGTTAATTTAGGTCTTAATATTCATTTGCTGCACACCTGATGCTATTATGCTAGATTTAGAGGGTGCCACAACAATATTATCCAAAACACTTTATTCAAATTTTAATTCCCTTTTCCTATATATTCCCTCTAGCTCTCCTCCAATTATAAAATGATAATTGTATTTGCTGGCAGTGGGTGGTATGAAGGGTAAACAGAGAATATTTCTGCATATCAAAGTACTGTTGAGTCAGTGATCTGTGAGTCATTTTAAGCAGCAGGATCACTAGTATGTTGAGAATATTTAGGTAATATTTTATAAATATGTATTTTGTGTGTATATAGTCCAACTTCAACCCTAGGAAAATAATGGAGAAGAAAAGAGTTAAACATCTAAAAAGTAATGAAGATCTGAGTAGTAAACAGGAGATTAGCTTGATTGCTTTTTTGGAAAGAATTACAAAATAGGTGATGAAGTGAAAGTGGTATATGTAACCCATTAAGTTTTTAGAAAAGCATTTGATACAGTGCCTTGCAAAATGTTACTGAAAGTGACTTCTAATGGACTTAGATTCGAGTACTTCACATGGAATGAAATCTAAAATGCAAAGAGATGGTACGGACATGTGTCTATGCTATTCAATTTGAGAGAGCTGTAAAAGGGGTTACTGCTGGATTCAGTGTTCAATACTATGGTCTTATCTAGTATCTTCATTATTGGTTTGAAAGAGAGAATAAACACTGTGTTAAATAGAAAAATCAGTCATGACAGGATTAAGAGTCAAGAGAAAAAAACAGTTGGTGAGGTTGTCAGTCAGTAGCTTGCAGAGGGGTAAGGGAAATTGCCAGGGATTTTGGGTGGGAGGAGCACTGTGAGGGTCAAGAAAGAAGTAGCAGCAAGGACTGTTGATGGATAGGTGGGAAAGTAAGAGAGGCTTGTGGCCATGCAGAAGAGGAAAGGAGTAGAGAAGTGTCAGCTGGATTGGTGGGATGGGGAGTCACAATGCCTTAACAGTGGGGTTTGGAAAGAGGATATGTGGGTGAGGGAATTGAGGAAAAGCAGCAGAAGAGACTGGGAGTCAGTGCATGGGAGTCATCCATATCGAAGTCCTTTAGAAAAAGTTTTGGTTTCCCAGCTTCTTGAGGCTGAGGCTAAGGTGTGGGTGGAGGAATTTGGGTAGTTTGGCTTCCATACATCATAAAACTTGGCCTCTATGTAACATTTTGGATGCTCAACATGCTTTAAAAGTGGGGAAATTAAGACAGAGGTTAAAGTGACTTATGCAAGTCCACTCTGCAAATCAATGGTAGAGTGGATAATTACAAATAATTATTTTTAAGTGTCATCGCACAATTCTCTGAAAATGTTGCAGTTCTGGGAGTTACTGTGGTCACTGAGAGTCACATACACATACTGAGGAATTATAAGTAACTTCAGTAGGATGTTCTGAAGATTATAGTGGCTGAACTGCAAACAAAACTAGGGAAGGCTATGCAGAACTTCAGAGGGCTTTAATACAGGTTTGTTAATGGGAAGTGTGGTGGGAACTGAAATACAAGGTAATGCACAACAGAAGGGGTAATTTGAACTATTCCTGCACTTCACTGAAACAATTCTGCAAAGCTGAATTCAAACAAAATGTTAGGATGTGTAAGGAATGAGACAGAAAAGAATATGAAAATGTCATGGATGTTATTATATGACCTCACCTGTAATACCGTATTCATTTTTGATTACCCTATCTCAAAACAGGCATAGAATCAATAAAGAGGTTCAGAGACAGACAACATATATTATTAGAATCATGGAAAAACTTCCGTATGAAGAGAAATTGAAAAGATTGGGACTGTTTTCATTTAGAGAGGACATAATAGTGACATAAAACCAATTTACACTATAGAGCAGGTAAATGTGTGCGCCTATTTACCTTCTCTCATGATACATGAACAAAGAGACATTCAGTGAAACTGAAAGTCAACAAATTCAAATCTGATAAGAAATAATAAAACCTGATGAGTATCTGAAGCATAATTATTGTGTGAAACTCACTCCCACATGATATTAATGGCTGTAGATTAGTGGGATTAAACATTTATATGGAAAATAAGAACATCACTGTTATATTAGATAGAAACAATTAAAAATAGAAAAGATATAAACACTTATGCTTCAGGGTAACAAGCAACCACTTACTCTTTGGGTTTCAGAAGAAACTTTACATATGGACTTGTTATCCCACAATCCATTACCTGGCTTCTTGTCCTTCCTCTGAAGAATTTGATTTCTCTGAAACCTGTAGAAAATTTACTTAATTCTAACTGCTAGGAATCACTAAGGAGCTTACAACTCATTTGAGTCAAGAAAGGATACATACATTTTTCTACAAGACTGACATTTTTTGCTTCCTCTACCCCACCCCACTTATAAACTGTATCTCCCTCTCATTTCCTTTACTAATGAGAAACGGGGAAAACATAATAAAAGGTGAAACCCAACAGAAAGCCATATGGACTGAACTAAAGAACCACTGTGCAGCACAATGGTTAAGTAGATAAGGTAACAAACATAACAAATATAAACAAAATCTGCTACTTGTATTCCCTATAATGTGTACCATTACTTCATTTATGCTTTGTTTTTTAAAATACCTGGCATGCTACTAGAGGGGAAAGTTTTAGCTGAGTCCCAACAAGAAAAAGATACATTACTTCCCGTATCTGCAGTGTTCAGGAGAGCACAACTGAATGTAGGCATGAGCCAAAAAACAAATTATAATAATCCTCTTGAGTCTTTTTCAGAAGTAACCACAATTCTTTTCCTGATTGGGACTTTCATCTGTGCTCAGAGACCATTTCTTTCTTACCTGAGAGAAGAACTGCAGCCAAGATACAAACACTTTTGGTGCCAATTCAATAAATATGTTTAGCAGTCTTTATGCAACTTCTGCCAATATCAATGGAAATGTCCTGGTCATCTGTTTACTGGAACCATCTATTGCACTGAATGCAAGGTTATATAACTCTTTGTAAATTTTTTTTTCATGCCTTCATTTTCCTCACATGCATTGGCCCAAGTCACCTTCACAGACCTCAGTAAATGTAGTCTCTTATTCAGCTTGGCACTCGATCTAGTGCTTAACAGTTTTTAGGTAGAATTTTCTATTGTTAATTCTTCATGTGGGAAATTGAAAAGTCATCAACATATCGATAACAAAATGCTGGATGAGGATGTCATAAAATCTGAAAGATTAGTGGCTTTGATAGTTACACTGAAAAAGATGACACTTTTCTTCCTCTGTTGAATCATTTTGTGATTCTGCCATAGCCCTGGCCCTTCTAACATAATGGATGGAATTAGCAGTGCTTGCCTTAGCATTTTTTTGCCAGGCTTGTCAAACATTATGCCACCAACTACCCTTTTCCCTACTGCAAATAGTGTGTGTGTGTGTGTGTATATATATATATATATATATATATATATATATATATATATATATATATATATATATATAGTGACAAAGCTCCAAGTCTGTACTTGTGGGTCCTGCGCTTCCTGGCAGATTTAGGGGCCTCAGAAACTCATCTGGGCCCCAGAGTGACCTCACTTTCTCAGCATAATTGGCAAGAGTCACCACCTAGTGACTTGCCTTCATCACAGGCCAGTATGGAAGATGGAAAAAGGGGGGAGCCCGGGCCCGCCCTCTACTCTGGACTCCAGCCCAGGGACCCTAATAGTATCAGATAAGATGGCTGACCTTTTAGGCACAAAACACAATACAATTCCCTGGGCTACTTCCCCACAGCAGTCCCTGCTTCTTCAAACTCCACTTCACCCTTACCTCAGGGCCTCCTTCCTTCAGTATGATATGTTGTCCTACACTCAGTCTCACCAACAGCATAACTTCCTTCCACAGCTCCTGACACCCACACCCACCTGACTAACTGGGAGGTTTTTATCTGGTTTCAGCCAGTCCCTGATTGGCTTCAGGTGTCCCAATTAGGCTAGCTGTTTCTACTCCTTTCTAGAAGGTTCTTAATTGGCCCCAGGTGTCTTGATTGGCCTGGAGTAGCCTTTGTTTGGCTATCCAGGGAACAAGGACCTGCACATCCTGAGACTAATATACCTGCCTTCCAGCACTCTCCTATATCCTTCTGGTCTGACTCCGTCACAATATATATATATTATATACACACACATACATACACACACATACACACACACACATTTATATAAAATAAAAAAAGTTGCAACTAACTCTTGTGCACCACACTCTGACACTGCCAATTAACACCACAAACTCCGTTTATAAATAAGATAGTCATGTGCCCTTATAAACCAGAAGTGTCCCTTTTTATGGCCTAATCCCTGTAAGTTTTATAGAAACTGTTTGGTCCTGATGTTTGCAAACCCTAGTAGACTGGCCATCTGAATGACTCACTGCCCAGTGTAACTGGTGAAAACAGACAGCAGGTTGAATGAGAGCACCTATGTAGCTCTGGAGCACACCCTAGTTATGCTGTTATGGAGGACAGGTAGTAGTATTATTGAAGTCTTCTAGCTCAGTTAAAGGCAATGGCGAAACTCCCATTGACTTCAGCTAGGCCAGGATTTCACTCTAAAATCCTTGGCACTGATCGAAGTAGAGAGATCTGCAGTACCCTCATCATAGGCAGGAAGCTACTGACCTACACGGAGGGGCTGGTATCTATACTTCTGTTCACATCTTCTGAATCAAAAGCAAACACTGGACTGTGGTAGAGTATGGCAATGTGCAGGGAAGGGGAGCTCAATATTTTAAAGGAGTCTTTTTTGATTGTGGGTGAAAGAGTTAGTGTTTTCAACTATTATATTTTAGTCTTTGACTGATATCACACATACTAAGTCTTTGACTCAGGGAGGATCTCACATAGTTCTTGATAACTTTAAGTTTCAAAAAGTATATTATGCAGAAGCCAAAACAATAAGCACAGTCAAGAAGGTGCTCAATACAACCCTTGACCTATAATCCCTGTACTGAATTTAGGATGTAAGCTCATGAGCTAAAATATATTAAAATGCTTTAACATAGTAAAATAGGAGCTATTAGAGCTGTCAGGAAAGGAGGGAAACATACAATATTAATTAACATTTTAGGTCAGCTTGGCAAAAAACTAAGACTCCATACAGTCCTAACATGGTTTAATAGTTGGAAATGTTTCAGCATAAGGGGTACATGAGTTAGCATAAGCAGTGTGACCTAAGGTTATAAGATTTAGCAATAAGTACTTTGTAAGAAACAAATAAATCACAAGAGAACAGTTTAGGCTTGAAATAACAGATTTTCAGGGGATTTTTAGTATATGTAACAATAAGGTTATTCTTCCATCTTTGCTTTCCCATTCTCTATGATGTTGTAAATATGTCAACACTGGGAATTGTTCTATCCTGCACCAGCCAGAAGGCTGTAAGTATGCATGATCAAGGGGTTCATTTTCTGTTATAATTAGTGCGCTCTCTTATTTTTCTATGATTCCAACTACACTTGCCAAATAAAACTCATGAAGTCTCTGTGTGTTTCACCAACTTCATTTTCTTAATTAACTCTAAGCAGCTGCCTGAATAAAGAACCTGTTATTTGTGACAAGTGCATTTGTGCTCCAAACTAATCGAAGGCTACACAACTGTGTGAGCATAAATCCACTACAGTCTAGTCATCACAATAAAATTAAGATTCTCTAGTGGTAGGCAAAACTTCAACTGTGGCTCCTTTACAAACAGTAAAGACTAAAAACTTTACTTGTAGCACTTTACAAACTTTAACAATTGAAGTATCATGACCCCTTGTTTATGTAAGTCAGTATTTTAATAGGCTTCTTAACCCCTACCTGTTTGAGAGATTGTTTTTACTTCCATTCTTTCAACCAAAGTATACTTTTGGTGGATAGGACCCTGTCACTAGAGGATGCAGGTGCTACTGTGTGAGGGATCTGGATGCCTTAAAGTTTGGTGAAATTTTAGATCATGTGTTCTCACTTAATTCTTTAAGATACCTTTGTTGCCTCAGTATTATCACTATTTTACAAATTACAAATGTTAACCTCAATTTATCTGTGCTTCATTTTTCACGTGGGTGTATGAAATTATGCATTGCTGGATTTAGGTGCCTAACCCAGGCACTTAAGACAAAAAGTGTTACCTATGTGATTTGAGAGGGCCAGGAGATTAATTGTAAAATCCCTTACATAATACTGCCTCAGTGCCTCCTTGCTTTGAGCTGCCACCACTCTTCATTGCTGAGGTCACACTAGCAGCTCAGCAGAGGAGTCATCTCAGCTTCAAGCAGTTGACTGTAGGCAGTTTGCAGAAGCCCTAATGCCATCAACAGTTGCTTGGACACTGCACCCCTACAATGATAATCTTCATCTGGAGGCTTCCCAGAAATCAAGGAACCTATGGTGTTTTCAGGCCCCAAAGCACAGCCCTAAATGGCTCTGGTGGAACTGTGATTAACCCATGATCATAAGGAAAATTAAGTGAAAAGCTTTCAAACCTAGATATTAAGTTACATTTTCAAGACTATCTTTACAAGGAAAAAGGTCTAGAAGTTATTTTTTTCCCTAAATAAAAGCTGAGATTCTCTTTTACATTTTTGGCCTTACAAATTAAGTGGGGCCTGTGCTGTGAACTAAACAGGGCTAAAAAGTCTGGTTCTGAGAAGTAGACACTGGCTAGAGGAGAATATTAATCTGGTGGCTAATGTAGGTTTCCCATTTGTGGCATATTAGACCTATTTTGACATTTGGAACACTAACTGTCAATATATTTGGCTCAAATACTGAATCTGAATGGTTGGTGGCATAGCCTTTAACAGTACTTTGTGACTGAGAGGCTGATCCAACTGTCATGTCAGATTTTGTTTACGCCTGCATCAAATTAAAGTTGTGGAGTGACCAGAAGATGTCTTGTGTAGTCATTGTAAACTCAGTACATTTTAGAATTTATGGTTTTCAGGCTCATTTTAGAAGTGATTTCAAACTTTATCTTCCTTTGAACAAGTGAAGTGCTCTCTGGAGATGGCAACTCAGTGAATAACTACTCCTGCCTTCTTTAAGCAAGTCCTGTACTTCTAACATTTCATTAGTCACTTAACAATCCCTCAGATCTCTCCTAAAGGCAAAATAATTGCCCCCTTTGCTTTGAAAAGAATACTAAAATATGTTGTCGAAAACTTGCGTCTGCTATAACAGGGGTGTGCTAAGGTGTCACAGCTGCAGGCATCTTGGGCAGTTCAGTCCACAAGAAATCCGAAGCTTTTGAAACTCAGTTTATTTATTTATACAATTGACTAGCTGGAAGTAAATCAATTTGAATACTGATCCCACTGGCTTAATAAACTCACATTTTCAAAGGTGTTCACAAAAAATGCTAGAGATGTAAAAACACCAGAAAAATGTATGGTCCGATGCTGGTAATCCTCCTAATATATCAAATTAAAGGACAAATCACATTTCTACCCCTTATTGTCCTTTCTCAGCCTCAAGAGACAGTAAACTAGAAACATTTTTTCACCAAGTAGTTAAGCAAACTTTGAGAGAATTTAGACTAAAACGGAAAAATCCCTTCCCTGATTTATGTATTCTGACCTCATCTTAGGGTTAAACTAAGAAGTTATAACATTCACTAGAAATAACTCTGGCAGGGACAATATGACCTGAATAATAAAACCACTGCTCTGATTGCACTCTTGGTAAAGGTCTCCATGTCAGTTGGTCCTTAATAGAGGCAGTGTCCAGTGAAGTATATATGTTACTGGTTACGTTTCAAGGTAGTTCTACCTATACCATAGGAAAAGTACAGTAAGCCCCTTTCCAAAGAGCACAGTGGTAAACTAAAATGCCCTATGTTCAATTCTGAATACACTGGGTTACCTATGCCCATTGCCCCAGCTCATTTTCAGATGAGCCAGCTGACTGAAACAGCTTGGACCTCTCTGTCTAAAAGACTCCTTGGTGTAACTGGTAAATTATAGATCTTTGAATGAGATCATTAATCAGTTAGTATTTTATGTACTAGGCTTGTGTCCTGCTCCCACTGAAGTGCCTGGTAAAACGGCAATTCTCTTCTATGGGAAAGAATTGGCCAAACACATTCAAAATCAATATTAAATTTTCCATTCCCTGTAGATTCATTTAATAAATAGGCCAAAAATATGGCTGGCCTTTTATTGAGAGTAGTAGATATTTGACTGTATTTTTTAATGGCTTTATAAGAGAACAGCTATGGGTAAGGAAGCTGAAGTATGGAAGGGAAAGTGCCTTTGTGGAAAAGTGGTTTGATATGACCAAGTTATTGGTGACATATTGGACAAGAGCTCAGGCCCACATTTTTCTAGTGCTTAGTGCCCCCAATTGGCACCCATTTTTCAAGAATAGCTCAACTCCTATTTAAGCACCTAAAGAAAGGACAGTTTCTCAAAAAGTTCTCAGTGGCTCCCCATGTGACATTTTCTTTTTTTGGGGGAGGGGGGGAAATCAGGGTACTTAGTTTAGTTAAATGGAGCTGAGGTCTTTTGAAATCCTGGCCCTGATTGTGGGTGCTGAGAACTTGTAAGTCTGCTTAAATAGAAAAACAGTTATAAAATATAATCCTGTTTCCACCCACAGTGCCAGCTGTGTGGGATAGATTAAAACCCCATTCCCATGTATATTAACCTGATTCTCAATTGCTAAACTTGCCATATACTTTAAGACACTTACACCCATGCAAAGTAAGTTCAAAATGCTATAAAATCAGAATGGTAACAATTTACATCAATTGTGCGTTAATGTAGTAAATGATCAGACAAGGCGTAGGGTAATGGAACTTCCGGCCTCTAGGCCTGGTCTACAAATAGAAATTGCCCCATTTTCAATCTACCTAAACCCACAGATGTCACCTGTAAACAGACGTTAAAGTAATACAAACCTCAGCATGGACACTATCATTTTTTAAAAGTGATTTTCATTAAATCAATGCACCATTCGTATGTTGACAAGAAATCTGAAAAAATGGGTTTGTTGTGTTCCTATTTTCAATATATACAGCCAGACTATGATCTATTATTTGTGTTGGGGCAAGGGGAAATAACATATGCATAGCCTGTCTATACTTGAAACACTTCACCACCACAGATGCAGCTGTGCCTTGGTAATGCTTCAGTGTAGACAGTATCTATGCCCACTGGAGGGGTTCTCCCATCGGCTAAGGTAGCCTACTTCCCTACGAGGTAGTGGCTAGATGTACAGAAGAATTCTTCCACTGACCTAGCCCAATTTACACCAAGGTTTTATTTGGCTTAACTACCTCACTCCAATGAACAGACTTTTACACTCTAGAGTGACATAGTTGGGTTGACCTAACTTTTTAGTGTAGGCCAGGCCTCAGATACTCCCTTGTAGTATTTGTCCATACACAAATTATATAACATTTTAGGATGATTATTAAGACCCACTGTCCATCCCACCCTCTTTTAACACTGAAATAAACACTGTCATAGAAAATTAAGTCCCCATCCACTCCAGAATATATTTTGTAATTTATGGATGGCCCTGAAGGGCATCAGGCACCAAAGTGCCAAGACATTCTGCCTTTGTGCACATGGGTGAGAAGAGCGGGCAAAACCTTGGCTTCATGCATATGCTGAGATAGAAATAGACGTGAAAGTTTATTCCTTTGCTGAGCTGTAGGGAGATGGACTATTACTGGTCACAATCTCTGTCCTGGGCTGCCCCTTACTCTGGGCAGATCACAAACCAATGATCTATCATGATCTATCATGCACACACAGAAGTTTGGGTATATATCATATGTACATGCACACATATGTGTGTCTATTCCCATGCTTAGTTATACAAATAAGAGAAGTACTTGTCACATAGCAATTTTAGTAACTTCAAAAGCTGTATTCCTTGTTTTGTATTTAAGTAACATATATATGGATTTATGTCACTTGCATTTGCCCCATTTATAGGTTGTATTTTTTGTATTTTATCTACACACTCAAAACAATTTTGAGGGGGAAAAGAATTGAGTTAAAGGTCACATGGAGGTTGGAAGCAGTGAGTGCTTAGTAAAAGACATGAGCTACATGCACTAAAGCATTGAAGCATCTAATAATCAATTGAAAAAACTAAAACTTTCATTGATAAGCTGTCACTACTAAAAAGCACTTCTAGTACAGAATCCATTTGCACAGTCATTCTTAAAGTATGATTCATTAACTTTACTGGCTCATCTTTAAAGTTCACTGTCAAGGACTGCACAGTGTTGGGATCCTACAATCTGATCAAGAGTATACCTAGAAATGATATACTTCTGAAAAAAATTCAAATCCTCTAACGATAGGGGAAAGAATAGTTAACGGAAGGCAAACAGATATTCAAATACATTCCTAGTTCATATAGTTTCTTTAACTTAACTTTAATTTTTTCAAGTTTTCCTTCACACCTTCAGTGTAAGACCCTTTTGCTCTCATCTGCCATGTATTTTTATATGGCTATAAACTTTCAAAAGATACCTATAATGGGGCCAGCTCCTGATTCTCATGAGCACCCCTTTCTGGTTAGGGGTAAGCCTAATTTTTCTTAGTTCTTGTCATGGGGTGGCACCCACCTCTCATGAGCATCTCCTTGGCTGATGGTTTCTTTGGCAGGTCCTCAGTAACTCAGCCCTCCAGCCAAGTGACATGCACTGTCTGTAAGTGCAATGAAAACAGAACCCCTTCTGGGGTATAGAGTCTCTATCTTCTTTCTCATGGCCCTTCCCAGAGACACTGCCTTTTGTAATAGGCAAACGGTGCCCTCCGTTGGTGTGTCCTTTCTGGCAGCCCTTCCTGGGCTCAGTTTCTAATCAGGCCAACAAGGCCCACTGCGATACTCTTGCTTGGCTTGGATAGGTTCTGGGGTCACTCCTTGCAACAAGTCAAGAGTGCCTTCCTAGCTTTACTGGTCTTTGGCACCCTCCCTAGGCTCACTCTTGCCCACATTGACCTGGGCATGGTTCTGCTGATCTTCCAGCCAGCCAGGAACCGGGTTGTCCCTCTTTCAGCTCGAGGCAGCAATTTCCTAACACTGTCTCTGCTACCGCCTCTTTTTATATGGCCCTCCTAGCCCCTGACTGGCTGCTACTGCAGTCCCTCTGATAGGCTGCTTCCCCTGCAGCCAGTCTAGGTTGCTTGGAGGACTTCTCTTCTGCTCCTCTCTGGGATGGGGAATGGCAGGACCCGGAGGCCTCAATGGGGCCTCTGGGCTTAGTCTACCCCATCACACTACTACACAGCAAGTAGCTTACAGCTACAAACCCAGACTTCTTATTATTATCCAGAGACACAAATATTTTGCCAAAATCTTCCACATGAGGCTGGGAATTCAAACTTCCTCCATACTAACTACACTATGGTCAAGAGACTAAAAACTGAGCTAAGTAAGACTTCCACCTCCTTCTTCCATCATGATCCTGAAAAGCATCTGGATCCCTTTTCCTTATCAGTGATTTAAAGATATCTGGAGCTCCATAGCTTTTCCAGCTCCCAAGATGTCCGTGTTTGGTTTTGCCCTACAGAGATCAGAAGTGATCTGCATGGATCCCATTTGTTTTCCACTTCTCTTTTGCCTTGGACAGGCTTTACAAAATACTCATTGAGCTACAAGGAACATATCAAGTGCCCATCAAACCATGGAGAATTCATAAAGCAGGTACTGCTATATTAAGTGATATGGTTATATATGTATTATGGTAGCACCCACAGGCAATAATCAGAGCCACCTTGTGATTGGAGCTGTGCCTATATATAGCTGGCAAACAGTCACTGTTCCACAGAACTCACAATCAAGGTTTATGAGAAGAAGTAAGAGATGTCTGAAAGGAACCAAAAGTGGTGGGGAGACATAATAGCAGTAACTATGTCTTTATAAATGAGTCTTACAAACTGGGATAAGTTAATTTAACAGTTTTAAATATTCTTGTACACAAAGAATAAAATTTTAACAAAACCTTTTTTTAAAAAGCTAGAGGTATATCAAAAATGTAAACACTGAGGAGATTTTTTTTGAAAATTTAATTTTACAAAATCTTTAAAAATAATCTGACATATAACATCCAAGTTTTTTTTAAAAAAGATTTTGTTAATGAAATCATATCTGTACACTTTAAACTATTCAGATGAGTAACACACATTTCCAATATATCTTTATCTTGTACAGAAATCTTGAACTTCTAGGGTGGTGGTGGTGTGTTTGTGTGAAAATATCTTCACTCTGTTTGTTATATAGAGCTTAAAAAAATGAGAGAAGCAAATAAAACTTTGAGATTCCAACGGTGCTAGGGAGCAAAAGGTACTTTTTTTGTTAAGGCTTAATTTGACTGAATTATAATGAACATGTAGGGCAAGATTTTCAAAAGAATTCAGGGCTCAGCACCCACAGTTGGGATTAGATTGTCAGAACAGCTCAGCTCCCAATTAAGGGCCTAAATGAAGACTAATTTTTTCTAAAATTCTCAGCATCCGGAAGCTCCCGTTGTCACACATATGGTTAAATTATTAATAACTTATTCTTTGCAGTTGCTTGTAAGTTTGACAAGCAGGAATTATAGAGGAGTGTAACACAACCTTAAAAGGCATTGCTACGGCATCTTTTACAAAAATAAAGCACGAAAATGAATGCTTTGAGCAATATTTTAGCCTCATTAAACTCCCACTAAAACCAATATAGTTGCTAACAAAAACTAGGGATGAAGACAGAAATTTGTATTACTGCATATATTAGGCTATGTGTGAGATAAGAATATCAAAATATATTTGCTTTAGGAACCACAGCTTTGGTTTTGCTAAAGCTTGTGGAGCACAAGCGCAAAAAATCTGGTTAAAAAAAACAACACAGGATATTTGCCAAAAATGTGTCCCTCTTCTATAAAAAAGAAAATTTTAATTGTGTCCATATCTAATCTCAACTAAAATATTACAGTAACATGTGGTCTAACTTTCATTACTGTTCGATAGCCACAATTCCCATGGGAAGTTAATGGGAGATTGCAAAAATAGCATTGGCCTGATTTTTCATTTAATTGTCCAAGGCTGCAGTACTTTAAAAAGGCCTCCTGTGTTAGAGCTTAGTATATGGATGAAACAACCATATATTATTTTTCTGTCAGATGAATTGTCTTGATTTTCAAGTTTGGAAAGGTGTAGAAAGAAAGCTACCTACTCCTGTTTTAACTTTGCATTACTTAAGGATGATTGTTACTAGAAATAAAAAACAAAGAAACTGACAATGAAGCATGGCTGTAGAGTGAGTAGCAGCACTAAAAGAAAAGCAAACTCTACAGAGCTGCTCTATTCTCCACCTGGACGGCAGGCACGAGGGGCTGAGCAAGCATATGGCTGTACTAGTAAACTGGAGAACAGACAGCGAACTGGGTATAGCGCATTCCGTTCCCACAACAGCAGGGTCACATTCTTGGAGACACAAGGAGAGAGAGAAAAAAAAGTGGTGGTGGGGCTATTTTTAAAGATCTGTACTTCAAACAGTGACTGATTTTCTTCAAGCTTAGCACAAATGTCCTCCTTTGTCTTTATCTTTAGAGTTGAGTTCAAACCATGTTTTGTAGCCAAAGCTATAGGTGGGTGAAAAAGGTCTTCTAATGGAACCTGGGTGTAGCCATAACCATGGCAAATATAATTTCTCCATTAAAAAAATAAATCTACGGATTATGGTAAACAGCAATCATACTTGTGTTTTGCAATTTAGATATTTTATATGTATTTCCCCCTATTTCGGCTTTCAGAAAGATGGCATTGCAGACTATAGAATTATTTCATCTGGATCAGATATTTTCCTAACTGAGGATAGATTTGTTCAGAGCAAATATAACTGTCAAATCATTAAAGTGACCAATTCACCATACTTGTCATGTTGCCCAGAAAAGTTCAGGCTCCTCAGAGAGGTTTTATTTATTATAGGACAATTCAAGCATCTTTTATGAATCAATAATAGTTTCAGCTTTATTTTCACTAAGTGCTTCTGACATGAAAAGGTCCTGTTTCCAGAGTTTATCACTAGATATTACAAACAGATACTCCAGGGTATAAACACGGAATCATATGAAGTACAGCATCAACCCCAGTATGAACATCTGGTTGCTGCTAAAATGAGATTTCTTCATATCTACCATGGTACATGATGTTTTGTGATTATGTAGTCTATCATAGTTCACATCAGGTGAAAAGAAATTATTTAAAGATGGGTAAACTGACTGAAAATGTTACACAGAAGGAATATCAAGCCTAAAATTATGCAATATACAAAAAACAAAAATATAGTAACAGCCATTAAATCAATAGCAGTATTATAGCATTACTAGTGCAATGCTATAATTATTGCTCAGGAGGCAAAGTATATTGTACATAAGTGATTTTTATTTCTCATGCTCTTCTAACTTTCCAAAATTAAATTATCTCCGAGGCTGAATTGTCTTATTCTTGTTTTCCCAAAGGTATTCAAAAAAAGACAGCAATCTCAGCTCAACTACATTATTCATACATGCCATAAAAATATGTTGAAAGAACATTACTGTTGCAAGCAAAGAAAAGTGCAACCTTAATTCTGCCTTCTTATGAAACATGATACTGTCTTTAATTATGGACTTTTAAAAAAGAAACTGGAAAAAATGGAGAAACCAAGACTTTCCATCATGTGCAAGTATTAAACAAACAACAGTTGAACTGAGGGCACCAGGACTCTTGTTCTCAACTCTCAGGGCTTGTCTACATGAAGACACTCAGGAAAATTTATCTGAATTTTAAAAAAGGTGACATTAAAGAGGATTAGTTGATCTGCATTAAAACCCTGCTTAGATGCTTTTATTCAGAATTCAACTAGCCCTAATTCAGTGCAACTTAATTCACTTTGTAAGTGAATTTTTTGTTGCTTTCAGCCATAAAATTCAGTTTGGGATGTTTTGGTCATTTAATTAAAAGTCAAAACTTGCTATGGAAAAGAGAAAATTCACACCATGTCATTTTGTCAAAAAAAAATAAAAAAAAAAATAAAAAAAAAACCCACACAATTTCTTACTGAAAAACAGTGTTAATGGGGAATTTTCAACCAACTCTAATCTTAATACTAGGCATTGCTGCTATTGGACCTATAATAAACCCCAGAAGTTAATACTTTGAGCAATATTCTAACTTCATCCTCATTCCCTTTCAGTCCCATTCACTTCCCTGGTGGATGAAGAATCAGAGATATTCAGTTGTGAATAAAGTTTGAGAAATGCTGTTTAATGATTCCCCATAAGATACTTTTTCTAGAGTAGAAAAAAGTTACAATAATTAATAAAGCACTTGATGAAGTTACAAAATATATATTTGCCGTCATTAACTACTGCCAGTTTCATCCACTGAGTTGCTATATTGACTGCAGGATGGTAAAATAGGTAATGGTGAAGCTTTACAGAAGGGCTGGGATATAAATACTGCTAATTTCTTTTCTGTACCTCCTGAAAATCCCATTGGGCTCATTTCCTAACATCTCTGCAAATAACCTCAAAAATATACCCCAAGGCAGTTGGTGTAAATATCGTTGCACCTAAAAATTTTAATTGCAAATTTTAGTCACCATAGAGAGATCACCATAGCTGGTGTTTGCTTGTCTGCATAAAATTTACATAGGCTGATAATTTTGCTGTCAATATAACAATTCCATCCTAAAATGCAGTTATGTTTTGAAGTATAGCCTTGAAATAATTGTTCTGTACTATTTGACTACTTTTTGTCCATAACTGTCAATACCAGAAATGAAAGATTTGATCATGAAAAAGGATATTAGAAGATATTTAGCATGATTGGAAAAAAATAACATTGATATTGAGACTTTCAGAAGAATTATCAGCATACTGTATGGCACAAGTCAGTTGTGCTATTATTCTAAGCCAAAAAACATTGGATGTTCATTCATCTGGAGTGAAATCCTTGCTCCACTAAAATGAAAGGAACAAGTCCCATTGACTTGAGATCAAAATGATCAATGAGATCAAAATGTCACCCCCCAGACATTATACTACTTCACATGTTAATTGCAGACTTAGAGACAGATTCTTGTTTCAGATCCAGATGCTTTGCACCATTCGGGTGGTACAAAGATGTTGAATTATGTCCATAGATTCTGGACATGGATTCTGGTTGGATAATGACCAGCAGAGTATTCCTTTGGTGAAGAGAAAATGTCAGCTACTGTGCAGTTCCTTAGGAACCATGCACTAGTCACTCAAATTAGAGTAATCCCTAGATGGACTCATGCTGAGACTAGGTCTGGCACACACTGGCCTACAGAATTAGGGTGCTGTAAACAGCTTCCTGATATTCACCCTCAACTCCACTGAACTGAGTGGAACTTAGGAAAAGAGGGCATCTGGACCTGGCAACTTATACGAGTTCCACAGAGATCTTCCAACAAAATGGCCAGTGCTGAAGCATAAGTGAAGCAGAAGGTCCATCCATATTTTGGGGACACAAAAGGGTGAATGTTAGGAAAAATTCTGAAGGCTCCATATCCTGAAGCTAACCCAATGGTGTGCACATACAAACTTGTTTGCCAGTTAAACTACACTTGTAGATAATATATCCAATAAAACCCAGAACTTTCCCCACAGACCTTCGTGATTTGAGATCTTCATCATCATTAGGACTTTATTTTTTGTAAGCCAGTAGGCAGTAGATCCTATACACACTATACAGTACATTAGGTAAAGGATATAATTGTAACCATTTCATAAAGAACAGATTACTCAGTTGATGGACTTGGAACACCAACTCTGCTGTTAGAATAGCCATCTTTATTGTGTGACCTCTGAAACCAACTCTAAGACTGGTTTATCGTACCTAGAAAGCACCTGAGGTCTTGTAAACACCTAAGTTTGCCAGTCACTGCAGATGGGTGGCTTGCATAAGTATTTCTTTGTGTGGAAATACAGACAAGTCCTGTAATCTTTGTGTCCATTTCCTGATCTTTTACTATATGTTCCTTATTTCATGTATGGCATTGTCAAGGACATTCTTGTTACAAATAAAAGGAGAACATTTTGTGTGTGTAAATGTGTTTTCATTTTTACATTGGTTTAAGCAACAACACAAACAAAATAAGATTTGGGAACACAAATAATATGGCCCAAACTAGTGAAGAATTCAGACAATTACTATGATCAAAGCAATATTTTGGAGATTTCATACACATGTGTGCAGAGAATTGAAATATGTATTGAGGACAGAATTTCAGATATGATAGGAAAATTGTAGTGATGTGACTGCTTCCCAGGGGAAGCAGGTTTAGTATCTTGTCTTGATTAGCATACCATTGTCCATCTCTATTATTCTGTCTCTAAATAAATGACTCACAGGGAGCTCCTCTAAGGCAAGCACAGTCAATAATGTTGATTAGAAAACTTACTTTTTGACACCATCTCTGATGAAAACCACTTCTGTTGTAAAATTCAGGGTCAGATTCTGAACTGATGTGAATGAGTGTAGCTCCATTGAAAGGAACTATGCAGATATATATTAGTTGAGGATCTGGCCTCAATATATATTTGATGCCAAACACCTCCCTCCCCCATAATTCAGACTTATTCCTACAAATAGGACTTCAGGCTTAATGGCCTTACAAACCTCCCATTGACTTCAAGAAAGAATCAACCCCGCCCCCACCCCCGGTAAGAACTGCAGCACCAAGCCTGCAGGAATATTGCAGGAATGTTGAGACAAGAGAATAAAGGTTTGAAAATTTTGACTATTTTAATGAAGGTTTAAAAGGAAACAGTTATCTACTCATGCTAAAAGTGACTTCAGACCTCATAGGTTCTTGTCAGAGACATTGTGGGTGAATTTATTATTGTCAGTGCTTACATTATATTGAAGTCTGAAAAAGGATACAGAGATATTAACATATTTCCCTGTCGTTCTCTTCCTCATCTTGTATTGTAGCTAGATCATAGCCTTGATTTTTTTAAAAAAAGTAAACCTTAAAACCACAAAAGAATGTCACTGACGTTTCTAAAACCAGATATATGAAAATCATAAAATATGAATAGGTTATCAGTTTGGGCTCCAAGGCATATCAGAAAAAGATCTGAATATCATGGAAATGAAAGCACTGGTATTGTTTTGCTTCTTAAGAACTGACAACAGCTTTGCAGAATTTGTTGTTGTTGCTGTTGGCTCCATTATTGGATCTAGCATGAGAAAAGATGCAATGTTACCATGACCTTCAGCAAACATAACTGCTGACTTCCACATCAGAAATGTAGCTAGGAAAAAGTGTCTCATCATTAACTTAAGATTCAGCAATGTCAATGCAACAAATGGAAATAAATTTAATATATAATCCAACATGATCAGGAGCATTATTTTTTAAGATACTGAGTCATGCAACAAAGTAGCAAGATAAAACACTATAATAGAGGCTCAAACTATATGTATGCACATAATAATAATATTAAAATTAAATATTAATAAAGAGAACAAAATAAAAAACATGATGGCTAAACAGAGTAAAAGAGGTGGTTAGAGACAAAAACACTTCTTTTAAAAATTGGAAGTCACATCCTATTGAGTAAAATAGAAAAGAACAAACTCTGGCAAGTCAAGCATAGAAGTATAATTAGGCAGGCCAAAAGAGAATTTGAAGTGCAACTAGCAAAACACATTAAAAAATGCAGCATTTTCGAAGAATATCAGAAGCAGGAAGCCTGCTAGATAATCAGTGGGGCCACTGAGTGATTGAGGTACTAAAGAAGCACTTAAGGAAGACAAGGCCATTTTGGAGAAACAGAATTAATTCTTTGCAGCGGTCTTCACTGCAGAGGATACAAGGGAAACTACCACATCAGAGACATTCTTTTTAGGTGATAAATCTATCCTATACAGAGGTGTCAATGGGGGAGGTTTTGGAATAAATCGATAAATTAAACAGTAATAAGTCACCAGGACCAGATGGTCTTCACGCAACAGTTCCAAAGGAACTCAAATATGAAATTGCAGAACTAACTTGTATGTAACCAGTTGCTTAAAACAGCCCCTGTACCAGATGACTGGAGGATAGCTAACGTAATACCAATTTTTAAAAAAAGTCTCCAGAAATAATCCTGGCAATTGCCTCTGTACCACGCAAACTGGTTGCAACAACAGTAAAGAGCAGAATTATTAGATACATAGATGAACATATGTTGGGGCAGAGTCAGCATGGCTTTTATAAAAGGACATCATGCCTCACCACTCTATTATAATTCTTTGAGGGGGTCAAACAAACATGTGGATACAGTGTACCTAGACTTTTAGAAAGCTTTTGACAAGGAGGAAAGGTCCTCTCCTGGATCAATAACTGATTAAAAAATAGGAAGCAAATTTAGGAATAAATGGTCATTCTTTACAGGGGAGACAGGTAAATAGCAGAGTCCGCCAAGGAGCTCAGCTGAGACCTGTGCTGTTTAACATATCCAGCTACCATCCAGAAAAACGGCTGAACAGTGAGGGGGCAAAGTTTGTAGATGATACAAAATTACTCAAGATAGTTTAGGCCAAACTGACTGCAAAGAGTTATGAAGGGATCTCAACTAACGGGGTGACTGCAAAACAAAATGGCAGATGAAATTCAGTGTTGATAAATGCAAAGTAACAAACACTGGAAAACATAATCCCAACTATATGTACAAAGTGAGAGGATCTAAAGTAGTTGTTACCACTCAAGAAAAATCTTGACGTAATTATGGATAGTTCTTTGAAAACATCCCTTCATTGTGCAGTGGCAGCGAAAAAGGCTAACAATGTTAGAAATGAGTAGGAGAGGGATACATACAAGACAGAAAATATACTGCCACTATATAAATCCATGGAATGCCCACAGCTTGAATGCTGCATGCAGTTCTGGTCAACCCATTTCAAGAAAGATATTAGAATTGAAAAAGGTGCAGAGAAGAGCAACAAAAATGATTAAGGGTATGGAACAGCTTCCATATAAAGAGAGATTAAAAAGACAATGACTGTTCATCTTGGAAAAGGGACTACTAAATTGGGGAGATGATAGGTCTATAAAATCATAAATAGTGTGGAGAAAGTGAATAAGGAATCATTATTTTCCCCATCACAAAAAAGATCCAGGTGTCACCCAATGAAATTAATAGGCATCAGATTTAAAACTAACACAAGAAAGTACTTCTTAACACAATGCAGAGTCAACTTATGGAATTCATTGCCAGGGGATGCTGTGAAGGCCAAAAGCACACACACACAAAACTAGATAAGTTCATGGAGAATAAATCCATCAATGGCTATTAGCCAAGATGGTCACAGATCCCAGTCCATGCTCTAGAGACTAGACTATCCATTCCTAGTCTCTGTTTGCCAGAGAGTAGGAATGGATGACATGGGATGGATCACGCAATTAATTCCCCTGTTCTGCTGTTTCCCTCTTAAGTATCTGGCACCTGCCACTTCCTGTCTGAAGATAGGATATTGGGCTAGGCTGACCATTGATCTGACCTATTATGGACCTTTTTATGCTCTTAAGGAAGCAAAAGCTCCATTTGTGTTTCCATCTTTGCTCACCCTAGCAAGAGCTGCAACCTGGACTTATAAGAATAGAAAACTAACTCTTTCATCCAATTTCTTAAGATAGTCATTGAACTCCAAGACTCTGCTGTTCATATGAAATCAGCTGCTGCTTTGCAGAGCAGCACTAATAATCCCCTGTTAAAACTAATAGTTACTTTTCTTATCAGTCATTAGAGGTGGGATGATCTGCAGATGTTTGCTATCAGCATCCCAGCTCTGGAAGAAGAGCGAGCCTTTGCTTTATTTCTAGAGCTTCTCCTTTCCTACATTACTAAGGCTTGTTCACACACACAAGTTGTACCACTTTACCTGTACCATTAATTAAAGCAGTACTCTTTACTGTGGACATAGTTATTCCAGTATAAAGGTATTTTACATTGGCATAGCTAGTCTTGTATGAGAAGTGTAATCAGCTATATCTATAGAAGGTACCTTTATACGAGTATAACTTCATCCTTACTAAGGTATCTACCAAGTGTAACTGTAATTGGTATGAAAAATATCATACCCCAACTGATAGTTACACAGCAATAAAAAAAAACAGTAAGTGGATCAGGCTTAAATAACATATTGGGTTCTCAATAAAAACCATCAGAATTTTTTAGGAAATTTATCCTCTTAACAGGTATAGTTCAGGCAGCAGCAATGCAAATTACCCCATGCACTTCCATCCATGCGACCAATTTCTGACTAGAGCTGGTCAAAATTTTCAAATTTTTGCAGTTATGACACTTTTCAGGTTTTTTTCATTGTTGAAAACCAAGTTTTCAACTGAAAACTACCCCAACAGAAATTTTCAGGGTTTTTTCCAGTTTAACTAGTCTAAATTTTTCAACAGAAAAAGATGAATACACTTAAAATTTAAAATGAAATAAAAATATCTTTCACACATCCAACCAATAAGCAGAACAAAATAGGCTGTAAAATATTTTGAAAAATTCCCCACAATTGTTAACCTACTCCTACTCCCTCCGCCCCTGCAATGAGTGCTAATCCTGATTTTTTCAGGTACATTCAACTTCTGGTCTCCTGAGAGTGCTTATCAGGGTGGCGGTAAGCCACAAAATTGTAAAACAGGAAAATCACAACATAAAATTAGCACCAAATGTGGCCTTCATGTCTATCTGACTTACACGGGCCTCATCACTATAGTATTTGAGCACCTCACAATTATTCATGCATTTATCTTGTGAGGCAGGGAAGTGCTACTATCCTCATTTTACAGTTGGGGACCTGAGGCACAGAGAGATTACGCAACTTGCTCAATTTCAGACCAAATGACTGTAGACCAGGACTCTACAGTGTCCCATTTCACAACCTTCGCCACAAGGCCTGCCCTTCCTATCTGACAATTGAACTGTGGCCACCCTTTTATTTTGCATAAGTCACCAAACAACCATAATTCCAATTTGAAATTGTACTTGCCATCCTATTGCCACATAAACTCAGAGAATTTAATGCCAAAAGGGACAATCAAAATCATTTTGTCTGACCTCCTGCATATTGCAGGCCACTGCTGAAATAGACCCTAACCTCTGGCTGAGTTACTGAAGGCATCAAATCATGGTTTAAAGCAGGGCTTCTCAAACTGGGGGTTGGGACCCCTCAAGGGGTCATGAGATTATTACACGGGTTGTGGGAGGTCATGAGTGGTCAGCCTCCACCCCAAACCCCGCTTTGCCTCCAGCATTTATAATGGTGTTAAATATATAAAAAAGGGGGCTTGCACTCAGAGGCTTGCTATGTGAAAGGGGGTCACCAGTACAAAAGCATGAGAACTGCTGGTTTAAAGGCTTCAAGTTACAAAGAATCTATGTACACTAATTTAAACCTGCAAGTGACCCACTCTTCCCCCTTGTGTAATTGTCACTGATAGCTAGTATGGTACTCTCTGCAATTGACTGGGAACTATTAACACCCATTTTCCAGGCTTTTCATCCACTAGCCATGTGGTTAACCACTCTGTAATGCTTCCTGAAAAGTACTCTGCCCTGTGGTTCAGCAAAGAGTTAAGAGGAGTTGCAGGAAGAAGGGGAGTAATGGATGCACTCAAAATATTGCCTGAGCAGCCCCGGTATGTCCCTGGTATGTACAGAATCTCTTAGGTGTGAGCAGAGGCCTGCATATCATTAATCAGGGTTACAATTTTCTCCCCTAAAAGATAGTTGGGTGTGATTCCCCTCTCACTTTCAGAGGTGTAAATGAGCAATGATTCCATGGAAATCACTGAAGTTACAGCAGCGTAAATTTAATCAGAATGAAGCTCAATTGGCTTTGTTCCTCTCAAGGCTCTAATCCAATAGTTCAAAATGTGCTGCAGCTGTTTCTTCTGTGAAAGGAGATTTCACTTTTATTCTGTGCCCATAAGCTTTTGATATTAAAATTTAGGGGCCTGTTTAGAGTATGTTTTATTCAGTGTGGCAATATGCAGACCTTTTTTCTGTGTAAAGTTGGCAGTGACCATAGGCAGCTGGCAAGGGCAGTGCTTATTTTATAAACACCACTGATCATATTCATTTCAAAAGAATGTGCAGGTAGAAAGGAGACTTGTAGGAGAAACATGTGCCAGGCCTAGTATGTTGACTTACACATGATGGGTTTTGTTTCCCTGTGTATTTTGGGAGGGATTCTGCAACTTGTGGTATGCAAATTAGGGGGTGCACCCCCTCCCCACAGCCATAATAAGAGGAGTGGGATAAAAACAGAGGGGGCACTGAGGGGCAGGACAGGAAGAGGATTTTTAAAAATTTCCTTCTGTGTTGCAAACAACATGAATGCCCTGGCCAGCAAATACCGCTCTTCAGCTGCCCAGTTCTGAGGGCAGTGCCATTGCCAGCAGCAGCACAGAAGTAAGGGGGTGCATGACAAATTCTGTGATAAGTGGGAGGCGTGACTGGAAAAGTTTGCACATCACTGCTGTAGACTAATATTTAGTTCTGTGACTACTGCCATTGAGACTCTATGTGCTTAAGTACTATGGCTTAAGACAGGGGTCTCCAAACTACGGCCCAGGGGCCGGATCCTGCCTGGGGCATCAATTTGTCTGGCCCCCCCGCTGAGCAGGCAAGTGGAGAAGCCACCGCTGCTCCCTGGTGCGAGCTGCTGCCAGTGACCCCATGTGTGGAGGGGTGAGTGCCCCCGCGACATGGCTGGAGGAGCAAAGGGGGGTAGCGGCAGAGGCTGGAGGAGCAAAGGGGGGCAGGGGTCATGGCAGGGGCCTGCGAAGCCCCTTCAAAAATCTAATATGGCCCTCATCTCAAAAAGTTTGTAGACCCCTGGCTTAAGAGGCTCAGCTTTAGACTCTTCAGAAGTTGCTAAGGTCAAGAGGTAAGTGCTGTCCTCAGAAGGGCCAGATTAACTTTTTCTGGCCCAGCCCCAAACACATTTGTTCCCCATCTCCCAGGAATGATTGTAAGACAGGAAACAGTTGATCAGCAGCAGCTCCTGCTGCTGGCTCTGCAAAAAAACCCCTGCTGATCGTGTCCCTGCTCCGCCCCATACCACAGCCCCACCAAACAACAGCTAATGGCCTGTGGGCCCACATGGGCCCCATAAGCAGTTGGCTGGTGCTGGAGGGGCATGCCCTGTCACCCGCTTCCACTCTTTTCCCCAAGGTGCCACCCCTGCCTCTTCTCTCAGGCCCAGCAAGTGTGCTGGAAAGCTCCACTCCTCCCCTTCCCTCCTGCCGGGAGGGCAGACAGCTGATTGGCGAGGCTGAGGTGACAGGGAGAAAGGGAGGGAGAGAGCTGGAGGGGAAAGCCTGGGCCCCGAAGCCATGGCAACAGTGGCTCCATGGTAAATCCGCTACTGGTCGTCAGTCCATGAGTGCCAGCTCCTATGGAGACAGCACTATGTGATCCTTCAGGCATGCACATTTAATTGAAAAGTTAATCAAAAGTTACAAGTTACTCTGCATTGAGTAAGCAGGGGAAAGGTATATGTGGGCTATAACATATGGACTACCACCAGCCTTAGGTGCACCCTACATTATGTTAGGCTCCCAACTATGCCTATGAGGCGCTATTGACTTCTTGAAGTTGCATGGATGTAACAGAGCAGAGTTTCTGCCTCATGTCTTCTTAGGTAACTCATAACTCGTATTTTTAATCACCAAAAATCAGAGATACCTAGACTTCAATTGTTTTAGAAGGTAAGTCTGTGTAATCTGCCTGGGGCAAGGGAGTAGAATTCCATTCCTGAGATGCACTCAGAACACCTGTGGTCAGGCTGACATATGTCAGATTCTAATGACTGATGGCAGTTTGTAATCCCAGCCAGGCTGTCATAGGTGTGTGAAATTGTTCCAACAGGATAAAGGATTTTTTTTTTAAAAAAACAACAAACAACATAAGTTGATGCAAGATCATCATGCAACGAGGGTGGGGAGAGAGAAGCTTCCTTCAGCAACCTGGTAATATTCCTCAATAGATTGGTTAGACATTCAGTAAACTCTTATTTTTAATGGTTATATGGGTTCTTGGTGCAAAGATACCTCCCACCAGTACTTTGGTGAATCATGAATTTTATAGCTCCACCATTAATAGGATCAAACGTGACTCTTAAGTGAGGCCAGCTGGTGTTATTGTAAGATAATCATTTAGTCTAATAAATAATTATTTACACTGTCAAAGGCTTGATGTGGGGCATAAAATTAGTCCCTAAAGGTTTACTCTAATTTATAAGAACTTGCACAATTACTGGTCATTTAGTTAAAATCACATCCAGTTGAATGTATTTAAACATAAATAATGTTTATATTAGGAATATATTTATATACTAATTAGTAGAGCAGTGGGAATAATCCATTTTTCTATTTGCTTGCTGAATTAAAGAGATATTTTGGAACTAAAATATTTTTAGTAAATTAAATATTCATTAGGCCAGAAAGAATGACTCCACCCTGGGTCCCTGTCCCTGCTCCAATGAATGATTTATACAAAATGAAAGCTTCCACAGGAGAAAGACAGGCACCTCACCCCCTAAATAGCCTAGTGGCTAGGATGCTCTCTTGCCATACAGGAGAGCTAGGTTCATGTCCTCGCTTCAGAGTGTCCTAGAGAACACTTCCTTTGCAGCGAGTTTCCCCATTCACTGTGGAGCTGCTATAAATGCTCCCTACCACCTTTGCTCCATCCCCGGGGCTATATCTTCTTTCCTCTTGTTAACTAAAAAGACTAAAACACAAGATGTATAAATCTATTTGGCTTCACTCCCTGATAGATTTAAGTGCTATCAAGTGCCAGCAGTTCAGCTGTCCCTCCCCCAACTGCCATGTGCTGCTCCTGCCCTCTGCCTTGGAGCTGCTCCTGGGAGCCTCCTGCTTGCTGTGCAGGGGGGAATGGGTTGGGGTGGGGCTAATTTTCACTAGGATTTTGCCATAGCTAGGTCAACTAAAAGGTATTTAAGCACTTAACTTCCTCATATTTCAATGGAAGTTTGAAACAGTCTTGTGAAAAATGATTCCCTAGAACCTAACCCCCTCTTACATTAATTCTTATGGGGAAATTGGATTTGCTTAACATTATTTTGCTTAGTCACATTTTTCAGGAACATAACTACAATGTTAAGTGAGGAGTTTCTATAGTCAACTATCTGAGCTAACCTTTGTGTGTACTCTTGCCAGGAACTAGCATTCACTTCATATAACATGAAAGTCAGCCTTCAATTTTACCTTGCACTCAGGTTTTGCATTCAGCTTCTTTCTATAGAAATCCCTGAATTGTTCTGGAAACAAGTGACTACGCTATATCTGTAATTAGTAGATTTATATTGGCACCCACTATGCAGATATTAACTAAACAAATGATGTTTTAATGGTCTATTCCACTAAACAGCCAGCACCAGAGATGAACTAGGAAATGTGAAAGAATTTTCTTTGTCTTTGGAAAAGAAGTATTCTTTAAGTTGACAAGCTTTTTAGCCTTGACGTTGTAATTCCATGTCAGTGTGAAGCCAATGAATCAAAATAAAGTACCCCTAGAAAAATCTGTTTAATATATTGATAGATAGTTAGTGACTTTTTTCTTGACTGTGAAAGTATGTGAAAACTTCATAATTTGAAAGGTCTCAAACTCCATAGATTAAACTAGTTTGGATAAATTCTACATATGTGTGCCATCCAAACTGAACCTGAACTCTGCAAGACTTTGAGATTAATACATTATGGCAAGGCCCAAGTCAAATTATCTACTTCCTCTCTCCCAGTTCTGTACCATAAGTCTCACAGGGATTCCTCCACACCACATCTTCCCAGGGAAAAAGTTAAGCCAGATCCACAAATGGATTTGGGTTTCAAACTTCCATTGAAATTTGAGGAAGTTAAGTACTTAAATACCTTTTGTTGATCCAGCTATTGCAAAATCCTAGTGAAAATAAGGCCTTTGGCAGTTTTCACAAGTATTGGCAGAGTGAGGAAAGAGACTATTGGGAGCCACAATTTACCTCAAGCTAACAACTCATGTTAATACTATTTTCTTATCTTGCATTTAGTCTTTTTAGCTAACAAGGGGAAAGAAGATACAGCCCCAGTGATGGAGCAAAGGTAGTGTGGAGCATTTATACCAGCTCCACAGTGAATGGGGAGGCTCCCTGCAAAGGAAGTGTTCTCTAGGACACTCTGGAGCAGGGACATGAACCCAGCCCTTCAGTATGGCAAGAGAGCATCCTAGAACCAGACTGTAGGCTATTTTGCCGGGGGAGGTTGGGGAGGAGATGAGGTGCCTTTCTCCCATGGAAGCTGTTTCAGTTTGTATAAGTCATTCATTGGGACAGGGACCCAGGTTGGAGTCATTCTTGCTGGTCTAATGAACATTAGTTTACTAACAACAACAAAAAAATTAGTTTGATCCAATATATTGTATTTGATTCAAGGAATATTCACTCAGGTCTAGGTTCAACATTGTACTTAAGCATATGTCTACCTTTAAACATGTAAATAGACTACTCACATGTTCAGGATTAGGCATGTGCGGAGATAGTTAGGAACCAGATTCAACAAGGTATTTTCCATCAGACAGATGGGCAGTTTACAGCAGGCTTGTAATAACTCACTTAAATTTAATGGAAGTCTTGTATGCTCACATAAGGGGGAATATAATCCAAGGATCATTTTGGGACATAAGGGTCAGACTATAAACCCTGAAAACAAAAACTGAAGATGTAAATAAATTCCAGACTCTAGGTAAAACAGAATTAGTGACGACATAACAGTAATAAGGTATTAAAGTATTCCTGTAATAAATGAAAATTAAAAGAGATCAGTACTGGAGGTGAAAAGGTAGAAGGTACACTAAAGTCAGTCTTGGGGCTAATTCTCATAGAAAACACTCTACCATTCATGCCCAAGTAACCTTTATTATATATATATGCCCTTTGTTTCTCACTATTTTGTGTAATGGAAGAGGAACTGTAATGGGGCTGGAGAGAGAATATTTTCTCATCCACTTTTCCTACCCAGCTATCATGGAAGTCACTGGGCCAATCATGTGAGGCCCTTAGCATCCTGACTTCCATGGGCTCCAGTGGAAGTTACTGCATCCAGCACTTAGACAGCTCCTTATTTTTTAAAGTAGCAGCTTGATCCTGCCTTAAAGTTTTAAGCAGACTAAATTTGGTGCATTTTAAATATAGCAGAAACATGAGACATTCTTTTCAGAGAGTTACCCAGGAAACCCTACCTTAATTGGGAAAGTGGTTATGTTTTGTGAGCTTTGCATGCGGACATAATGCTCATTACCACCGATATCTAGGGTCATTTCAACCATAAACATTCAATCCAGGATCATATCATCCACACTGGTTAAGTCATTCATACTGCAGCCAAGTTACTTTATATAGAACCAAGAGTCTCTGAACTAGCAGAACTTGCAGCTCACCAGGCAGTGTAACAATACAGAGATGCAATTTCTATTGCATCAGTTTGCTGTCTGTCATTTTGGTACTTAAAGTGATTTGCTCAAAGAGCAGACAGCCCTTTGAAGAAAGATTTTCTTGATTTCTATATGTGGTAGTGACAAAGAGTCCTGTGGCACCTTAAAGACTAACTGAAATTTTTTCAGAGCATGAGCTTTCGTGGGCTAATACCCACTTCGTCGGATGCATATATGTGGTAGTCTCCTTATCCTGAAGGGGTAGACAGAAACCTGCTTGTTAGAAAAATGAGAGTTAACATTTCACTCTAACATTCTTGTGCAATACCAGGCAAGGCATTTAAGTGTTCTTCCTCCTTCTAGGAGAAGGAGGGCAGGAACATTGGACCTGATTCTGATTCCACTTACAGTAGTGCAAAAGAATGATAAGTCAACTGACCTCACTAGAATAATTCCTGATTCATTACTGGGAAGGGAGGGTCAAAAGGTGGGGGTCACTGGGCCCTTGGAAAGGAGGCAGTGGTGTAAGGGGTAGGTCTAACTTGGTCTCACTTCTCCATGCCAATTGGTGCAACAGCATCTGCTTCTGCTAGTGCAGTTTCAGGAAACAGTCAGCCCCTTCAGATGCAGGAATCAGCAGCAACACCACTTGTTGCACAAATGAGGTACAGCTGAGAGAAACCCAGGTGAGGCCTCTGGCTCCTTAAGACATCACTGGAGGGCAATATTTTGCTTTGCTGATCCTCGACACCTTGTCTTGGGAAAGAAGAGAGGGTGGCTCACAATAAATCTGTAAGAAGACCGGACAAACTGGGCACTAAATCAGGAGTGGGCTGATATACATTGATAGCGTTCATTCAGGCAGCTTGGCAGGGCTGGGGAGCAAGGAATGGGATCATTTGTCTCCAGGAGGGATTCTGGAACAGAAATGCAGGGTGAGGCTGGATGTACCTCAAAAATTGTACCTTAAAAGAACAGCACTCACTGAGTCACAATAGGGCATAATCTTTCCTGTTAAAAAAGCATTATATAAAAGTGTGTGTTTATATTTATATATAAGATATCTACACACCCCTCATGATAACTAATGCATGTTTACTACCTCCAGGTGTTTAAAAAAAAACAAAAAACAAAAAGTGAAGACCAGGAAACTCATTTTTACCATGAAATAAATCTACCAACACCCACCACTGGAAGGGCATAGGGCTGTACAACTTGTAGTACAACTAAATTATCTGGTCTTCATTGTGTTTTTACCTAGGAGTAGCTCATGCATGTAAGTTAACCATAGGTTAAAAAAAACCCCACACCCCTTTTTAGCAGTGAAGAGATGGCTTGGGTGACATCAGGACCACCACCACATTAGGTGGTGTGACAAAGCTCCAAATCTGTACTTGTGGGTCCTGCGCTTCCTGGCAGATTTAGGGGCCTCAGAAACTCATCTAGGCCCCAGAGTGACCTCACTTTCACAGTATAATTGGCAAGAGTCACCACCTAGTGAGTTGCCTTCATCACAGGCCAGTATGGAAGATGGAAAAAGGGGGGAGCCCAGGCCCGCCCTCTACTCTGGACTCCAGCCCAGGGACCCTAATAGTATCAGCTAAGATGGCTGACCTTTTAGGCACAAAACACAATACAATTCCCTGGGCTACTTCCCCACAGCAGTCCCTGCTTCTTCAAACTCCACTTCACCCTTACCTCAGGGCCTCCTTCCTTCAGTATGATATGTTGTCCACCACTCAGTCTCACCAACAGCATAACTTCCTTCCACAGCTCCTGACACCCACACCCACCTGACTAACTGGGAGGTTTTTATCTGGTTTCAGCCAGTCCCTGATTGGCTTCAGGTGTCCCAATTAGGCTAGCTGTTTCTACTCCTTTCTAGAAGGTTCTTAATTGGCCCCAGGTGTCTTGATTGGCCTGGAGTAGCCTTTGTTTGGCTATCCAGGGAACAGGGACCTGCACACCCTGAGACTAATGTACCTGCCTTCCAGCACTCTCCTATATCCTTCTGGTCTGACTCCGTCACAGTGGGCATAGGAGCTGTGGTTATAAACCTGTGATGGGAACACGGAGTAGGACATCCTGCTTTCCTGCTGGCTACTGCACTGCATTTTAGCTACTAGGAAGAAACCAGGACTGTAAGCAATACACTTTCATGGCAGGGCCAGGCTAAATGTTTAACACTGCAAAACTACAAGTTAAACTTATTATCTGCATTTTTGTACGTTCACAATTTAATACCGACATGAAGTCTAGGCGAGCTCATTTCCCACCTGGGCATAGAACCCCACCAGTAGATTATTTTGTTTCTTATTAATTTACAAGTATATTGTAGTTTGCCCTTCCTAGTAACAAGGGCTCAGCCTCTACGAGGTAGGCAGCGACACAAATATACTTAGCAAAGCTGTTTCCTTGATGGTCATAGACAGATACTGCCCAGAACAACAGACACAGGCAGTAATGACGGCCAATGCTCAATGAAATAGATAAGGGAGGAAGCCCTGCCCCAAAATAGCTCTTGGATCAGCAGCAGACAGCCATATTTCCTTCTAGAACAGGTTTTTAACACATTGAATCCTCAATAAGTTGAGTGCTCCTTATTCAAATTAGCAGCTTTCACTGGAAGAGGATGGCATCAGAGGCATACACCTGTGCAGATAATGGCAATTTCCTGCAATATCTTTGGGAGATCTTACTACATTAAGTGTAAATAGCTTTGGAGTCCATTACATTATAAAGGAAACATTTATTATTGTGGAATTGTACTAACTTCTATGGGGGAGAGGGCACATGATTAAGGTAAACCCTGGGAAGTGTTATTAACTTCACCACACACATTTGAAACAATGTGCCAGACAAACCGACATAGGAGACAAACAAAGGTAAGTGGGGTTCCCAGGAAATACCTCAGGGGAGGTGACCATATTCAGGTATGCAAAACCTCAAACTTTTGAAGTGACACCCTGGAGAAAGAACATTGCTGGTTACCTATGCCCAGATTCTGAAAATCAAAAGGAAAGACCTGTATAAAGAAATGGGAGTACCTCCCTGGGGTGTGTGTGCACGCACACATAGTTCTTCTGAGCTAAGAGCTGTCATGAACTTGGAACCTCAGAAACCCCCTTCATGGAGGTGTGAAGGACTGACCACCTAGGACAGCTCCTGGTTGGAGTTGTGGTGATATCTGGTAAGTTTGAGCTCCTGTGTAGGTTTATTGGTTTTATCAATTTCTCTGTAATGTTTTCACCTGAAGAACAAATGTTCATGCTTAGAAAGGGCTGTTTGATAACTCATAATGGTGGGCAATTGTACTGTTTATAGCCTCGGACGAGAAAAGCAAAGCAGCCCTGATTGGGCAGTCTGGTAGGGAACTCCCACTACAGGCAGGGAGCTGTGCAGTCTGGAAATACCAGTCAGGGGAAAAAGATGGAAGCCTCTACCTAGGATTAGTGATAACCAAATGGCCCAGAGTGGGTGCCCTTCCTGGAGCACAGAGAGGGATGACAGGTAAGGGCAACTGCACTTGTGACAACAAATTTATTTTCCTTGGCCAGTTCTGGACAAAGTAGTTGTAGGCTATTGTTGGTGATTGGTCTTGCTGTCTGAATTGCCAGAACACATTTGACAACTTCAGGGCATGTTGAAAAAGATTCAGCAATATTACTAGGATTTTCCTAGGTGAGTGAAGGAGATAATGGGGGAAGTTATGCTGGAAAGCCACATTGATGAATTGGATGGATTGGGATTTAGAAATGTTATTTTTGTAAAAATGTGGCTCTGTATGTATGGAACATGTTCAGAATTTAAACAGGCACCATTGGAAACAAATCTAATCAAATACATTAATCCTTACCAACCACACACGTACAGTAAATGTCATTATCTCAGTGTTTCACTCTTGAAGTGATTATATTGTCCCCATAGCAATGGCCTGAGAGTGTTTAGCTCACAGCAAGGTGCTCAACAAGAGGGTGGAACCTTCAGCCAAAATCATTCAAAGCCAAACCCTCACCTTCACAAAAAGCACTGTGGGAGCTTCGGCAGCTATTGCAGAGATGACTGGTCCTCAGCTGTTAAGGCTGTATCTGAAAGCTCACAACACAGTAAACCACACAGAGCTCAATGAACATGTGTAAGAAGAATGAAATTACTGTGATTCCAGGGTTTAGGAAGTATTTTAGACCTGGAGTGACCAGACAGCAAGTGTGAAAAATCAGGACAGTGGATGGGGGTAATATAGACTTCTATAAGAAAAAGACACAAAAATTAGGACTGTCCCTATAAAAATCAGGACATCTGGTCACCCAATTCAGACCTGATACTTGTACCACAACTAGATTATATCTTGTAGCTAGGTATTGGTCGTGCTGCTTTAGCGATATAGAGAAAGCATCCAGAAACAAAAGAAATGAGATTGAAGCAGCATGGGGAAAGAGTTGGGGGGATTTCTGAACCATGGTATGTTCTGAAGTTCACCTTCCTTGAGCTTATTGTGTGTTCTGATGAGCCAGAATTCAGCTAGCACAGAGGCTGAACCATTAGCATTCATGTTCAGCACAAAGTGGAACTGAGGATGAAGGAGAGAAAAAAAAAATCTGTATTATTACAGGGTTCACCAATAGCAACATTCTTCTTCCATGAAAAACTTTCTGCTTAAGCTAGAGTTAGTATCTTCCCCTCCTCTCACATGCTCATTCCCAGGAGAATTCTCAATCCCCCATCAAATTCTTCAGCCTTTATTACAGGTGATTGGCAGATTTTGGTCTAATACTTCTAGCCCATATAAATGACATCAACTCCTCAGTTTTTGATATCATTAAATCATCTCTGCTTCTTGTAAGGAAAGAACAGAAATGATATGTCAGTAGAAAGAACATGATGGAGTGTCTCAGCATGGCATCCAGCATTGACACATTAGGGACCAAAGTCTGCTTTGCTACACACATGCACATCCATTTGTTGAAATCAGTGGAGTTGAATTCAATGTGCATTGCTGTAGAACAGAAGCTGAGCTTCATTTTTTAGGCTGGAAAGGGGCTTTTTTCAAGTGCCAATGGACAAAGCACTGGCAGCATCTGAAGCAGTAACAGTCTTAAATTATTTTGGTTAATTAAAGGAAACCTTGACATCTGCTGTGTCTATGTGAACTGAAACTTTAATGTACAAAAAAAAGCCTCTATTGGAGTTAGTCGTTGATATGAAGAAATTCGGGTTGCTTGTTTTTACAGAGACCAAACGTCCAGGTGGTTTAATGGTACTAATGCAAGAATGTAAAAGGATGCGTAACTTTTAATCCCAGTTTTGGCACCGAGTTCCTCTGTGACCTTGGTCAAGTCACTTAAATACTTTGCCCAAGTCACGTAACTACCTTGCCCAGATTTAGCATTTGTAGTTATTTGTGAGGCTTAATTAAATAGTGTTTTGATGATGAAAGCTATTATACTGTGTATAAACGCTCAATGTTATCATATAATTAAATGGAATTAGCATCCAAACATTCCTAGACACTGATTTTAGCAGTCTTTTCTAGATCATTTAGAGATACAGTGTTTCTGATGATTTGCAACACCTAATAGTCAGTCATTCTATATTTGATTTTTCTTTGGGCTTCTACCTTGTGTTTTAGTTCGTTGTTACTAATGTTCTCTTCCACTGACTTTATGGAAAGCTTAATAGCAACTTACCTATATGGCATACATACAGTCACCTTTTGGTCTCAACTCAGATGTTTAACATTAGAAAACAGTTTAGAACTGGTCACAACTTAAAGTCATAACACCACTTTGTTCCCATCTTGTGTCATTTTATTTAAGGGTCAATAAAAACCCCAGTATACATGCAAGACCCACCACAAGTTTTTCTATACCTTAATGTTAACAGTAGAAAAAAGGTGGCTAAAGGATATCCTTCATATAGCAGGATACAAAGCGTGGGCCTGTAGCAGGTCTATTTTTAGGCATTGCACGTTTTTGGTGCCTGGTGTGAGACACCTAGAGATTTCAGAGCAGCAGAAATCCCACAGTTCCCACTAGTTTTGTGGAAAGCACAAGCCCTGCTTCACCTAAAGACAGATCCTAGTGGAAGTTTTCCTCCAGCCTCCTATCATGCAGAAAGGACAGAAGGAGACGGACTCCTAGAAGCTTGTGGTGAAGAGGTGGTGACAAGCTTCTCACAACATGAGATAGAGGGGTGAGGATATCCCCATTGCAGGTAGTGTCCTGCACTTGATTCATTGACAATTCTGACCCCCCCCCCCCACATTCTGATTCACATCACAGAATCAAGATATTTCAGAGAGAATCTTAAAAAGTTAGTATAACTGTATCTGTGCCCTTTTCATGCCACAAGAACCTGCTCCACATCTTTTCAACAAACCCAGACCGGGCATGCTAGAGAATAAATATTAATTCAATTTGTTTAGGAATCATTTACTTCAGCTATCCACTTCAGTTTGCTTGCTGAATCACAACCTCCTCCCAATTAACCCGAGTTCACCATGGAACTATTCACAGCTTAAACCCTGACCTAAAATGACAGAATTTCTTCTCCTGACCTTGAGTGGATCAAGCCAGCAATATGTTTCAGCTTTACTGTAATGCCAAGTGATTCATTAATGAGACAGTGCTAGTCTGGATTCCAACTCTTGCTGAGCTGACTTGATAGTGGCTCAGCAAGAGAGGTCTCTAGATGAATTATGCAGTCTATCAACTGACATTATGTCTCATGGATGACAGTTGGAGGTGTGTGTTGTGTCCCCCCCTTTTCCCCCCCACCCCCGCCAGTGCCACAAAGTTGCCTCTCTCACTTTTACAGCCCGTAAGGAAGCTCAGCTACATAAACAGCTAGAGGGCAGGGTTCAAAGGAAGGCACAACAACAGGTCGTTCCCCTCCCTCCCCACCCCGCATTCTCCCTTCCCACCCCGCATTCTCCCTTACATATTAAAAATATGTGGAAAAGGGAATGAATTGTCCCTCACTCATTAATGGCCCAGTGCTTTGGCTGTAGTCTCTGCATATGCACTGAACATTAGAGCTGGGTGAATAATTGATTTTTCAGATTGCTGGCAGTTAAAAAAAGTGGCTTGGATTGAACTGAAAAGTTCCAAAAATTTCAGCCAATTGATAGAGTCCATTTCAGGACAAACAAAAGGTTTCATTTGAAGAGAAACACTACTTTGTTATTGGACTTCTGCCCTTATCTATTTGAAAGAACTATTTGAACTTGTGGCTGGCTATAGCCACTGGGGTATGCTGTATTCTGGGGCAGAGCTCTCAGACTTTCCTGTTGAAGCTGTTCCACTGGATAACTAACAAGATAGCCACTAGAGCAAGGACTTGATCATGGGTCTTCCACTTCCAGGTGAGTGCCCTGATCACCAGCTAAGAGTTGCTCTGTTTTGTGAATGGCACGAAAGACCCTCTCTTTTTCTAGCCCAAATTATTTCTTTTGTTCAAAAGCATTTAGTGAATGCGTCAAATTTGCAAATAACTTTGGGTTCACCAAAACTGCATTTTTCAGTGATTAACCTATTAGAAAAGATTTGCTGAGATCTACCAAACCCTAAGGCATGATTATTCCTCTACTGGCAACAAATAAAAACTAGAAGAATTTTTTAAAAAAACAATAACCCCAAACAAACCAGAAACACAGCTTTGTGAACTTTGTTAAGAGTCGCTCTTTTTTTGGTTGAAATGTAATATTTTTCAACTATTTCTAGAAAGGTAGGTAGAGAAAACTACATAAATGGCACTTAAGTTGTTAAAGCTCCATTGTGTTTAATACTTCAGGTGGTCCCCAAGTCTCCCTACTTAAGATGAAGGACATCCAAATCTGTCCAGTGTTCTTTTGAGGAAACTGAAAAATTAATAAATTTAGATTTTTTTTCTCCTAGAATATATTTTACAGAATCAATTGGTGTTGTTGGGAGTTGTGACACTTGCACAGGAGGAGTGGTCTTCACTAGTAATATTTTTCTTTACAAATGTTTAAACTAGCAACATGCTGGGGCTAATAATTTAGCGTTTCACTCCCTTTCAAACAGACCAGAGTCTATAGTCACAGTAGACTATGAAAATAAATTGCCAGGAGAATGAGGAGCAAGACTTGAATGTTCCATAATGCTATTGTACTAAAGAGACAGTTCCCTTACATCAACTCAGTGTCTGGACTCAGCTTGAATAACATAGCTGATGTCAGCGTATCTTAGGTCGACTTACCTGGCCGTCCACATGGTGGCAAGTCAACCACCGCTGCTCCCCTGTCAACTGTGCTTCCACCTCTCGCAGAGGCAGAGTGCAGAGTCAATGGGGAGTGCACTCAGGGATCAATTTATTGCGTCTAGTGTAGATGTGCTAAATTGATTGACCACTACCCACCGATCTGGTGCATAGTGTATTCTTACCCCAAGTTACATATCAAGGCACTCAAGATCTGTCTTGTTTTCACTGGGCTGAGCCCTGACAGAGCTATAATAGAATGGTTTCTCTTGCTCAGTGTACTGTTAATGCCTGTGTTTTTTTAGCCAGAGTTCATGTGTTTTATTCCCAAGATGTTATGCCTGGCTGGTGAACATTATATTGATTTATAAGTAACCAGAAAGACAGAAGATGAGTTGTTAATGAAAGTGAGAAAAGCTAGCTTATGTTCTGCAACTCCAAGGACATTCTCTAACTATTTGAAGAGGATTAAAAAAAAAAAAAAAAAAAAGAAGAATTGGCTTTCACATTTTAAAGAGTTGCATTCCTATTTTGCATTGCTGTTCCTCAATGACCACACACAGGTTTTTTTTAAAGCTATATTAAAGCCACAATATCAGCCATCAAGACATTGGGTGAAGACCTGCTGCTTTCAGGCAGGCTGAAATGTAGCCATGAGAGACAATCTGGGGTGAATCTGAGCATGCCTGTATTGCTCTCCCTTTCCTCCATGCTCTCTGTGAACATAAACCTTGATGGGCAACACCTATTCCATTAACAAAGAGGACCTAGTATTAATGATTTAAGAATGGCCATTAGTATAGGTAGAATTATTCATTGTGGCTGACACTCTTGGCTCTGAGCATCTCAGATGCACCAATCCCATTGAAATTCAATGGAAATTGGGTGCCTAACTCCCAAGCTCCTGAAAATCCTACCCTATATGTATTACAGTAATGCTTAGAGGCCCTGATCGGGACCCCATTTCGCTAGACGCAGTGCAAACAGAGGCAGACAAAGGAAGCATTGTTAACCTGATCTTACAAAGGAGGAAATTGACAGAGTAAGAAATTAAGTAACTTACACTAGACCATACCAAAAATCTGAATTAGTGCTAAGAATTGGACTCACTCAGGAGATCCAATGCCAGTCCAGTACTTTATGGAAGGCCAACCTTTTTGCTGAGGACCTGGCATAAGTAAGAGTGAATAGTGAGGAATCTATCACGACCAAATTCAGTGCCACCAAATGGCTCCAACATCAAAATCTTTGGGAGTATTTCCAAGACAGGAAGGAGAGTTCGGCATCTAACTCTTTTCAGCCTTTGAAGATTTCCCCCTTCATTAAGAAAGGTATTGGGGAAAAAAATTAATATATGAACACAAACATGAGCATGTTTCATCCACATTAGTGGCATAAGCCACAAGATGGCTAGAAATGATTGCAAACAGATGAAACATTTTTCCATTGGTAAAGAATTCAGAGGGCAAGATAGACAAGATTCCTCATCTTAGACATGAGGAGAAACACATTAAGAGAAAGGCTAACTAAAACCATTTCCCACTCTCTCTCCCCTCCCCCAAGAGCTGGTCCTAGTCAAAAATCCTGGAGCTGAATATCCCTGAGATTTGTGCATGGGGAAGCACTCTGAATCAGATTCCAGATCTAAGTTTACAGTAGGATTCTGATCCTACAATAGGATCGAATTCCATGGATCCAGGCCATATTGTAGAGGGCTGAAATCCAGATCTGGAGTTTAGCAGCTTATGCCCATTTTTTTTGCAGACAGATCTTGAGAGCTATTCTATTAGGACTAAGTTATTAAAGCTTATATTACTGTTTGAGTGCAGAACAGGGCTGTGGGCCCACTGTGAGAAACCCGGTGTAAACAGATGTCTACACATCCTGTAACTCAAAGGGTTTCAGACTGAGCTCCAAGCACATCTTTTCAATGTAAAAACCTCTAATGAAGAAGTTGAAATTAGTTCCATTTGTGAGATGTGTTCATCGATTCTTTTGTAAAATATTTACATTCCCATCATGAACAAATGACTGGTCCTGGTACATACAGCAGTTGGTACTGAACGTATGCAAGAGAACTTTGACTTTTGGGGATTACCCAGAGGAGTAAGGTGTTCTGTGACCACTTGCCTTAATGATATACTGCTATGGCTCACAGTCCAGATAACAACCAGCCTATAAGCATAAAGGTGTCCTTCTGCTTTGGATCAGAGAGTCAATATTCTTGCTTTCTCATAGACTTCAAGGTCAGAAGGGACCATTATGATTATCTAGTCTGACCTCCTGCACAACGCAGCTTCAGAATCTCATTCATCCACTTCTGCAATAAACCTCTCACCTCTGTCTGAGCTATTGAAGTCCACCAGCCATGGTTTAAAGACTTCAAGGTGCAGAGAATACTCTAGCAAGTGACCCATGCCCCAAGCTGCAGAGGAAGGAGAAAAACCTCCAGGGCATCTGCCAATCTGCCCTGGAGGAAAATTCCTTCCTGACCCCAAATATGGCGATCAGCTGAAAACTGAGCCGGTCAACTGAACCCTGAGCAAGTGGGCAAGACTCACCAGCCAGACACCCAGGAAAGAATTCTCTGTAGTAATTCAGATCCCATCCCAGGCCACCAGGCCCATTAACCCACCACAGAGGCTACTGGATTTTCCCCTCTCCCTCACAGTCAAAAGGCAAAGATTTTCAACTATCTTCTGAGATCTGAATTACAGTATATCAAAAGATATTTTAATTAGAAAAAGGAAAGGAGATAGGCAAAGCCTTCTGCTCACTACAGCTTCCCTATCCAGCAAGTGGAAACCCGCCCCCGCACGGGGATTGAAGACAACACTACACTTTTCAAGTACCTGAAACTTGCATTTGTGCATCAAGCAACTGCTATGATCCTCCCTGCATAATACTAAATGTATTCAGAATCTGTACAGCTCAGCATTGATATTTTAATTTATCAAGTGTTACTTTTAATATCTCTGTATTTGCAATTGCAAAAGCTAAAATCCCTTCTCTCTAATCGCATATACCTCATTAAGTACAGAAATTTAAACTCTTTCCATGTACACCTTTGAAAAACAGATATAAACTCAGTCACACCTTGTAAAATTCTATCTGTTTGCTTCCTAATGAGAAAAGTAGTCTGATAAAAGCAGTTAGTCAGTCACCAGTAAATTAGTCTCAGTGTAATTAAAGCACTAACAAGTGCAAAAGCTCTGGTTCTCCCGAGCATACTACACATCCACTCAAGTCTCTTTTCACATTTGGATCTAAATTGTTCTGTCATGCAGAGAACTGTTAACATCCTGATTTAAGTCATTGTGCTTTACCAACCCTACTAATATGGGCTTATAAAATTACTGTAAGTGAACTGGATCTGAACCAAAACCATAGGTAAAGCTTAGATTTCAAAGTACATTTTGCAAAGATGCTGAATATGGTGTTACAACATCCTTACCTCAGTTTCCTTGCTATTGTCCTTTGGCCTACTCTGCCCAGAAGAGTATCCAAGTTCTCCAGCCTGACTACTTTCCACAGCCTTGCTCCTTCATGGTTAGAGTCTTTTTACCAGTCCTATAAACAGCATCTTTGTGTGTGTATTATATAAAAATCAAGCCCTCAGCTAGGCTCAGCTGACAGCCATCTCATACCTTTGCTGCTTCATACTATCCTGTGCTTCAGTCTACCTGACTCCACAATCCATGGGCTAGCTTCCTCCTCCTTTTATTCAGGGTTTTGGACAGGCTCTCATAAGCTACTGGAAAAACCTGTCTACTCTTCTGGGCTTCACAGCTTTCAGGCTACTCCTCAATGAAAGGATGCTCCCCTACCTCCTTTTTTCTGAGTTTCCTTCCCCACAAGGAAAAGGTTAAATTCAGTGGCTCTAGAGAGCCTTCCACCAAGCCTCTATGGAAACAAACCCTAATCCCCCTCAGATGGACTTTATTTGTGATTAGGTCTGGCGCACACTCCAGCTGTGAGCAGGCAGATTAATTTGCCTCTCACATCCATATTAACCTTTTCCCACTACCCCATCACAGGTTTAACGAAAATCACCACCCTAATATTACTGTAAAAAGGAGGGGTTGGAAAAATAGGTTAGGAAAAATATGAAGTAAGAACAGCGAATTAGTAAACAATATGAAAAACTGTTATGAAGAATATTTTATTCCTGATTTATTTTTAAATCTTTTACTTCAGATAAGACTATCCTGGTTCTCTCTCTCTGTCAGTTGACTGTGCTGAATAGCTTTTCTATGGCAAAGGAATTTTTGACCCAGGGCTTGACTATAGTGTGCACCAGCTGGAATGTAAATTCTAGCACACATCAGTGTGTTTCACAATAACCGCTTCACCCTGCTAGCATGCACTAAAAGTTCCCTAGTGCAGGGTAACATAGTCCTGTTTGAAAAAACACTACATTAAAGTTCATCATGGAAGTATTAGTATGTGGCCAGCAGAATCCCATGTGGGCCAGTTAGTGCATGACTTATTCAAGCGCATTAGAATGTACATCCCAGTTGGTGTGCACTAATGCATGATTTAGGCAAGCCTCCAGTATAAATGGAGGCACTTCAGTCTTACTGAACATGCACCCAGATAGAATGAAACAGCATCCCAAGGTATGTGAACTTCTGTTCATCTTAATGGGACGATTTCAAAACCTAATTCAGGGAGTTTAAACAACATGCAAACTGTGGAGAGGAGTGAGATCTAGTGGCAAATGGAGGGAACTGAAAGGATTTTTAAGTTCTATTCCTGGCTTTACCACTGTCTTGCTGTGTGATTGCAGACAAGTTACTTAAACTTTTTATGCCTCAATATCCTCATCTGTGAAATGTGTTTAGTATTTGTCTACAGATAGCTTCAGCCATGATTCTCATGCTTGGGTCTTAACTTCTAATGTGAGAACTGAGGAATAGCACTGGAAATAGACTCCCCTGTCCATTCTGCTTGGTACAAAGGAAATTTGATCATTAACAAGAAAACCACATTTAAACTGCAACACCAATTGATCTGGGAAAATTTAGTCCCTGGATTTTCATTTTCATTCCAACTAGACTTCAAAATCAAAAGTAAGAAGCATACAATTCATGGGTAACAAGAGCGCCAGTGAATGTAAAACAACTTTTTTTAAAAAAAGAAATCAGTTCATTCTCTTCAAGGAAGTCTCCTTTCTGCAACAATATAGTGGAATTTATTTTTGTGTATGATTGTTCTCTCAATAATTTTGTCTTATTGTACTTTTTGGTTTAATACTTTAAAAGCCACTTGACCATTATCCATTGTTTCACACAATGATAAAGTCATACCGAATCTATGGAACATGACAGTTCTTCCAACTCTACTGTATCTAGTTCGTTGCCTTTTTGCTTCTTGTGGCTCTGTGCTTTTCATTACTTCATCCATTACTCTGACTCCTGGATTAAATTCAGTGGCTCTAGAGATCTACTTCAATGCTCACACCAATGTCCTCTGCAGCTCTTCACCTGCCTAATCGGTGACGCACTAAGTCTTGAAGAAAGTTAACCCTTTGTGTTCACTACCCTCCACCTAATGAGCAATCTCACATTACAGCTACATCCCCTAGTTATGGAAGCAATCATCACTGGTCATAAGCAAAGGGAGCGGATGACAAAACATTACAACCAATGATGTGTGTGCATGGATACATGCAGACACCTACTCTCTTTCTCTCATTTCCATACTGTAATGAGGTGGCTGTCACCCAACAATCCCTGCATGGCTAGGAGTGCATCTGCAGTGCCCTACCCCTATTTACCTTTTCTTCAGGGCTCCTGAAACAAAAGTCCATGCACTCTTGCTCATCCACTCAGAGCCCTTCCTGGGGCCTGTTTTATTTATTAGCTCAAAGTTCCAAACAAATGCAAAAAAACCAAATCTTCCACCCAGCCTTAAACTGGGTACAGCCTAATATAATCCCTTCATGCTGTCTGAGCAGTAGAAAAAAGACAAGCCTGGCCTGCTTTCTTTGCCTTCTCCCAAAGGAAAAACAAACATTCCAGCTAGGTCTATTACCCAATCTCAACTCCCTGCTTTAGGGACTACTGCAGAAGACCCTTTCTCCCAGCAGCTTCACTCTACAGTTCCCTTTCAAGCTCTGCTATCACAGAAACTCCTTCTAACCCTTTATAGACCAAGCACAATCTCACCCCCTTAATAGGTTCAACAGAGTGCCTGACTCCAGCATATGAGAAAGGACCTGTTTTAATCATGGGGGTCATTAAGAACAAAAACAGAATGAAAACAGCAACAAATGTTGCAGAATCTCAGCATGCCACTGTTCAATGATCCAGAGAACTTCAGCTATAACAAAATGGCCAGACTGGAAACAATATTTTGCAAGACTTCACATTGCTCCCAAGCTGCACAAAGAAACTGGAGATATGGAGATATCATCTTTAATTTATGCTATGAGGAAGCAGGCAGAGCATATTTTAAATCCTTTGACTTGACTTAGAAACCTCACAAAGATGGCTATGAAAGAGTTCTGGCTATGTTTGATGCATACTTTATATCTCAGAGAAATGAGGCTTACGAAAAAGCATGTTTTCAACACAGAATTCAAGAACCAGGAGAAAACGTTGACTGTTTTATAAGAGCTCTGCATGCATTGGCTGAAAACTGTGATTTTTGGAATGCAAAACATTAAAGTATCAGAGAGAGGCTGGTTATTGGGTTAATAGATAAAAACCTTTCTCAGCAGCTACAACTGAAGAAAGATTTCCTTAGCTATAGCTATACAGATAGCAAAGCAGTCAGAATTTGTTACACAACCATAGAAAAAGCAGGAGCAACTTGAAAAATTTGGAAGTAGCAGATGCTTTATCATGAAGATCAGAATCACATTCACGTACCTGTGAGCTAGAAGATGATGTCATGGCATACGTGTGGACACATATAGACCAGTATCAGAAAAGGGACAACTTCAGCTACAAAAAGCAACCTTGACAGACACACAACTTCAGGAAGTTCTAAGTTACATTAGGAACAGTAACTAAAGGATCCCAAGTATCTAAAGGACACTAAGGAATTGAAAAGAGACTATATTGCTTTGAATTAAGCAAGTCAAATGGACTCATGGTTAAAGAAAATGTCACTGTAATTCCAAACTAGAGAGGAGAAATCCTAAGCCTTATCCGTGGAGGATATCAACCATTAACTAAATACTGTGAATGCTCCAAGCAGTCAGTGTGGTGGCTGGGCATAAGCAAGGACATAAAGAATAAAGTAACTGCATGTGAACATTGCAGAACTAACAGACCAATACAATACAAAGAACCTTTAATAACAACACCTTTGACAGACAGACCTTGGAAGAGATAAGATGAAGATTTATGCACATCCAGAGGACATCATTACCTTGTCATCATGGACTGTTTTAACAGGTATGTAGAAATAATGTACTGGAAAGACATAACTTGTCACGATGTTATTGAGAAACTGAAGTGCATGTTTGCTCACTTCAGTATTCCAATAATGAATAACAGACTACAATTCAATTCATCAGAATTTAAGTCAACCCACATTACCCACAAGTGAATGGGGAGGCTGAGAGAGCTATACAGACAGCCAAGAAAATTCTGTAATGGAATGATCCATTCTGTGCTCTTCTGAGTTACAGATTGACACAAACAGCAGCTATTGGATATAGTCCAGCACAACTCCTGCTTGGAAGACAACTCATAACTACTGCTCCAACGTATATTCTATTTCATTCTCCAAAGTGGCCATCCATGAAGAAGGTATCCAAACTGGAAAAAAAAGACTAAAAGAACTTAGTAACACTTTTACAACTGACGTCACTCACAGAACTGCCGGTTCTAGAACTGGTGACTATATTCATTCCAGATTGGATTGAGAAAAGGGATGGAAACCTCCAGCTGTCACAAAGACAAAGAATTCAACATCCAGATCATATCTGATCAAGTATGATAGTGGAGAGTTCAGTAGAAATGGTTTCTATCTACAGTTTGTTTCTCAGAGTTAATCTATAGAGCAAACTCTGCAGATGGAAGATGCAGAACAAGAAGAGAACAACTCAAGAATTCCACAGCCAGTCATTTCAACTAAGGGACAGCTAGATACCCAAGTTATGTTGGGGTTATGTAATTAGACAACCAGTATGATTCAGAGACACTTAGCAGACTGATTCATACTGATCATATAGATAACATGATACTGGATATTTTGTGAATGGTAGGAATGTAGAACTTAAAGGGGGAGATGTAATGGAATGATAAGCCATATTATACTGTTCAGCCACTATGTGGAACTGTGTGTAAAATACGTTATTTAAATGCACCTCAGCCATACCTGGCAGACCACTGAAGGATCTTACAATGGACACATCTGGTGTGAATAGCAAGCTCTGTAGCCAGTCCATATCTGGTATACAAGACATACAAGAACATTTACTATTAAAGTTAATTCTTCACCAGTTTGTATTTATTTTTATATATTTTTAATTTTATTTATAATCTTAGTTTTTATAATATACCAATTAGAGTACCAATTACTGAATATTAGCAAATCAAGTACCGGGTATGAACTAAATTAGAATACCAATTAACATTTAGAATACCAGTTACAATACCAAAGTAAATACTAATTACAATACCAATAATTGATTAGTCCATATTTCATACTATATTATTTTAAAATTATTATTAAACCATAATTTAAGATAAAATACAATTATTAAAATATAACATTTTAAAAGGTCAATTGAAATGTTTGTTTTTATCAAAACAAAATATTTCAATTGACTTGAAAAAATATTCATTTTGAAGGAAATTTTGACATTTGGAACAAAACACTTTCAAAATGGAATTTTCCATGTAATGAAAATTCAGAGTTTTGACCATCTTTATTAATTTCTTTTACTTTTTTAATAGTTTTTTTTGGTGAGCTATGCAGTCTTGCAACCTCAGCTGACCTGGTATAGAAATATTCACAAAGGCCTGGTCTACACTAGCAGGGAGGTTGACCTAAAATACGCAACTTCAGCTACGTGAATACCGTAATTGAAGTCGACGCATCTTAGGTCGACATACCTGCCATCCTCACAGCGACAATGGTTGGCAGTGGGCTCCCCCATCAACTCTGCCTTGCGCCTTTTGGCGAGCTGGAGTTCCGGATTCGACGGGAGTGCCTCTGGGGATTGATTTATTGCGTCCTGATGAGATGCGATAAATTGATCCCCAATAGGTAGATCTCTATGCGTCGATCCAGCCAGTAGTGTAGACAAGGCCAAAGTGTGAACTTTATTTTTGTGTATGAGTAAATTTAATTTCGGTCCACTTCTAACTTTATCTATGCAGATTAAGTAAACTATGCTTAAACTGACGAAGAGTTAAGTTAGTTCAAACTGTTGTTTATGGAGGCTTTCACCGTGAGAGAGAGAACTTTCACAAAGGCTGGACTGCAATTTGCTCCAGAGAGAGGGAAGAATGACCACTAATTTGATTACACAGTAAGAGTGAAGTTAACTACTCTTTGAATACGCTCTTTCAAACAGGTATGCACCCATCCTATAGTAATTCAATCTACATCACTTTTCCCTAGTTTGCTTATAAGAATATCATGTGGGACTGTGTCAAAATCCTTAATAAAATCTAGATGCATCATGACTGCAGTTCCCACTTGTGGATGGCATCCACGAGGCTAGTAACCCTGTAAAAGAAGGAAATTAGGTTGGTTTGGCATGATTCATTTTTGACTATCAAATTGTTGGCTCTTACTTATTATCCTAGTATTCTCTAGGTCAGTAGGTGGGCAACCTGCGGCCCATCAGGATAATCTCCTGGCGGGTCATGAGACAGTGTTTACATTGACTATCCATGGGCACAGTCGCCCGCAGCTCCCAATGGCCGCAGTTTGCTGTTCCCATATGTTGCCCCGCAGTGGTGCTTTAGGTTATTACAAATGGACTGTTTATTAATTCTCCCATCCAAATATCTACACAAACTTAACTATGTTAATGTGGACCAGTTTTACTGCATTTAAAACTGGTTCAGCAACAGTCTCATTCCACTCACCCACATTTGCAAAGTACATAAGACTGACCTGTCAAAGTCTAGCACAGCATGGATGGGATCCCTCCAAACTGGCTACTTTTTAGTTATTTTCTAGCCATTATCTGTGAAAACCTTATCTACTACTTTGCATACTAGGATTTAAAACAGGAAATGGGAGGAAGACATATTTGATTTACATGAGTCACATAATTAATACCACTTCCTGATCTTGTTTATCTAACATTTATGGTGCGCTAGTTTTATTACTCCAATTTCGGCTACTTTGGTGTCCCTTCTGTTCCCTTTAAGAATGACTGAATTGTTTCATTCATCATGTAATGTACTGTCTCATTTTGTTATAGGTGTATTTAAGTATAACACTAATCATCTCTATGATGTACAAAGCACAGTCTGTTGATAATGTTAATTTGATCAATTAAAGTTTAATGAACACATTCAACAGCTGGCACTGTTTAGTTTAGCCGCTGTATTTAGGTGAAGTTTATAAGGAAGTGTCTTCCCAAAAAATTTAACTATCTAGAAAGCAAAGTTCACATTTTTCACATATCAAAATGCTTTGTGTTTTCCTAAAAAATTTGTAGTTAATGAACTCTGGACAGATAATGGAAGTTCATCTGAGCATAAAGGATTTCAGAGACATTCATCTCCAGTTTCCACTCTTTTTAGAGGCCGAATTCAAGGTCAGAGAGCATAGAACACATGGTAGTCTAAAATGTACATTTTTTATACATTTGACACAAGGTATCATATTTTCAATCTGAATGTGCCATAGCAATGGTAGGTCTAAGAAAATTCCCCATGTAATAATTCATGCTGCTCTTTTCAAGTGATTCTACTTTATTTATTTATTTTTAATCAATATTATGATGATTTGGGTGTATCTATAAAGAACAAAACCAGTTAGAGATATTAAAGATGTGACTGAGTGGCTCTATGGATTTGTTTAATTTTAAACTTATAAACTACCCTTAGAGTGACCAGATGTCCTGATTTTATAGGGACAGTCCTGATTTCTGGGTCTTTCTTCTTATATAGGCTCCTATTACCCTCCACCCCCTGTTCTGATTTTTCACATTTGCTATCTGGTCATCCTAACTACCCTTGACACCTTGCACCCAATTGAAATACATACAAAAACATATCAGATTCAGTTAAATAAAACAACTTAGGAAGGTCCCATTGGTCAACGCATTGAGCAAAGAGATAGGTTTCCTTGGACTAAGGCGGATTGCTGAATAGAATATGTTCCAGAGATGTAGGCTCTCCACTGAGAATGCCCAGTCTCTGGTTTTGAATCCCTATAGTAGGGAACAGGCCAAACTGGCCTAAGAACTGTTACCAAAGATGACAAATCAAATCTTCCATACTTAGACAGGACATGAGGAAAAAGGAGCTCTTCAGCTCGTAGGGCTCAGATTATTTATTGTTTTATAGATTATAGCCAACACTGTAATTACATCTAGAAGCAAAATATAGCCACTGCCAAGCACAAAGAACAAGTTTTATGTGCTGATAGCAGTTCACTTTACAGGAAGTGATCTGTTACATTTTATAGCAACCTTAGTTTCCTTGTGTTTTTCCAAGCGTAGCATATTGCAGTATACCAGCATTGGAATTGTATATGAAGCCTTGTATATTAAGCTTAGTCAGTGAAACACTGTATTCTCTACACAAGTGCTGTAACTAGAGTTATGTAAAACTGTCACACCGAGTCTGATTTCAGGTGTTGTTACAGTGTCTAGGATCCAAAAAGCTTCTGGGATACATTTTTAAAATAAATGCACAAGATTTGTGATTCTCTTCCCTGTACTCTATAAATTCATACAATATTTTATAGATCCAGAGACTTATCAATTCACCTGTGCTCGAGGATGAATACCATTGCATGACATGAATATCCTGTGAAAAGATACACTCTCTTCCTGCTAAACATGCAGAATTTTAAAGTTGAGGTATTGTAGTTTTCCTGCCATACCCTCCCTTCTATTCCTTCAGCATATAAATTACACCTCTTTAGCATATTTAATGAATGCCAAATTGTTCTAAGTTATAACAATTTACCACTTACACATATTTTTGGAACAATCTTCACCTGACACGTTTATGATGAGCACTGATGAATTAGCCTTTTGTATTTAAATTTACTTTGATGCTAGTTCAATGAATTTCTCTTCTTCACAACACTAACAGCCAAATTTATTGGTGTTATAGCTCCAAAAGATTTAGATTAACGTAGCACATACCTCCAGATCAAAGGTTCAGCAAAAGAAAACTTTGCAGCTTCAAGGTAAGCTGTTCATTCAGAATGGATTCTGTTACTGCATGGAACAGACAGCTACTTTAAAGGTATGGTTATCCAAACTATGAACATTTTCTCAATTATGCATAGACCTGCTCATCCAAAAACTGCTCATTATAGTCAATCTGCTTGTGGTATAAAAACATAAGCAGTAAAAGAGTACTTCATTCTGTCAGTTTCAAAATTAGGTATTTTGGCAAATTCAGCTTACCCACCTCCACAGGTACAGAGGATCCTAATGGAATGGTTGTTCTGTGAGGGAGGATGGGGCAGAATATGGAGGCTCAAAGTAATGCACATACATGCTACGGAGCTGTAATAGGTGTGTGCCCCTGTATTTGAATGCTTGGGAACCATCTGGGAGAGGGGAATGCTCAGAGATTTATATGTGTCCCAGAACGATGCAGAACCACCAGCCATTGCTGCATACAGCAAGGCTTGGAGGTACTTGGAGGGAGAGGGGGAGATTCCTTGCCCCAGCTTTCTATGGTGATTGTCAACATATAGCCAAATTACATGGGGCTGCATGCGGGCACAGATTGTTTAGAACATAAAAGCTGAATTGCCTTCAGATGTTTGGACCTTCAAAAACTACCCACTGCAAAGTTTCTTCATCTGAAGTAAATGATACTGACCACTGATGGATATAGGACATTGGGACTAACTGGACCCTGGGATGCATCAATATAACAATTGCTGGTTCCAAAGTCTTGTCACTCCCAGCCATGCTAGAGTCAGACAGCACAAAAAAAAAAAAAAAGACTTTGCACCCCATGAGTCATCCCTGAGTTCATTTCCTCCCTCTTATGCAGTGCTAGGCTGTAAAGACCCAATGATAGGACTTTACTGGATTACAACAAAATGTTAGGAATTGGACTGTTTGTTTAAATACATGTATAAGCCCATTGACCATATGTCTAGAACTGATGACTGTGGGTGTTGGGGGAGCTGCTTGTAAAATAACTTCTTTGGAATGAAAAGAGGTGGCAATACAGAGGCTGCTTCTGAGATGTAGACAGCCTCAGGATCTAGATTAAAGCCATCGATTCATTTCACATAGGCAGTTGAACAGTAGGCACAGGGCACTAATTTTCAGTCACTGCTATCCTGAGATGTATCTGAGCTGAGAGATGAAAGAGCCCTGTATAACCAATTAGCAATCTTTTAAAATAGCCAGTTTCTCAAGTGAAAGATATCTCCACCATTGGCACCTTCTCTGGCAGGGAAGAAACCCAGCATTAAATGGGCCTGGAGAGCAAACTAAGTTCTCTCCACATTATTCCATCAATAGGTTTTCATTTTCTCAATTAACGATGAAAACACATTAGTGGGGTATGGAGGCTGAAGCAGCTCACACTGCTGTAGTCCATACTGTGCTTCTCCTGCAGATAGAAGGGTTTACTTTCCTGGATTTTCTAAACCACACCCTTTCCATGCAATAAATCCGCCAACAATAAAGTTAAGAAAGAGACACAGGGCTCATTAATGAATAACAGATTCAGATTTATGAGTGTTCAGCAGTGAACTTCAATTTCCTCCCAACTTCCTGCCTCACACAGGTATATTGACAAGAGAAAGAGAGCAATTTTTATATACATCTCTGATAATATATTACTAAAGCATTTGAGGATGACCATTTTGTAAAGAACCAAACAGCAATGTCTCCTCTCAGTCACATCAAAGTTCAGATTTTTCTTTTTACCAAGGGCAAAAAACAAAGACATCAGAAACAATTACTAAAACTTAATTTCTTTTATCTTTGAGTCTTTACAGCCATTAAATATTTATTTCTGTAGGCTTTTCACTTTGTTCTCCCTATGTGCAATTGCGTGTATTTGTCTCCTTGCCAGTAGAATTTATTACACAAACTATTGAGTCCAAAAGTTTTTCCCTTAATTCTTGGCTGCAAGTAGCACTCAGTGAGGAGAACAGAAGCACAAATCCCGTGACTGGAATGCTAGGAAGCTAGTCGTTGGGCTCATTTGTTAGAAATGGCTACTCATTCAGTATGGAAGCTACCCTGTTAATATCAAAGACAGTGGCACTTTAATTCCTGCTAGATGATCACATAGAATTATTTTTACACAATCTATGCTAGACTTTTACAGAAGAGCCACGTACCAAATTCCAAGTGGAACAAAACCTTATATTTAAGTAGTTTTACACTGTATTTTCCAAGATGGATTTTTTTTTATTATAAAGCAGATACAATAAATTTGTATCAGGAATACCTATGGAAAAGCAGCATGTACTATGTACAGGCTAGATTATGCCCCTGTAACATGCAAAGGCATAAGGGAGAGTAAGGCTTTCCTACCATCATACAGTGCTTGTTACCCCTCCCCAAATTACAGCCCCATTCATGTGCAAGATCTGTGTTACAGATGCTCTCCCACCTATGGAACAATGGGCAGAGAGTGGTTAGGGAGAAGACAGAGTTTTGGCTCCATCCCCACCACGCATTACCACCACCATGATATTCATGGTGACAAGAGAGGGCATACGCTAAAGGGCGATGCAAATTAATGTCCCCAGATATAACCAAACAGCTGGGCAGTAATTGTGCCTCTCAGCTATTTTTCAAAATTTGTCTCCCTGACAAAGGAAGTATGGTAGGTGCTCACCTTCTCCACTGTCAATAGTACAGCAACACTTAACACATACATTTTATATGGATAAGTCACGATCAAGCCTAAATCCACTTTTGTTTCCCCCATCCTGTTATTGCGGGAAGAAGCAGCTGTGTTACCTCAAGCCAGCAGCAATTCTTGCACTTCATCTTAAGCTCTGCACCTCTTCCATCTTCTGAGGTAATTGTTCTCAGGCTCCCATATGAAGGGTTTTGATTCAAAGCTGACTTATCTGGTAACATCCTGACTTTTATGATTATTATGAGCATATGCTCAAACACAAACACATGCACAGCACTATATACATGTATTCTCACCAGTGTATATCTGTAACCCTATTGCCAGGTGAGGTCAGAAGCAAAAATGGCCAGGTTCAATTACCTAGAGAGTTTCTTCTGAAAAGGTAACAAAGAACAACAGCTTAAGCTTCCACCCAGAAACCTGGGAAAACTAAATACCTCCCTGGGTGTGTTGCAGGCAATATTCCTCCCTTACCTGCACTGAGTCTATTATATAAAACCAAGAAAACTTTATTGAGGAAAAATGGACCCAGAATAAACTTTATAAAGCCAGTAATATACAGATATTTTGATTTATATCTATTAACTAAGACTCATATCCCCAAGAGTGTCTTGGCAGTAGTCTTAAACTTAGTCCTCTCACAGCATGATGGTGAATAAGGGAATGCATTCCTGAAATAACCATTGCCTTCCTCCACTACACCCTCACTCCACTACACCCTCACTCAATGTTTGTTGTTCAGGAATGGTAGACTCCAGAAAACTGGCAGGTCCATCTCCACCCTCTAAGGAGAGTGCTGCCCAATCTGCTCTGGGGACAGCTACAGTGATTAGCACTTTGACTGCAGGATAATGGTCCCTCTGTTGAGTTTCTCAGCTAAGGTACTGCCCTATGATGGTAAAGCTGCCTTTGCACCATCCATTACCTCAGAGCCAAGTCTACACTTCCTCTTTGAAGTCTTCAGAAGGGGTCAGTGGCATACAGGATGCTGAAAAGAGTCCTCCCTACCAGAAAAAAGAAAGCCCTTTCCTCTTTCCAGGCTCTGCCATCCAACAGTGCCAGACTGTGATTTGGTCATGATGGCCCTTTGCCCCAGGTGCATCTGGTGCATATCTCTTGTCCTCTCACTCTCTAACAGAGACAATATTTTTATTACTCTCAAACTTAAAGCTTCACTGAATTTTGACCCCAAATGTCCCAAATTGTGACATAACAGAAATGCATATAAGGCCCATTCATTTGTTTTCCCTTTCTCCCACAATAGATGTCAATAGACAGCCCCCTATATAGGGTCTGTCAATCTGGAGTTCTCCAGCAGCTCTGGGCCACTCCTCTCCCTGGTCACCAGCATTCTCCCTGCTCTCTAAGGCTTCAGGCCACAGGCTTACATGTCTATGAAGAAAAACCTTCGCTTCTAATATCACGCAGTTTTTAGTGATTTTTTTGTTTTGGATGGTTCAGCGAAGCCATGATAGATTTTCAGTCTCTGTCAGGACATGGAAGTGTACTATTCAAACAGGAAAAAAAATAAATAATAATAAAAAAGGATCAAAAAAGGGATCAGAAATAGGTATTTGCAGTTGTGATTGAAAGCACCCTGTATTTTCACCCTACAAACAAATGTAATAATTTTTGTACAATGTACATCTTGTGAGGTATAATTTAAAAATTAACACCATATTGACCATCAATAGTTTTGTGTAATTTATGTATAAAATGTGTTATATGAGTAATGAACATAAACTGAAATTATTACTACTATGTGTGTCAGGGTTCCTTCCCCACTCTGAACTCTAGGGTACAGAGGTGGGGACCCACATGAAAGATCCCCCAAGCTTATTTTACCAGCTTAGGTTAAAAACTTCCCCAAGGCACAAATTTCTGTGTCCGGGGACGGTACGCTGCCACCACAATCAAGTGATTTCGAAAAAGAATTAGGTAAAATACCACTTGGAGTTCCTATTCCCCACAAAATATCCCCTCAAGCCCTCACCCCCTTCCTGGGAAAGACTTGAGAATAAAACCCCCACCAATTCTTACAGGTGAGCTCAGATCCAACTCCTGGGTCTTTAAAACAATGTAAAAATCAGTTAGATTCTTAAAAGAAGGATTTTATTTTAAGAAAAGATAAGAGAATCACCCCTGTAAAATCCAGATGGAAGTTAACTTTACAGAGCTACAAAAAGATTCATAAAATAACACAGAGGAATCCCCTCTAACTTTAAATTCAAAATTACAGAGAAAAACAGGGATAAACTTCCTTCCAGCAAAGGAGAGATTCATAAGTGGGAAAAACAAAGATAAACTAACATGCCTTGCATTGCTGGACTTAGTCCTAGAACCCACAAGAGAAGAAACAATTCTTGATTTAATACTAAGTGGAGCACAGGATCTGGTCCAAGAGGTGAATATAGCTGGACCACTTGGTAACTGTGACAATAATATAATTAAATGTAACAACTATGTGGTGGGGAAAACACCACAGCAGCCCACCACCGGCTATGAATTGCGTAGCTGACATTGTGACAGAGTCCTGTGGCACCTTAAAGACTAACCAAAGTATTAGAGCATAAGCTTTCATAGGCTAGTACTCACTTTGTCGGAGGCATGCATCCGACGAAGTGGGTATTAGCCCATGAAAGCTTATGCTCTAATACTTTGGTTAGTCTTTAAGGTGCCACAGGACTCTTTGTCACTTCTGCAGTTCCAGACTAACACAGCTACTCCTCTGATTCGTAGCTGACATTGCATATCTTAGGCTGACACTGCCCCTCCCCCCCCTCCCCACCAGTGTAGCCCAGGTCTCAGATTCTATGGCTATGTAAGCCCGGAAGTTATCTATACAGACAGATAGGTAGGCAACTGCTTTTGTCCTTGCTGTATGTATGAAGGAATTCAGTTGCCAAGGCTGCCAGTTTGGAACTATCAGCCAGGGAGCATTTAGCCAGTCAGGTAGGTATCAGGTTTGAATTCCAAAAGCTTGTTTTAAATATCATTTTGGATAACTGCCTGGATGAGTAGGTAGAAATTCCTGCAAAAATAAATGCAAGTCACTTGCCAGTACATGTGTGGTGTGATGGAGTCAGACCAGATGGATATAGGAGAGTGCTGGAAGGCAGGTACATTAGTCTCAGGGTGTGCAGGTCCCTGTTCCCTGGATAGCCAAACAAAGGCTACTCCAGGCCAATCAAGACACCTGGGGCCAATTAAGAACCTTCTAGAAAGGAGTAGAAACAGCTAGCCTAATTGGGACACCTGAAGCCAATCAGGGACTGGCTGAAACCAGATAAAAACCTCCCAGTTAGTCAGGTGGGCTGTGGGTGTCAGGAGCTGTGGAAGGAAGTTATGCTGTTGGTGAGACTGAGTGGTGGACAACATATCATACTGAAGGAAGGAGGCCCTGAGGTAGGGGTGAAGTGGAGTTTGAAGAAGCAGGGACTGCTGTGGGGAAGTAGCCCAGGGAATTGTATTGTGTTTTGTGGATAAAAGGTCAGCCATCTTAGCTGATACTATTAGGGTCCCTGGGCTGGAGCCCAGAGTAGAGGGCAGGCCTGGGCTCCCCGCTTTCTGCCTCCCCTAATTAGTCTCTGAGATTGGGAGACATTAGAGACTGTGCCAGGAAGGATAGCTTCTCCTCACTGGTTTGTGATGAAAATGGCTCAATAGGCTGTGACCTTGTCTCCAGAGAGAGAAGGGCTCTGTGGGGGGTCACAGTGGGCCGCTGAGGCTAGTCAAAATCTGCCAGGAAACGCAGGATCCACGAAGATAAGGACAGAGCTTTGTCACTGTGGGTAGTGTGAATGAATCGGTGTGAATAGCTTCTCTTTGTTCTATATGCTGGGTACAGGTTTTTTTTTTCTTTTCTATTTGTTTGTTTGTTCTTTGGTATGCCCTGGAGTAGCCCTGGAGCATGTATATCTCCCCTGAGGAGGAGAGTAGACCTAGTAAAGACCCTCTCTACTTTTAAGAAGGTTTTTGATTGATGAAAGAATGGTTTGTTGTTCAGTGATTTACGTATTTATGTTAAAAGGTAACAACCTATTAGTTTGATTGTTAATCATGTCTTTTCTAATACAACAGTATAGCTATAAGAAGCTACTACTTACTAGAGGTGTCTGTGAATTTTATACAAAACATTTTTTTTCACATAATGTGGATTCTTTGAAACGAGTACTTTTCGCAGAAATATATTAGTTTAATTATTTATTTTATCAGGAAGGTGTCTTAGTCCAGGACAGAATTTCTGAAGGGGATGTGTAAAAACCAAAATCCTGTTTAAGAGCCAGACCTTGAACCTGCATCTCTCGTGCCCCTGTGAATGTGCTAACCAGGGGGTTATTTGCTATTGGGGCAAGAGTCTCTCTCTCTCTCTCTCTCTTTCTCTCTCTCTCATTTTTTGTGAATTTCGTTTCAAATGGTCTCATTTTTATTTCTCATCAGAACAAACACAAGTTCCTGCACTTTCATACTCCCTTGTAGCTCCCTTTAATATAGATGTGGTCTAAATAACTAAATAATGGCCCTTCTCATATCAGGAGCTTACTGTTAATACTGACCTTAGGATCATGGCCTTTGGGAAATGTAGTGCAATAACCAAGCTGCCATGGTATTGTAAGTATCAGGTTTCAGTGATTCACAAAACAAGTTAATAGTTTTGTAATTAAGAAAACTGTTGTCTTCAAATATAGCTGGTGCATAAGTTTTCAAAAACACTTGAGGTGGATGAAGAAACGTTAGACAAAATCAAAAGTTTGTCAAGTTAATTTTTTGTTAATGACCTGTAACTCAAAGTAGTTTAATGTTTTTCTTAGACTTTGGAGAAACGTTGTCTGGCAATTTTCAGGCAGAGCTCATTTTCCAAGTCAAAGTTTCAAGGGTAGCGAAAACAGGGTTTTAGAATGCAAGCTGGTTACAATTGTAACTATGGAGAGGCTATTGCATAGGTACTTTCCTGTGCAAGACAGCTAAAATTGTTTCCTGTCCTCAGTCAAAGCTCAAACACAAGAAAGAAGCGGATGGAGGAGCAAACATTGCAAATGTAAAAGTAAGTGTTAACTGATTCTCAAAGCAAATAGCAGCCTTGTAGAACCTGCACTTTGCTAATGACTGGGCTTGTGAACAATGTTAAGTTAAAAGATTGTCTTTGTTAGATAAGGTGTTATGGAAGTGCAGACACATGTCTTTGTTAATGGGCTTTTTGTAGCATGTTGATAGGGAAATAAATGAGCTGTGCTTAAGGTGAAGTGCTGATAACAAATATATGAGGCTATGTCTACACTCGAGACCTTACAGCGGCACAGCTGTACCATTGCTGTAAGGTCTCCCATATAGCCGCTGGATGCTGATGGGGAGAGCTCTTCTATCGGCATAATTAAACTACGCCCAACAAGCGGCGGTAGCTATGACAGCAGGAGAGCATTTCCTGCCCACATAGCGCTGTCCACACTAGTGTTTCTGTCAATGAAACTGATGTTGATCAATGGAGTGTTTTTTCCACTCCCCTGGCTGATGAAAGTTTTACCAACAAAAGTGCTTGTGTAGACATAGCCTGAGACATAGTTGTAGGAAGGACGAGGCTGAACAAAATGTATGCAGAAAACATAGGAGATATTAATGATTTTTTTCTTAATCTAATTTTAAAAATCCATTAGGATTTCTACAGAATCAGGTCCAGTCGTGCCATTGCTGTGGGCAGACAGAGTTCTGAGTCCACAAAGAACCCCACAGATGGCTACGAAGGCACTGTAGTCGGCCCAAGAAGGAAGAATTGTAGGATCTGAGGTTCAGATTGTAATTATAGCAACGTTATACACTTCAAAATAGGATATATTTACTCTTTTGTTACAAATACCAGAAATGTGTGCATAGCATGCCAGAAGTAAGGATATATTTGACTAGCAGTTTTCTTTCTTCTGACCTTTTATTTTCTACTCAAACTTTGAAAGGGCTTGTTGATTCACCTGGTAATTTTTGTTCATATGCACCATCATGGTGATGTAATTATGCTCACACATTTCTGTGAAAGCGCATGCACTCTCCTAATAACAGTAGTTGTTAAGTTGTCCAGGCCTGTGTAACAATGATTGGAATAGGAGAAAATATTTATCAATTTTATTGCTGTTTTTTACACTGCCCATTTTTCTTTAATCTTATAAAATATATCACATCATTATGTGTTTTATACTCCCCCACACACATAGACTTGGGCTTAAAGAAATGTATGGAAGATACAAATTCTAGAGGCAAGGGTCTTCTACTGAGAGCACTTTGCCCACATCTCCCTTGAGAGGATAGCGTTCTCTGAAGTACTTGGGGCCTATGTCATTTAAATTGTGTAGTCTTTCCATCTAGCCTTTGTGGATGGTAATAGCATTACCTTAATTTTCACCCTGGAGTAGGGTGACAGAGAGTAGCAGACAGTTCTTGGTGTGGGATACAGGTTTAGTTTGTTCCTGCCAACCTACATTGCTTAGGAGGGGGGCAGATGCATTCCACAATAGGATCTGAGGGTATGTCTACACTGCAATTAGACTCGTGCGGCTAGCCTGGGCCAGCTGACTTTGGCTCATGGGACTTGGGTTGTGGGACTGCTTAATTGCAGTGTAGACTTCCAGGCTCCAGCTGTAGCCCGGCTCCCGGATCCTGTGAGATAAGAGGGTCCCAGAGTTTAGGCTTCAGCCCAAGCCTATAAGTCTACACTCAACTGAACAGGCCCGCAGCCCAAATCCCGCCAGCCTGAGTCAGGTGGCACAGGCCAGTCAGGGCATCTAATTGTAGTGTAGACATATCTTAAGTGGCTTTCACAAATAGCCTAAGGTAATTTACACATTGCGATATTCTAGTCTAGAGAAAACAAATACTGGATTTATGGTTTATAAAGTGAAACCCGCTAACCTGATCCTTTGTCCTAGGACTCTAGAGGTGTTAATGGTCCCTTACAATATGTGCTAACTACTTATGCTAAACAATCTGCCTGTAAATACTGTGCTAAGGCAGCATTTGATTCTAAGTATGTGGCACTTTAGTGTTAACTGTACATTTATCATGTGGTACATCCACAAGAAACAACAACTACATAACTATGCTAAATCATTCTCTTGTGAGAACAAAGTGGAAAAAGCAGCTTTGTTGTACTTCTCTTGGTTTCCATGCTGGTCAGGTGACTTTGCAACTATTGTATATAAGTAACTGAATGTTTGCTACCAAGCTAGAAAATTCTTACAATTTGTCTATTGTGAAAAGGTAAGTTACAAAGCAGTAAAACCATGATGATCAAAAATTTAACTGATCTGGCTTTATTGCATGAGGTGAAATTGATCTCTTTCTAGAGGTCCAGCAGGAGGCCTATCTGCTCCTTCCATCCCTCTTAAACCTATTTGACCAGCTCTGCTCCATGTGTTTAAAATAATGGTAACCCCGTGAGCAGGCATTTCCCTGATGTAATGGTCTAACATAAGCCATTATATGAATTCTTTCTTTATCTCTGCTTTAAATGTTGACAACTGTAAAACTCAAACCCTGAGGATTTCTAAGTAAATGTTGTAGCTGGACTGAAATTAGCCACAGTGTAATTCTAATGCAAATGACCTAAAAGAAAAAAAACTAAAAATTGCTAGACCAAGCTGACTGAGTTATGATTTTTCCTGCATTCTGCTAACTTAGAGTCATTTTCACGCTTCCAAATTTACCAGTATCAGGCCTGTGTTTCATTTAGATCATACTCAAATCCTATTCTGAAGGCTGAAGTGGGACCTAAGTGGTGCATAGGTCTTATTTGCCCTTGCCCTTGCCCTTGCTCAAGTAGGTGCTTGAGGTTTGTTATCTTATTTTCAATCCAAAAGGGCAAATAAGATCCATAAATCTGAAGTGCACTAAAATGCAAACAGTGGGCACCTTGGTTAACTGCACTGCACATTTTTCTCTCACCAAATTCAATTAATTCACAAACTGGAGATGATTTTATATCAGACATGTTTTGGTGGGAATCAACTGTTAGCAGCAATTTCTCTCTCAGCAAAAGGATCTGATCTCCAGTCTGAAAAGTTTTGAGCATCTTTGGTCAATTTACAGCAGCACTCTCCAATAAAAAGAACCAAATTGTTTACCATCTCAGCATTCCTTGCTACTTCTTCTTTTTTTTTTTTTTTTGGTGGCTGTCACTTTACAGGATATGCTGCAGCCTGCCGGCAGTGTGGCCCTATCAGAAGATAATTGTTCACGGATATGATAATCTGTAGTGGAGACCATTTCCAGAGGATGCTGTTGTTTATTGCAGCATGGCACTTAGCATTTAATTTAATGAAGACCTGTAAAAACACATCCACTTAAATTCATGTTCTTCATTCTCATACTACTTACTCACTATACCTTGCTAACATTTCCTTAGAGACATTTTGGGGCAGTGATCTTTAAAAATTCCATGCATGGGCCTCCCCATCCAGGCAGTGGACTGGGAAGGATGCAGAGGTGGGGGATAAGTGGTCTCAGCAGCATCATCCCACTGCCTGGAACTCAAGGAGAACCCACTGTACATGGGAGAGAGGAGACAAGGGGGAGTGTGCTATCCATATTGCTTCTGCCTGAAAATCCACTTCAGCAGTAACACAGACTCACGCTGCAGTCCTGCGTCAGGATCTGTCAATGCCAACCCCTGTGGAGGTCTGTTGGCTTCTACTGGAGTTTGCTAAAGTAAGGAGAGAGAAAAAAAACAGTTGAAAATGAGTAAGGACAGACCTTAAGATCTGGACTGTTCTGAATATTTAGAACTACAATTTTGATTTGAACAGATGAACAACTGGAAGAGAGAGAGAGAGGTATGAAAAACACTTGGCTAATGCAGTGCAGGTACTATTTTTCATTTGTAATCTTAGACTATTTCTATAATAGATAGATTCTGTCCTCTTTGTACTGTCATTCCCTTCACTCATTATAATTTTTTGTTTTATTGAGCAGAAATGTGGTATGCCCTTATGCATGTGTTTAAAGAGACACAGTCAAGTAGTTTAGACACATGATTTGAGCTAACTAGCAGGAGCAGGTGGAGTACATCTTAAATTTAAAACAAAGATCCATCACTGTCAGCCAAAAATAAAGTAAGAAAAAGCAAAACCATTAGCGACACTTAATTCAGTGACATGTAATTTTTTGGATCTACTGTCTGCCACACAGGTAGTCATTGTGCCAGCTGAAGGACTGCAAATTAACTCCAGACTCTGCACCACCGAACTCAGTAGGAGTTTTGCTACAAACCTCAGTGACAGTAGGATTAGACCCACTATTTCTAAATAAGTGCTTATTGTCTTTGATGAGTGGGGGTGGGAGACAGATTAACAATGAGTATTATATCTGCCAGTTGTGGTTAGAGATTAACCCATTAGCAAAATTCCCCATTGGAGAACCTATTACCCCGCTACAGGATAGACCCTGACTCCTTATCACAGTTACTTGTACTCTGCATGTACGGTGAAATTTACTCCAGCACAAAGTCTATGCATGACTTACCTCCAACAGACACCTGCAAAATAGATCTTAAGTGGGATCATGTAAGATGTGTGTAGGCCTTAAACTGGGTGTCTGCAAGGGATGAGACTTTCACCCTGGAGGAACAGGGCCCGTTGTGTCAGGTCTTGATAGGCCTATAAATCCTTCACCTTACAACAGCTAAGATTCCTACCCACTCTCTTATGGATCATGGGCTCTAGCAGTTGATTATTACGGTCCTAACTTTATGAATGTTTCTACATGAGCGGACCTTACCGACAAGGAGGTCTCTGCAGGATCAGGATCTATGGCTCAGGGTTCTTAACTGACACAGAGTAGAATACAATACAGCAGCAATAGAAAAGTAGTCAACATTAGACATATTTATACATTTTCTCCTTCACATTTTTTTAGAAAGAAAAACTGAGGAGAAAAAAAGAACAAGTATGTGTTTGCCTCTCAAACACAGCCTCAACATTCTCCAGTTTTCCAGCATCCTTCTTGAAGTGTGGGCACCAAAACTGGAAACAATATTCCAGCAGTAGTCGCCATAGTGCCAAACACAGAGGTGATATAATGTCTATACTTCTAGTTAATGTTCCTCTGTTTATACATTTCCTTGTTAGCTGGAAAGATCTTTGGAGGAACTAACTAGAGAAGCAGCTTCCCTTCCCGAGACAAGGAGAGGAATCTTGGTAATTTGTTAAGTATTAATAAAGGCTCTGATTGTCCAGTGAGCTCTGCATGGGTGGCTCCACTGGGAATTCATACATGCTGAGCTCTTTGCAGGATCATGGACAGAGATGGAGATGTACCACCTACTGAATCACCAACACCATGTCCTGTGTAGACTAGTAGTCCCTATCATCTAAACTAACTAAGACTCAGTTAGGAGTTAAAAACAAGTCAAACTTACTTGACTTTTATACAAATACATCTTCTGAGATGCTTTAAATTTTTTTAAATGTGAAAACATTCATTACATATTTCAAACTTTGGATGAAAATAACTCCTCCTAATTCCCTCTTTTAATTTTTCTTTCCATCAGCACAGAGTCACCATCCTGGTTATGTCTAAGTGACTGCACTTATAGGAACGGGGGAGAGGCATGACAGAGAGGTGCAGGTCCATGTTACATCCATGCACACTTATGTTTACCTGTTTATGTCTCTGCTAAGGGTTAGAACTCATCTCCCACACATCATATGCCTTTTCAATAGGAAACACATAATCACTTTTCATTCTGCCCATTGGTATAAAGACTACAATGTGGATCTCTGAAACCCTGAAGATTGCATCACCTGAATCATAAGAATGCTGCTTATGAACTCAAAGGCACCAGGGGACAAGTCCATTAAGTGCAAAGTATGCAGAGCTCTGACAAATAGTCAGTGCATGACCTGCTATCATTGCCCTAAACCACGGGGGAGGTGAATAAGGCCCTCTGGCTCATGAAAGCCACAGAAGCTGCTGGATCTGATTGTGTCTCTCCACAATTTCTTAAAAGCCTCAGAGCCGAGGCCCAAAAATGGCTGGCAGCACTGTTCTCCTAATATTCATTCATAGAGGCTCATCCCAAAGATCTGACACCAGGCTATGGTTATTGCCATTGCCCAGCCTGGGAAGCCAACCAGTAATCCTTCATTGTATGGGTCTGAATCACTCCTCTGCACATGGTACATGCTCATGGAGAGAATACTGCTGGTAAGGATTATGCCCTTGTAGAATCAATGTTACTGACTGACCAAGCAGGTTTCTGACCAGGCTGCAGCTCTACTGACCACATATTAGCATTAACAATGCACATTGAAGTGGGATTCCAGCACAAACTCAAGACTGGGGCAGTTTTTCTCAGATTTATCACTGTATGGAGGAACAGCCTTCTCATAGAAAACAGAAAAATTACTCCATGTAATACAACAGAAACATTTATCCAAGAAGTTTTGACTAACCAGGGTTTTGTGTTTTCCTTGGTGACCAGGTCAGCAGGCCATATACTCTTGATGATGGGCTACCACATGATCCTGTTTAAAATCTACATCAGTGGCCTTCCACAAACATCACTGGGGAAATTTTGTCTATGCTGCTGACACTGCTGTGACTAGAGAACAATTCCTAACCAAGTTCTTTAAAACCGTGACATAGTGGGGTGCAATCCGGACCAGTGTGGGGCTGTGTCACCCTGTCCCTGCAAGTTGAGGTGCCTTGCAATGCCTTACTGTGGTAACTCCCAATCTGGATCACTCACAAACAGCTCACCAAGATGCAGGGCACTCCCAGATGTGCTTGTGTAACTGTAGTTAGCCAGTCACACCCTGGCTCTCATGAGCTTGGTTATGTTCCAGGGTGACACAAATACATGCCTTGTCTCAGATTTCCTCCCATAAATATTTGTCTTCTACAACCCAGCCCTCTCCTGGACTGTACAAATATATTAAGACCATTATTTCTTTAAGGGAATAATATAAATTAGCTTGTTATCTTAAATAAGTTACCCCGACACTTTAAGTTAAACACACTGGATTAGATAAAACAATAAAACAAGTTTATTAAATACACTTGTGATGGGGCTTGGCCAGATGGCTATAGGAAAGTGCTGAAGAACAGATATGTTAGTCTCAGGCTAAACAAATCCCTGGTACCACTGGAACCTTCTAGAAATCAGTAGAAACAGCTAGCCTGATTGGGACACCTGAAGCCAGTCAGGGACTGGCTGAAACCAGTTAAAAGCTGCCCAGTTAGTCAGGTGGGGGTGTGGATGTCAGGAGCTGTGGGAAGAAGTTGTGCTATTGGTGAGACTGAGTGGTAGACATATCATACGCAAGGAAGGAGGCCCTGAGGTAAGAGTGAAGTGGAGTTTGAAGAAGTGAGAACTGCTGTGGGGAAGTAGCCCAGGGAATTATATTATGTTTTGTGGCTAAAAGGTCAGCCATCTTAGCTGATACTCTTAGGGTCCCTGGGCTGGAGCCCGGAGTAGAGGGCCGGCCTGGGCTCCCAGCTTTCTGCCTCCCCTAATTAATCACTGAGATTGGGAGACAACAGAGACTGTGCCAGGAAGGATAGCTTCTCCTCACTGGCTTATGATGAAAATGGCTCAGTAGGCTGTGACCTTGTCTCTAGAGAGAGAAGGGCTATGTGGAGGGTCACAGTGAGCCTCCGAGGCTAGTGAAATCTGCCAGGAAATGCAGAATCCACAAAAATAAGGACAGAGCTTTGTCACAGTGTGTACAAGGAATGAAGTATAAGAGTCAGAAATGGTTACAAGAAAACTAAAAATATAAATAAGATTTCTATTGCCTAACTTAATAAACTGCATAAGAATTAAAGTGAACCTTTTAATCACATGCTGCCAATAACATTACTGACCAAGTTCTTCAGGTCAGGACTCCTCCCCCAGATTCCAATAACTGCGTCTTTTGTCTTCTCAGGTACAAACTGTGAGATAGAGTGGAGGGGTGTCTTGGGGTGTTTGCCTCTCCTTTTAATAGTTTCAGTCCTCCTCTTGAAAAGCACTTCTAGCTCAGAACCTGGTGACAAAGAGTTTGTGTGGAAGGATGTTCCATGTTGGGTTTTTTCACTGGTGTGAACTTCCTTTATTTTTCCCTTTCCCCTTTCTGCTTAATGACTCAGTTTGTTGCTTACATGCAAATTAACACAAGCATGGACCTATCTTGAACAAAGGAGTGCATTTGATCAGTTTAGTGCTACATGAGTCTGAACATGTACTTTTAACATTATAAAGGGGAAATATATAACTTTACGCATAAAGCTGCTACAAACATTTCACCATGATATTACCAGTCATCAAGTTATGAGTTTTCAAATGATACCTCAAATGGCATACCTTATAGAAAGATTATTACAATAGTGTGTAGGGTGGGTAGCCAAGGGTGTATGCCATCACACATGGAAAAATATTTCTTGTATTGGCAGTTAAAGGCAAACCTCACTATGATTGCTGTGTCAGCATTTGATCTAAACAATCAAACAACTAGGATGGAGCTGAACATAAACTTTTGTGGCCCACTAATAAGGCAGGATCCCACCCTGAAATATCTTGTCGTGATGTTAGACCAATGCCTCACATATCACCAGCACCTGAAAAATATTCACATAAAATAAGCATCTAAATCTCATCCAGAAACTGATAGAAATGATCTGGGGAGCTGTTGCAAAAACTGTATGGATCTCTTCACTGGCCCTCATTTATTGTTCCACAGATTACTTCTCACCCATCTGAACTCAGCTCCCTTGCGTCACCTATTAATTTTCAGCACCATCATGTGTATCATTATGAGCACAGTAAAATCACTGCCGCAACCATGGCTTCTAATACTGGTGCACATCTGCTTGCCCCAAATATGTCTGCAACAAAAGAGTTGTTGAAGAACTTCACTACATTTGAGCAAACAGGGATCTTCCAATACATGAAGAGCTAAATAATATACAGAGATTCCAACTCAAATCTGGCAAATCTTTTTGGTTTGCTTGCAAGAGCTTGAATATTGGGGGTTTTCTTGCAAAGATCTATGGTGAACAAGACTGAAGGACATCAACCTCCCAAACACCTCATCAAGGACCCAGCCAAAGAACTCCCATGGAAAATATGGTCCACTTTAAAATGCATGCACACATTGCATGGCAGATGTGCCTACCTTTCCCATAAATGGAGACAAACCCAATTCTGTTTTTGACAGTGGAAATAGAATTCAAACTATGGAACATCTCATCAATTGATATCCCAAGCAATTACATACCAAAGGTACTTCTTCCATCCACTCCACATCACCTGAAGGAGTCAGTTGGATTGCCAGCATCGACAAACAATGCTTTTTTAAGCCATATGAAAGAAGTTGATCGGGGGGAAAAATGCTAAAATATTCAGATTAAATTGTGCACCAAATGAAAGGGGTAATGTAGTGACTTTGCCAAAGTTCTCCTATTCAGCCCCACTGTAACAAAGGGCGAAAATAAATATCGGTCTTTATACACAATGTTACATATAGCATCACTCCCTAGTTCTCATAAGTACAGTATTATATTGCTGTACAGTGTAGTCTAGGTATATTTATTCACATTTGGGAAAATAAATATTAATCCAGTGACTTGTAATAGTATCCTCTGAAATATTATCTTTTGAATGTACTACGTAAAACACTTCTTCTGGGAGTTACAAGCATTAAATATATGATTATAGTTTAAAAAAAATATTTGCATAAATTATTATACATATTTCGTCAGTTTAAACTGTCTTTTTTTCCCCCCACAGGTAAAATGTTAAGTGTATGGGTGCAATTGTCTTAGAAATTCGTGTTAACCGTATTAGCACAGTTGCTTAAGCAGCATATCTTATGCTCCCTAGTCATAGGCCTAAACCAAAACCCCTAGATTTCTCTCTAGATGAGCTCAGTGGCACCAATTTCACTTTTCCTGCTATCTACAATCTTTGTCACTGTGCTGAAGGATGGCCATATGACTGTGGGACCATATACGTAACTACGTGCAGAGGTGGTTACACTTTAGTTTAGAATGGGGGATTTTGTTTTTATTATATTATAAATTTATGACTTCTAAAAACTTTGAACCCAAGTCTGAACATGGGCACTATAATAAATGTGTTACTCAAAGAAGTAAAACACTGACCTTTGTTTCCTGGCCTCGGTCACCTGATCTAAGTTAAGGTTCATGGCAGGGGGAGTAGTCACTAATTCTATTGATTATTCTTATAGACCCATATATATTTCTTTGTGAAGCAGTACAGTGCTCTTAGATGTTCCCATTAAAATGTTTGGTTCTCCTTGAAAGATAACCTGATGTTATTTTTCTTACTTTAGATATATGGCTAGATGGATATATTTTGAGCTCTTTCTTAATTTTGAAACACATAAAACTGTGATATCACTAATACACTTTCATTATTATAATCAACAAAACCCCCACCGCTCTAATAAATATTTAGTGGGTAATATAATTCAGCTGCACGTTAAAATATCAAATACTCACACACTGTCAGATGCTGACCATCCTTAATATCCATTGGTCTCAGGAGGAAGTGAATGTTTGCCGTTTTTTGTAGAAGCAAGCCCTAGATTTGCAAAATTTCCCAAAGACTTCACTGCTGCCAAAACTGGAAAAATCTCAGAGTAGCCAAACTCTGATGGAAAACTGTATTGGTGCAATGCAAATGAAGCTGTGTACACATTTTTATAAGAAGCTTGTGTGCATCTCTCAGTTTGACATTTTTTGTTGTTATTGTTGTTTTTTAATTTCTGACTCCTAGGCTCATTTGCTACAATCCTGTACTCTTTGTGTTACTACAGGAGAAGGATACATTTAAAAAGTAACAGTTTTCTCTTGCATATCCTGGTCTGGGACTTGGGAGATGTGAATGCTATTCCCAGCTCTGCCACTAGCCTGTTGGGCAAGTCACTTAATCATTCTGTATCTCAGTTTACTCATCTGTAAAATGGAAATAATGAATCTAACCTTATTTCTAAAGCACTTTGAGTTCTATAGATGAAAAGCACTATATAAGAGCTAGGTGTATTATTTCCCTCTAGATGAGGCCAGTAGGGCTAATTGCACTTCTACCCCTATCAGCAACCTTTGTCATTGTGCTGAAAGATGACCATATGACTCTGGGAGCATACACAAGATTATTTGCAGAGGTGGTTCCAATTTTAAATGTTTTTAGTATACTATATTCTTATATTTTATTATATTATAGATTATATATGGTTAACTGCATCTGTATATAGACATAGATTAAAGAGATATAGAAATGTGTGAGAGAGAACATTCACTCATACGTCTGAGTTGAAAATAGAATGAAAAAATGGTCTGTTCCACTGACTTGCCATGGTGTTGAATCACACATGCTGCTACATGAGTTGGGAACAGTAATGTCATCCTTTACTTATTTTTAACTTTGAAGAGCATAAAACATAATTTGCAAGTTACTTGAAAAGTGAATTTCAAGACTCTCAGAGCCTGGCTAAGATGTGGATAAAAGATTTGTATGTGTCGTTGTGATCCCCCATCTTAAACCTAAAGAGACACTAATACACTGGGAGCAGAAAATTCTGTGAAGTACCCACACTTTAGTATAAAATTGAACTTTTAGCTTGCAGAAGGAGCTCTGAGTACAGCCCAGTACATACAGAACAGTAAGGAAGCTCTCCGGTGAAAGTCACTGTTGTTGAAAATGCCATATGCGAGAGATGGAGTCCCTAAAGTAAAATACAACAGAAAGCTGCCAACATGTCACTAGAAAACTGCCCCCCTTTTTCTTTTTAAGCAACTCCAGCACAATGATCCTTAAAGCACCTGAGCTGTCTTTAGCTGATACACATATTTGAGGTCTATTTCCAGTCACATTTTATATTACCATTACAGGTTTCCCCCAGAAATTGTAATGAATTTTAATTTTGGAGTTTCTTGAGCTAAAGGTTGTGATATTATTTTGTGGGCATACAAGGTTTGATTGGTTTAAAGAAGTGGCATGTTAGAGTTTAGACCATCTGTTTCCTATGAAAGGGAACACATGATCGAATAAACAATCTCAAGCCACTAGTAATATACTGAAGTTCATTTTCCTCCATGTACACCTTAATGCTCAGAAATATGAATGTTACCACACTGGCATAATTTCCAGTTCTTCTTCCCTCTCATCTATACTTATAAAAAGAAATTAACAAACCTTAAATAAAATCCACTTCTATGTTAGACTGTAACATGTGACAACAGCATGCAGTATGTAGAGGTCAGTAAAATCAGATTTCTGACTAGGTTAGGAAAACTGCCAGCCAGCTGTATGGTATGAACAGAGAAGCTACTTCTTTGAGATCATAGTTTTGACTTTCAGATGGTGATTTATGTTGCTTTTTTATTTTAGCCATGGCAGTTCACCCATCCCTAAAGAAAACCTAAAGAAAAGGTGTCACACGTTTATCAAAGCAGAATTTGCCTTAGTCTCACCATTCTATCCACTGTTCAAAGGAAGGATACCATCTTGTAAAGGGCCACATCATTCCCTGCCATATGAAAAACAAGTGGAGGAAGGTGCGGTCTAAGTGGATAGCATATTGAAGTGAGAGACCTGGGTTCTATTTCTGGCTCTGGCCAGAGAGAGAGAGAGAGAAATAACTTTTTCCTTCTTGCAGAGTTTCCTATTCCTCGATTCTTCCATTATTCCCAATTGGGTTCGCTGGCTATCATTGGAGTCAGTACAAAAATCTGTTGTCAGTCATCCTGCTCATGCTCTATCTCCGTGAAACAATGTCTGGGATCTGTATAGCCCACAAATCAGATCTCAGAGTTTAGTTTAAAATATTCCACAGATCTGAATTGTAAATTAAACAGGGAGAGAATACTTGCTTATTCTTAAAGTTTTTAAATTCTGTCATTGCTGACTCTTTTCCCAGGAGGGCTGTCAAGCAACATTTCCAAAAACATCCCCAAACTAAGTTCGTAGCAAGTCACAGTCTCTGATTATGAAATATAAATGGATTGTCCTTGTAAAATTCTAGCATTCTGATTATGAACTAAAACATATGCATATTTTTGCCTCATAATATGTTTGTAAATACATCAAGAACTTCATTAGGAATTTTTGTGGTACAGATACCACACACACAGTTGGTTTATGCAAATTAGCTTTCCCCCAGAACTAGACATCTGAAAGCCATATGTGAACCTAACATTCTCTGAAAATGTGTTTAAACTAAAATGGCATCACCATATAATCATAGAATCATAGGGCTGAGAGTGACTCAGAGAAGGTACCAAGTCCTGGCCCCTGCACTGAGTCAGAACCAAGTAAACCTAGACTATTTCTAGCAGGATTTTTGCAACCTGTTCTTAAAAACCTCCAATGATGGGGATTCTACAACCTCCCTTGGAAACCTATTCCAGAACTCACCTATCTTTAGAATTAGAAAGCTTTTCCTATATCTAATCTAAATTTCTCTGGTAGCAGATTAACCCCATTACTTCTTGTCCTACATTCAGTGTACATCAGGTATGTTTACAGTGTGATAAGACTCGCAGCATGATGACGGCTATCCCAGTTTATCCAGGCAGGAGACAAGATTCTTATTTTTCCCTTGCATTTTCCTGTTCTGTTCATTGAGGTGATGCAATATATCAGCCAGGTAGGCAAGTTTTGCTCACCATGCCACATCAGCAATTAAGTCCATGTATGTAATTAAGCAATTAGGTCCATGTATACTGGCATTAGAAAAGGTTCAAAGAAGGGCAACTAAAATGATTAGGGGATTGGAAAGAGTCCCATATGAGGAGAGATTAAAGAGGCTAGGACTTTTTAGCTTGGAAGAGAGGAGACTAATGGGGAGATATGATAGAGGTATATAAAATGATGAGTGGCGTGGAGAAAGTGAATAAGGAAAAGTTATTTACTTGTTCCCATAATAGCAGAACTAGGTTTATAATAGCAGCAGGTTTAAGACAAATAAAAGGAAGTTCTTCTTCACACAGCGCACAATTGACCTGTGGAACTCCTTGCCTGAGGAGGCTGTGAAGGTTAGGACTATAACAGAGTTTAAAAGAGAACTGGATAAATTCATGGAGGCTAAGTCCAGTAATGGGTATTAGCCAGGCTGGGTAAGGAATGGTGTCCCTAGCCTTTGTTTGTCAGAGGGGGGTGATGGATGGCAGAAGAGAGATCACTTGATCTTTACCTGTTCGGTTCACTCACTCCGGGGCACCTGGCATTGGCCACTGTCGGTAGACAGGATAGTGGGCTAGATGGACCTTTGGTCTGACCCAGTACGGCCCTTCTTATGTTCTTATGTAGATTCCTCCAAAATTAAGAACATTTTTAATTCCTCTCTCAGCTCATATAAACATGAGGAACTTTTCAATGTAAAAGCCAGTGTATTTCTGTGCGCAAAAGTAAACTCTGGCATTCTGTTCCCATTTCTTCACACAACAGTGAGAAAAGGCAACATTTTAAGGACTCTGGTTTTATTAAGTTCACTATCTTTACTGCTCCATCTAACGCTAAGAAAAGTTCTTCTGGCAGTGTTTTGGCCATGAGGTTTTCTCGATGCAGGAAACAGTGCATCACCAGCACATCTGGATTTTGCTCTTTAACCCTGCTTACAAACCCCTTCACTGTGTCAGTCACAGGCAGTCCCATCTGCAAACATTAAGATCATTTTTCTAGTGAAATTCTCCCTCCCCTAGGCAGGCCATTGGGGTGTAGAAGAGGATTCAGGGCAGGGGTTTGGTATGTAGGGGGGGAGTGCAGAAGGGGACTCAGAGCAGGAGGTTGAGGTGTGAGGTGCAGGAGGGGTTTGGGGTGCGGGCTCTGGCACGGCCCTCCTTACCTCAAGCAGCTTTCTGCCTGCCCCGGCCCTGTGCCACTCCTGGAAATGGCCAGCATGTCCGGCAGGGGTTCCTGGGGCCGAGGTGGGGCAGGCAGCTTCACCGTGCACTTCCCTCACCTGTGGGTACCCCCCCCACAAAGCTCCCATTGTCCGCAGTTCCCCATTCCCGGCTAATGCATGCTGCGGGGGCGGTGTCTGCAGGCAAGGGCAGTGCATGGAGCCATCTGCCCTCCGGTCCCCCAGAGGTTGCAGGGGCATGGTGCCAGCTGCTTCCAGGAGTGATGCAGGCAGGGAACCTGTCTTAGCCCCACTGCACCACAGGGCTGGCAATCCCGTAGGCTGGACTGAAAGCCCTGATGGGCCATATCCATAGTTTACCCTCCCCTGCACTGGAGCCTACAGATCCGTTTCCCACTGGGGCTCCACAGAGTTCTGTGAAATGGGAAGCAACAAAGGACTGATCACTCACCAAGCACAGTCTCCTGTGGCCCTCTAGATTTCAGTGCAAATATCGAGACTACTAAGTGACAAGTGGACCCAGCCAGTGTCCGCATGGAACCTTGAATTGCAATGTACGTGAGAAGAGGAGCCCCTTTGGTAATTCATTAGATAATGATTGTAAACCAGTGATAGTGCAATGTGCTATAGATACTAAGTATTAATTATTATGTGAAATATTATGGAGATGTTGCCCCAAACCCTTTTTGTGTTTCCTCTCTGAACTCATCCCAGTTGTGGAGATAGCTTTCTGGAAGCTATGATGATTTTTTCTATCTATTTAGCCTTTCTTTATTAGAGAGTGTAATTTGGTTTGGAATTGTTTTCACAACAATAATTAACATGAAGCAATATTTCTGTTACTAGGTATATTGCTAACTGTTAATTGGTGAACAACAGAAAATCTCTGTGCAGGAGTGTGTATTCCTGGTGGACAATTAAAAATGATCCTTTGTATTGGAAAAGGGTTGCCCCACACTCATTTAGGCAGTAACAATCAGTCCATAAGAAAGGTCTAACTTCCACTTCCCATACAACTTCCAGATCCACCCCAAACAAAAGACCCAGAGTACGGACAGCCTTGTTTGTTCAGAATTCTTAATAGTAAGTTATCCAGGCTAGATTTGTAGTGGTCCAGATGTTTGAGGAAAAAAACAAAACGATAAGGCCATTTTCTGAGTCTTTTTGCCACTGGATAAATGGGTCTGAATCACCACTGGCTTGCACCTTGCAGAGTTGTTTAAACCTGTCCACAGTGAGTATAATATGCTATCACATTGTTCCCAATGTTATTTTATCTTTTATTTACCCGGAACATGAAAGTTACATAAAATACTTTTTGATGCCCCCAACAGGAGTCTATGTGCTGCATGATATACACCTACGCTTCACACAGAGACAGATGACCTGATAGGATTTCTCTAAAGGCACTTGCAGTGACGCACCTCATATATGTGATGCAAATCACTTCTGACATTTCCTTCCCCAAACTGCAGTGTCTGACTTTGAAACCTCACCATTTTATCAGCACAGGAAAAGCAATGTTGATATAGCACAAGACAGCTGTGCCACTTCCTTTTGTACTAAGAGCAGCATCTCTTTCCTACAAAGGCTGCTAGCCAATAGAAAAAAACTGTATTGTTTAGTATAAGAGCAACTTTTAAACAAAGACTACAATATTTAGTAAAATTACATCTCATTTTTAGAACATGATGGTGTCAGCAGGCTGTTTTGAATGGAACCGACTATTGTACTCAATTTCAGGCATTTTCCCTGGGGTTTGGACTCAGATTAGCTGAGATTCGTTTACATTTTACATACTCTGTACAGTGTTCAGACATTAGAGGTTTCAAGGATCAGGATTAGAAGTTCACTAATTATAAGACTGAGTAGTCCCTTGGGGAATTTAGCCATCAGGAGTTTCCTTGCCCCTGAATCCAACTGCTGCTTCCCTCTTTGATGAATGATTTTTATCCCATGGAAATGAAGCTCAAACATGTAATATTCCACTCTGACGATTTCTCTCTGCATACTTTGATTTATGATTATTTAGCTAACTGGGGCTAAATCCTCATTATTGTTTACGTAGTGCCCTAAGGGGCCTAGAATCTTTTGCTGACTTATGTCAGCATAGGAGTCTAAACTGGTGTCATTTAATACTTTCTTCTACCAGTGTGTGTGCGTTTATATTAGACTGACTGACCTACTTAGATTTACTTAGACTCAGCCCCATTCACCAACTTGTAATTTACACACCCTCTAGCACAGGGGTGGGCAAACATTTTGGCTTGAGGGCCACACTGGGGTGCAAAATTGTGCAGAGGGCCGGGTAGGGAAAGCTGTGCTGCCTCAAAGAGCCCGGCCCCGCCCCTATCTGACCCCCAACCACCTCCCCCCCCACTGCCCCCCTCAGACCCCCAACCCACCCCGCTTGTCCACGATCAGCCCCTCTAGAAACCCCCCACTCTAACTGCTCCCGTGGGGCTCCATCCTCTATTTAAGCCCCCCTGCTCTTTGTTCCCTTACTGCCCCCTCCTGAGACCCACCCACCCTAACCACCATCCCCAGGACCCCACCATCTAAGCCACCCCACCCTACCTCCAGTTCTTGCTTATCCTGCTGGGCCAGGTGGGTCCCAGCGCTGGGCTGTCCCCTGGGCGGGGACGGCCCCTGGCTCCCTAATGCTCGGCCGGCCCCCGGGGCTCGGAGTCCCACGGGTCCCCGCTGCTCGGCTCGGCCTCGAAGCGGGGAGTGCAGGGCCCCACAGCTCCCCGCTGCTCGGCCTGGCCCCAGGGCAGGGAGCGCGTGGCCCCACGGCTCCCTGCTGCTCCGCCTGGCATCCGGGGCTGGGAGCGCAGGCCCTCGCGGTGCTCGGCTCGCCCCCGCCGCCTGGGAGCGCGGGCCCGCAGGCCCGCAGCTCATGGCGCTCACACAGCCCCTGGAATGGGTGGGCGGGGCCACTGGCCCCGCTCCCCGGCCCTTCGCAGGACGGATAAAAATGGCCGGTGGGCCACATGTGGCCCGCGGGCTGTAGTTTGCCCACCTCTGCTCTAGCATATCACCTCTACAGTGTGCACAGTGAGTCTAAGGAAGTCTGAGTTGGTGTATGTCACATGATTGGAAAAGGGTAAAATGTGTGTATTATAATTTCCCATTCCTACATTAACCTACACCAGTATAGATTCCTTCACTCTTTCATGTGTTAGTACATGGATGTAAGTAGGCCCATGTGGAAGGGAGTCTAAACTACATCACTTTACATAAGCACATCTGAGTTTCACCCAAGGGTCCTGTCCCAAAGCAACTTCAGTCAGACTACTTGCAATAAAGTGTCTGTTCCTTTGAAGCCAAAGGGAATAGTCTTTTCATTACTTCAGTTGACATGGGATCATGCTCAGAGTGAGCAGGCTTTGGCCTGTAGTCCCTAATGGGGGAAATTCCCCCATGCAGCTAAGCATTACAGCAGAACAGTGCATTGATACACACTGAGATTTCACAGGAATACTCCACAGAGATCCCTAGGAAACTTTTTTGGAGGTAATTGGCAATCCTCTGCCAGAGGTTCCTTGATAGAGCTGCTCTGTTCCTTCTCCCACTTAATGAAACTTTCCTGTGCCACTCTGCAATCACTTGGGCAGGGACCAAAGCAGCAGACAGGAAAGTAGCATAGGGATTGGGTTGGAAGCTACAGGAGTGCATCAGATACAGCCTTGCTTCCTTGGTTATGCTCAGGAGTGAGACATCTGCTTCCATGACCCCCACCTGTGGGAAAGGTTGGATAATTTACAATATTGTTCCGAGCTGCCTGCACCATTACCCTTCCAAAAGCACCATCTCTGTTTACCCCAGGTAGAACACCCTCCTCCCCCAATCTCTGCAGCTAAACTCACCATGCCTGGGGTGTTTGCCAAGATGTGTGCATGCCAAGGGACAATGAGAAAGTGCTTGGTGTGTTCCAAGAGGTGTGCTAAACTGTAATCATTCAAAGCTGTGCGTGAACTGACAATAATGCTTCTCTGTATTATTTCTTGTGCTTCTGCAGATGTGGCATTCAGGGAAATCTCCTACACACTGGATGAGTGCCTCCGCCAGATAAGAAAGTGGCCAAGATGGAGCAAGGAGGACATATTCTGGGAGGTTGTGCAATACCCTGAGGCAGAAAAAAGGAAATGCAGGAAGTGGAGAGAAATTGAAAGGTAGTACAGAAAGGAAAATCAGGAGTTTGTTAAGGAAGCCACTGAGGGAAAGAAAAAAGGAATGGAAGAGCAAACAGAGATGCTTAAATCCCTCATAACACGGCAGTCAGAACAGATGTGTACCCATCCTTCTCTGCACTACATTCAGAAATGTTTTCCATGCCCCCGCTTCCCAAACTCCACTAGTGCATTCCCTTACGCTTTCCAGAACTTCTTCATTTCCCATTCACTCCACCACCTTGGATAGCTTTCAAAATGATAGCTGTATCTATGCATAGCTCTGATTGTCTGCCATTCCCTGGTTCCTACTTTTCCCATCAAGTGTTTGTGTGTGTATTGTTTAATAAAAACAAAGAATCTGAAAGATATCTTGATCTTTATTTGTGTCCTACAAATTGTGATAGCAGGTGACAGCAAGACATAAACAGGCAATTTAGTCATGTACTTACTGAAATCCTAGACCACAAATCATCACAAGTGCATCCAAACAAAATTCGATGTAATGAGGCATTGCAGTTTGCAGCACAGAAAAATATGTTATTGGGTCTCATTCTAAAAGTATCGCCTCAGAGCTTCCCTGATTCAAATTGCCTCCCCTTCCTCTCCCCCGTTGTGCTCCTCTAATAGCCCTGGTATCAGGCTGCTCAAAATCAGCTTCCAGGTGTCTGCCTCATAAATCCATCCCTGGGCATACTTTTTACACTTAGCTTCATAAATATTATGCAACATATAGGTGGCTATAACCATGGGAATATTATCTTTATTGAGGTCTAATCTGACATAAAGGCATCATTAGTGCCTTTAATCTGTCAAATGCACATTCCACAGTCATCCTATATCCACTCAACCTATTGTTGAAGTGTTCCTTACTGTTATCCAGGTTTCCCATGCAAGGTTTCATGAGCCATGGAAGTAAGGGGTAGGCTGAGTCTCCCAGGATCACTATGTGCATTTCAACATCCCCCACTGGAATCTTTTGGTCTGGAAAGAAAGTCCTCATCAGCAGATTTCTATACAGGCTAGTATTCCTGAAAATACATGCTTCATGCATCTTTCCAGACTATCCAGCATTTATGTCAGCAAAACACCTGGGGTGATCCACAAGCACCTGCAACACTATGCAAGGTGGTCCAGTGTCTAAACTGGGATATGCGTGCCATCTATCGCCCCTTCACAGGGAATCCCATTTCTACAAGGCCATCTACTATTTCATGTACTTTGCCAAGAGTCATGGTCCTTCGCAGCAGGATGTGATTAATGGCACTGCACACTTACCTTAACACAGCCCCAACAGTCGACTTCCCGATTCCAAACCGATTCACAGTTGACCGGTAGCAGTTGGGAGTCACCAGCTTCCACACTGCCATCATCATGTGCTTCTCCACTGAGAGGGCAATGTGGAAGGACATTTTGGTGTCCTTGCACAACAGTGCTAGGAAGAGCTCCTCACATAGTTCCAGGAAGGTGGCTTTCCACATCTGAAAGTTCTGCAGCCACTGCTCGTCATCCCAGAACTGCATAATGACAAGATCTCACCACTCAGTGCTAGTTTTCTAAGCCCAAAAGTGATAGTCCACTATGTGCAGCTGCTCCATGAATGCAAAAGTAATCCTATGTTGCTCCTATCCATATCATACAGCAGGTCAGGCAAGTGTGAATTTTGTTCAGTTAGGAACTTCATGAGGAACTGCACTGCGATGTATTAATGACATTTAACAGGGCAGTAGAGAGCAGTGGAGAATCCATCCTTTCACACAGAGATGGCAGGAACACAGCACAGAAGGGCCATTGAAAAATGCCACAAACTGCAACCGGAAGCCCATGGAATGCTGGGGACAGAAAACAATGTAACATAGGATGTTGAGCCCACACTCATGAGGCTCTACAATCCACTCTGCCAACCCACAAGTCCTAGTGGCATAAGGTGGTGAGTTGCATTCTAGGATAGCTACCCACAGTACACGGCTCTTACTGTCGATGTCAAGTGTGGATGCGCTTTGCTGACAGAGGGGACGTAGTGCAGTAGCGATATTATTATAGTGCTGTTTGGTCACTGACATAACTTTTGTCTACAAAGTTCTATAGTGTAGACAAGGCCTAAGTGTCTGCAACACTGGAGCTTTAGTTTGTAAAGAGAAAGCAGAGAATATTTCTCTGATATATTTGGGGTCGGGGAGGGGAGGGAGAATGACTGAAAGAAGCAACATTTTTGTTGCTGTTTGTGTGTGCTTGGGTGGATAGGCAGGATTAGGGGGGAATGGTTGAGGGAAGCACAAGGTTGCATAATTGTAGGTAGAAGCTTTTCATAGTTAAAACTAAAACCTAGAGCTCAAGAAGCCCAAGCATCAGCTGCAAGGTATTTTTGATACGCATGTAGCTAGAAATCCCCATAAGCTCCAGTTCAAAAAAAAATTGCAAATGTTTGCCACTGTTAAATCCCAACTTTAATCTTAAATACAATTTGCAGTGCTTGGAGCTTTCCTTCTTAAAAGATGCAAAGACATGCTGATGGCACTAGCAATCAAACATGTTTCATAGAGCTGAAGTGGGCTAAATCAAAACCTTTCAGCAAATACATTAAGAACAAGCTGTAAGCCAGAACAAAGTGTGATCTTGTCCATTCTACTATATATGACTGAAAATGTCCCTGGAGATTTTAATGAACACATTCTTTTGCCCGAGAGGAAGTACAAAGTGCTAAACTCTGCAGGTACTTAAAAAAACCCTAATAATTTGTACACGCTTCTAAAAAGATCAAAGACAACTTGTGGTTTTTTAGTTTTGTCGGCAACAGAATTAACTTCCAAATTTCCTACTGTACAGCTGCCACTAACCAGTTAGATAATAAATCAGGAGGGGTTGGAAAAGAAGTTTGCTCTTCTGAATCAAGTTTTCAATCCTCTTTGCCCTGACAATATACTTTGAAAAGTTCTCTGTGAGCTATCAATACTTTAATCCAGTTACTTGAAACCAGAAACAGAATAAAAAGAAAGAATAAAATGATGTGAGGACTGGCTCATGAGACTTCAGGGTATAGCAAACTAATTTGGAGAAACGGCAACCTATCACTGCCAAAATCTGTTTCTAGAAACAAATTTTCTTAAAGGTTTGGAAATGTTTGGATTTGCTTTAAAAATAAATGTTCATATCTTTGCATTTCCATTTTCTAACTAAAACTAGAATCCCAGGAGAAACTATTTTTGTTGCATTTCCAGCTGAGTCCAGAGGTGAAAGTTGCTGGCAATCTTATGAATGAATCTGCTCATGAGATTTCCAGACCAGATCTGCCTATTTGAGAGGCCAGAATGCTTCCAATGAGCATCCATATTTTTGCATATTAATCCACAATTTAAACCTCAAAAAATTTTCATTTTGGTCAAAATGTCTGGTTTTTCAAAGAAAAGCCAAAAAACATACAGTTTTCTGCATTTTCCTTCCCCCATCTCCCTTTTCCATTTTGGAAAAGAGGGAGAAAAGAAAAGAGAGGGAAAAGGGCAATGGTGGGGGCAGGAAACAAAAACAAAAAACCCAGAAAACATTTTGGTTTTTCATAAAAAAAATGAAAATTTTTGACCAAAGCAAATCAGATTTCTTCTTTGTTTATCAGACAAAATTAATGTTTCAACCATTGTTCTCATATAAGGATATGTTATTGCATCTCAAAAGTTATCACCATACATTTATTAGTATACTATGAAGTGTTAATTTAAATAATTAACAGAAAACCATATGCACCAAACACAGTAGCAACGTACATTCTGGAAGCCAGTATCCATGGTTATATTTTCCTTTTGATCATTCACATGGGACAAGATTCTGCTCCCAGTATTCACATTGAGCAACAACTCCTTCCATGTCTAGCCCTGTTGAAATCAATGGCACCACTTGTGAAGTCAAGTGCAACCCAAAGAGTAAAGGTGGTGGAGTCTGATCCTTGGCTAACATCTTGCTCAGTCAGGTAATTTGCCCTGGGTATGTGTGTCAGAACACGATCTGACCTGTGCACCAATGCAAGGGGGCATAAGGTAGCATGGGTAGCAGCACAGAGAAGAAAACAGTTTCTCTAGGGCTGTCGTTCTCAACTTGTTTCAGCCCACAGACCACTAGGCCAATCAAACAATTTTCGTGGACCACCTCCTTTTTTAATTTATTTTTAAAAAGTCACCATGGACCACCCGTGGTCCATGAACCATCAGTTGAGAACGACTGCTACTAGGGCCACTATGTCCTCCCACCCCTGCATGTTTGTGGGGAGTGGCACAGAATGGTGGAACATAACTTTCTTTACCCTACCTCTGTTGGCTAATGCTCAAAAGGATATAGGCAGTGTATGTCTCGGAGCTTAGGAGCACAGGGAAGAAAGGATGCCGATGCGATTCCAAGTCATGATCTGCTTCCGGAGGCAACTTGACTATGTGCTGCCTAAACACTGGACTTGTAGTAAACCCAAAATTTAGCTCTCAGTTAGGAGTGCACATTAGGAAGATTACTGTTAAAAACAAACCAGCATAGCAATACTATCAAGTTCTTCACATCCATACATGTCCTGAGCTGTTGCTATTAAAAGAACTATTTCTCTGATAGATTGCACTAGGTTATAGAGCAGAGGGGGCAGTTTTGATTTATATGCACTTTAAAAGCAACGTCCCTAAAATGAGTGCTGTTTCTAATGACAGGACTTGTAAAAAAAGAGTATGTGAGCAATTCCATAGAACTAAACATGCATTAGACTTAAGTGGCTTCTAGTGATATTTAAAGTTCTCAAACCAGCTTCCAATTCACTGACAGTTTTGTGTGTTAAAGTAACATCACACTAGCAATATATATTTAAAGTTTAAGATACAATCTGCATTTCTTGGGCAGTAGTTAAACCCTGTTCTACCTTTTGAAATGACCACTTGCTATAGAATTAAAATAGAATTATTTAGCAATCAAATCTGAAGTTGATGGCTACTGTTGCAATTTTTAAATAAAATTGAAAGCATTGTAGAGTTTCACAACTGGGTAAGAAAATTCCATTATAAATACTAGGGCCCAGAGTTATTAATCACTATCACACACAACATGTCTTAGAAAGTCAGTGGTTGTATAATATTTTCATGAATGCAATGCCTTAAAAAAAGCCAAACACACAGAAGTCAGTCCTGCCAGAATTGGAGTATGACTCCACTTTTTGTGAATACAGATATGCATTATTATGAAATATTCCTTGACCAAAATTAAATTCTATTCCAGAATCAGCAAATAGCATAGGAGAATAGAACACTTACTCTGCTGTAGTTTACACATTCCCAGCCAGCAAGATGGGGATTCAGTCTGTGAAAAGGTTACCTTTCAAAAAGGAGTAATTGCTCTTCTTCTTTGGGACATATGTCATTGCCAGGATAAGATGCAGTGGTTTGTTTCTCCTGCTGATAATGGTCCATCCAAATTAAACAGCCTCTTAGAATTGGCATGCTAATGTATAACCTTTTTTTCCCCCTTTTTTTACTTTCTGTGTGTATAAATGCATCTTACTTCTGTTCCATTCTATGCATCCGATGAAGTGGGCTATAGTCCACGAAAGCTTATGCTGAAATAAACTGGTTAGTCTCTAAGGTGCTACAAAGTCTTCCTCGTCTTATTTAGTGGTTTGTTAGTTTCCTGCCATAGAGTAGGATAACTTATGAGCTAGTCAGGATGCCATAATAAAAGCACAACTAAAATATTTGGGATCAAATCCTCTGCTGATGTATATGGGGACAACTCTATTGACATCTATGGAATTTTGCCCAGTAGCCCCCAGGCAGAGTATTTTGCCCTTGTATTTTAAAACTGATCTGTGAATTAAGCTTAATTGAATTACAAACTTCAAATTGCTGATAAGCAAGAATGCCACACACTTTTAGCATGTCCTTACAAAACGTTCAGCATAAACATTGGTTTCCCTTTAGCACAGGCCAAAATCAAAGTCCACACTCAGCAGTTCTGCCCCATATGTTTCCTACCAAGGTTGATTGTGTGTGTGTGCTATGTAGCTATTTCTCCTCTCTCTTGGAAATCATACTTTTGATTATGCCAAAGCCAGACACAGACGGATAGATCTGACACATCTAAATTATCTATTTAGTAGCAGCACTTCTGAAGTAATTACTTAAATGGATTTTAAGCCTAAATGTCTGTACAACGTTCACCAGATATTTGTCTGATCTCCTCTTCATGTGTCATCTAATACATTGTTTCAAGGTCAATTTATTTCTATTTTAGTTAAGATTTGTGTTTTGCTGATGTTGACTGTAAATGGCTTTCTGTGAAAAGCTGTTGTTATCATTGTAGTCAATAGTGACTTTTATCCCTGTAGATCATCTTCAGATTAGGACTTCCTGTGACACTTCAAAAAGACACAATTGTATCAAAGATTTTGTACTGATGTGCCTCAATCTATTAACTCTTCAATGGAATTGTTTTTCTGTTATATATTTATGTTCTGTACCTTTTTTGGGTGGGTGGGAACCAGTATCTCTGTTTAAGGATTAGCCATAGGCATATAAGTAACTGACCCAAATTCTGCCTGTCGTTATTCTCAAAGTACCTCATTTACTTCTGTAGGACTACATAGGTAATAGGATAGCATTTTTCTCAGTGACTTCTACAACATGATAAAATGACTATCATTCTTTTCCAGATATAATCTAGACAACTTTAACCAACCAACAAGCCAATGAGTCAGTTATGATGTGTTATAGGACACCTTCTTAAACAGTAGTGAATGGGACATTGGTAATTAATTAAATCTTAATCAGTTCATCTCTCAGTTCTCCTGAACACTTATTCAAAACGAACGACCAAAAGTCATGCTGTTTACATGTTAAGGGAAATACTTTCATAATTGCATATCTTTTCATTTTGAAGATTTACTCTAGATGAGTTAAGATATGCTATGCATACTTTGGGTAAAATTTTCAAAAGCACCTAATTCCTATTTGTAAAACAAGATAGGCTCCTAGATGTCTAAATCCCACTGACTTGCAATGAGATATAATCTCCCAAGTGCCTAAATCATTGGTTCCCAATCTTTTCTCTGCCATGGCACACCTTGATATCTTTAGTTATTTTGTGCCACAGAACACTATATCGTCTCCAAATAAACTCATGAATATTCATTAGGCAATCCAGAATGAGGCCGATGCAGAACCATGGCAGCTAATGTTAGAGTGTGATCTGTCTTTTGTGCCATAATTAACATTATCAACAGTGGAAACTAACATTAAAGCTAAGTATAAGAACTCTGAACAAATGCACGCTCAGTGGAGAAAGTGACATCCACTTGAAAATAATATATTGAGATGACAAGCAATTAAAAATTAATCATTTCCTCTCATTCTCAAAATAGTCTTCCCAAGTGTGTGTAACTTTCTTCACTGTTTTTAAATGCAATATAACTAATTAAATACTACTCAGAGTATTGTCAACCACAAGAGATCAAATAATAAATGAGTCAGATCCCAGCAAATCAGGAGATTGGCCTCAAAACGTGTGGTTATTTACAAAGAGATTATATTGTTTTTTCAGTCTGTCTAGTCTAACAGTTGATGAACTGCCCGTACTCATCCTGAGAGACAGAGACAAAGAGAGAGTGTTAATGCTTCCCAAGCTCTAAAATGTATTGGGTATGAGGATTTTGGCCCCTGAGGCCAGCGTTCTCACCCTGCTCTCCTGCCCAGCAATGAATTCTGCTCCTCAGCATCCAGATCAGTTCTTCTTCACAGCCCCCATTAGTTCTGTCCTCACCCTCCACCAGTGCAGTCCCCACCCTACACAAATTCTGCCCCAGCTGCACCAAGCCCCCACCCAGTCTGCCTTCCCAGCCCCCCCCCACCCCCCCGTGCCAATTCACCCCAATTCTGCCCTTTCCCCAATCAGGCCCCATCAATTCTGCTCTCCCAGCTCTCCTACTCCCACTCAGGCTCCAGCAGTTCTGACTTCCCAGCTCCTATGTCATACCAATCCTGTCCCTCCCCCAATCAGGCCCCACCACTCCTTAGGTTCCTAAATCCTAGGCCTCAGTCCTGCCTAATAACACATCGTCAAACTAATGATTGCCCTTCCAGTCTTGCCTGTGACACCCAATCTGGTAGGTGTTCTCAGAACATGCGTAACTCCACTTAAAACAATCACAGAAGGGGGCCTCCCTTGTACTCTTTAGTCCAAGATACTCACTTGGGACATGCGAAACTCCAGTTCAATTCTACCCTCAACCTGATATAGCCAAGGGATTTAAACAGGGGTCTCCCACTTCTTGGGAGAGGACTCTAACCACTTGGTTATGAGATATTCTGAGATGGAGCTCTCAGTGTCTCCTGTTGAAGCTAATCCACTGTGTATAAATAATTAAATATACATTGGACCACAGAGAGAGTGTGAATAACTTGATTGTCCCATGGAAGTGAGAAACCCAAACTCAAATCCATTCTCCATATGAGGCAGTGGCAGGAACTGAACTAGGGTTTTCCTCATCTTGGGTGCTTACCTCAACCATTGGGCTTAAAGGTTAGAAAGGAGACCTACCCTCAGCTTCTGGGAGTTAGGGGAGTGCAACTTTCTTTCTTGCAAGAAAAGACTTCAGCTCCTGACTCCATAAATGGGATCAGGTCTGTGAATAGCAAATGGAGATAAGGCACCTCCAGCCCAGATTTAGGTGCCTATCTTCCTGACACGAAGGCCTAAGCCACACCCCTCTCCTCGTATCAGCTATGGACTCGCTTAGGCAGCTCTCCACTTGGTTCGCTGGCTTTTGTGGATCTGATTCTTAGATGCTTATCTCCGGCCACTCATTGCATGGGTAGACTGGGCATATAGCACAGGACTGAGGATTCCATTGTATTGCAAAGAACCAAAAAGTTAGGTCCGCAACACAGAGTTGTAGCACTAAAGTTTCTTTGTGGATTTTGTCTGTAATGCTTATAAAGTCCATTGCAGCAGTCTCTGACCACTTACATAGACACCAAAATTACTGTGTTATTAACAGTAACAGGTTGATATTTTCACAATTATTACTAGAAGGGGTATAGACATAATATCTGCCTATTTTTAGAATAATTAGTGCCTCAAACACTGGTGCAGTAACTGTTATTAATGTCAACTCGAAGAACAACAATTTTAGGTAGCATGGAAAATAGAATTCCCATATACAGCTATTTCTGAAGTCTGTTTTTAAACTTACTATTATTGAACCACATCCCTCTTTTCATTATTTGTCCAAACTGTTCACACAAGCTAAAAGGAAAGATGTATCCTTCTTACTAAGGGCCACAGAACAGAAATTTCCCTGGTTCAGCACCATTTGGATCAGCCTCCAGTGGTGGAGGTTCTTATGAAGCCTCAGCAACAGTTTAAAGCTGTTTTTTTCCAGCAGTACAATTGTCCATAGAACTCTGCATTCAGTATTCTATTTTCAGTGTGTTACTCTGGTAAATGCTATATGTCAGCTCAAGAAATATGGAGGGCATTTTATAAAGGATGAAAAAATGCCAGGGGCCAGATCCTCAGCAAGTGTAGGTCAGAGCAATTCCACTGAATTCAACATACGCGTGCCAATTTATACAAGAAGAGGTTCTGGACCAGCATGTAAAAAGGAATACCTCGTGTCATAAGTGTGAAGTAGCCTAGAATTAGTGTTTACCTGTAAGGGGTTAAGCTAAAGGTAACCTGAGAGGTAGACAACTGACCAATGAGAAATCCCTCAGGAGACAAAGGATTTTAAGTTTCAGTTTCTCTCTGGGTCTCTCTCTGTTCACCTCCGCTATGGGATGAACACAGCTATGTCTTTCACTGTAACTATAGATTCTATTAAGTATTGTAGTCAGTAAGTTTACCTTCTTTTTATCACTTGGAGAGTTCTCAGTGGTGAGTGTTGGCTGGGTGCTTCTTGAGATTGTAAGCTTCAGCAGAGATATCAACAGTGGGAGAAAATTGCCTCGGGGGAGAGGTTTGGTTTCTGAATCCTTTTGTTCATTATGGTAGATGCTGTTCTATTGATGGTTATAAGGGATTTATTCCTTTCTTTTTTTCTTTTATTAAAATCTTTCTTTTAAGTCTTTGACTGCTTGTTTTTCATTGTGTAAGATCCTGGTTTTGGATCAGGCACGTCTCGCAGGATCAGGCGAGGTTTGGGTTTTTTATTCTCTCAAGCTTTCCAGGGAAGGAAGAAGTTTGGGGGGTTAGTGGAAAGGGAAAGAAGGATCCCAAACTACCCTAGACCTAGTTTGGTGGTGGCAGCGTACCAGGTCCAGATACAAAAGAATTTGTGTTCTGGGGAAAAACATTTTAACCCAAGCTGGTAAAATAAGCTTGGGGGGGTTATTTCTTTTTTTCATGCGGGTCCCCACATCTGTACCCTAGAGTTCAGAGTGGGGAGGCAATCCTGACACCTCGCATAGACTCACATCAATAAGTGAAATCGAGATGTATCAAAGTGCAATAGCATCAATTAATCTTAATTTATTTTCAAACAGGATTGCAGACTTCAAGGAACAAATATAGCTTATTACTTTTATGTTCGTAAAATTTAAAATACAGAATGACGATTATGTGAATCAATTTACCTATAGGTAATAAAGAGAAGTCCTTCTGATACTGAAGAACGACTTTTAATCAAAGTATTATTACAATATCAATACATTTATGTTTATTAGTTTGTCTCTTTAAACATAATGATTTGTTTACTGAAGCTTATGGTGCTGACTGGGATACTTGCCAACAGTTAACAGCTCAGATAACATTATGCCCATATGTGATGTCTGGTTTTGCATCTTAAGTTATTGACAGATCTCATCAGTCTGGTGGCCTAAAATGAATATTAGAACCCAAGAAGGAAACATAGAAGATAAGATAAGATAAGATAAGATAAGACGGAAAGAAAACTAGGACAAGAGAGATCAGAAAGAAATGATAATAATGCCAACAATGAAAGGGTGTGTGTAAAACAATGGACTTTTTTTTTGTTAATTAAGCAGGTCCAAAGCACCTAAAGTCTCAGGGCCAATTTTAGACTTGGCATGAGTGACTCCAGATCCACTGACGTCAATAAAGTAGACTCAGCAGGTCTATGCAGTCATCAAGTTGACCCATAGCAGGCTTTTAAAATCACACGGCCAAAATATGCACTCATTTAAAATGATATAAATCTGGAGAACTCCTTTAACATCATTGGGGTTATTCCAGGCTTACAATTACTTGTATACGGAAAATGACAGAAGTTTTTTTTTAATTATTATTATTTTTAATGCTGTGCTAATGATAGATGATGGGCACAAAAGGTCTAATGTCATTTATTTATTGGTGTATTCACCAAACAAGCATTAGTATTTTTTGTGGGTCTATCTCTCTTGGTACATCTGTACTGCAATAAAACCACCACTCCTGGCCCATGTCAGCTGACTGCAACTCGCAGAACTTGGGCGGCAGGGCTATAAAATTGCAGTGCACACATTCTGGGTCAGGCTCCAGCCTGGACTCAGGGACCCTCCCACCTCATGCGCTCCACACTGAGCCTGAGCATCTACACTGCAATTTTATAACCCCATAGCCTAAGCCCCCAAAACCAGAGTCAGTCGACATGGACCAGCCATGGGCACTTTATTGCAGCATAGACATGCCTTAGAGGATCTTCCAGTATTTGGTTGTGAACTCGGGCCTAGTCAGGGGCAACTATCTTCAAGCCTTTAAGTTGCAGAGTCAAGAGCAAGTGATTCAGCTTGAATAGAAACATATGGGCTCACTCCTAAAGTTCACTGTCTCATTTCTAAATGCAGATGATCAAATTATTTATTGCAAATAATCTATTTGATGAGCATAGCCTAGTGTTCTGTTTGTGAATTCCCTGTGTTTAGGTCAGGATTTGTATTAATTTGTTCATTATTCACAACTGTTTGACAAATAGTGCCAACAAGTGTAAACTGATGATTTGTTTATGAGTGGGCACAATGGATATTCATTTGCATGACATATGATAGGTCATTTAATCAAGGTGTTATTCTATCTGTGGATGGATTAGATTAACTAAACCATATAAACAAGATGAAGTCCCTTTTTCTGTCTGCAAACTATCCATGAACATCTGTAACTGTTCAAATCTCTTCCATGAATAACTACTAGTTAAGGGATTAAAAGGGGGCCATGGATGGCAACAAAGTGATTCAGCGGGTTTTATTCATAAAAATAATTATGAATCCCTCTTATGCTGTATTTTCCAGCTCTACTATTGACTAACATTCTGTTCACACTGACATCCACAAAGCCACCTTTTATGCCAGCTGTTTTTCCTGAGGGTCTAACACATGCTAAATTTATTACAGCTCAGAGTTCTTGATCAGTGCTGTGCTTTCATCAAGATATCCTTTCATACACAGCCCAAATGCACAGGTGAAATATGAGGACATGACACTCAGAATTCTGTGATACAGATCAGTTTTTCATATCAGTGTGCACCGAAAGCCTGACCCAATGCTCACCAAAGCTTTGGGAGCCTGTCCACTGACTTCTCTGGACTGTTGATCAGACTTTGACCACAGAGATTATCTCCACTTCTGTAAATATGCTATAGAGCCACATGTATTTCCTGGTTATGCAGGAAGACCTTAGAGATCAGGTCCTGTGGTATTCCTGATGGAAAAGCACTTTGTACACCAGATTTAATATCATCACTTCCCAGCATATTTTAAAATGATTCTTCCAACAGATATTTCTCTTAAGAGACTGGAGATAAAAACATAGGTCTACTATTGTTCAGGTTAATAAAGAAAAATCAATTTATGATGTCATCATCACTAGCCATTGGTGTGTGGATACCAATGTGATAAATGTCTCAGGAAAAAGCCAACACGTATCAGCTACTTAGCAATGTTTTTGCGTCAATACACTGCTTTTTGACAAACATGTTTGAAATATTGTTAAGCAATTTGAGTACTCGTGGCTTCTAATGAGAATCACAATATGTAATTTGCCATAATACTAACAGGCACTTCCAGCAAATGATGACAGTTTGTCAAAGATTGTTTAGGTTTACGTGCAAATAATGAAAGTTACTGTTCTGCAGTATGTATAATTTCAATGAACAGTTGATGGTTTCATAACACTGTCACATGGTAAATATTGCAGAAAATTAATATTGATCTTGGCAGCTTTAGTACGTTTTTTAAACAAAGATTTCCCAAGAACAACACTCACTCCTTTATTCACATTATTTAAAGGGAAAATACAATCCAATTAAAAATGTACAGGAGAGTGTTTTAGTGTCTCTTTCAACAGACAAGGGAAAACTTTGACAGATAAGATGATGACTTGTTGGGTTTCCAGGCCACGCTCAAGTAAATCTGAAAAAAACCAAAACTTTCATCTGAGAATGCCCCTGCTATAGAAAGTGCACTCTGGGGCTTCCATAGAAAGAGGCAGTCCAGAAGGCACTGCTCACTATCTCCCTCTTCTCCCATGAGATTTTGGCTCCCAAGAAAGATGTTTGTTATGCGGCGCCAGCTTTGATGGGAGAAGAAACTGCACAGAAGCAGTAGTAGCAGTCCTGAGAACACTAGTGATGCTGGCAGTCCTGCCAGACCCCAACAAGAGCCACTGCTAGCATACGAAAAGCCTATTAGAGATGCAGTGTTGCCAACTTTCACAATTTTATTGAAAGTCTCGCAATATGGGATGCTTTGCTTAAAATGTCAGCTTCTGAGGTCATGTTATTTTGCATGGTAATCCTAAATTTCATTTTTTAAAGAACTTCTAGCCTTCACAGCTGTAGAAAAACCAGAAAATGTAACTGACTGTAATGTAAGGACTAGGAAACATAAAGACAAAGGCCTCCTATCTTTTAAAAACATAATTATTAAGCCAATCTCATGCTTTTTGGGGGTTGGCAATAATGGGAAGGTGTCACCACCTGTTTCAGTGCAGGATTTCAAGGGCTTATTAAGGTGTCCTCCAAAAGAACCATGGCTTAGAAGGATTATTGTATGAAATGGAGAATAATCACCAGAGGTACGGAGCAATGATTATGAGACCTGAAATCTTTTAACTGTTAGGGTCACACATTTAATAGTAATGATATGTAGCGTCCATACAGCAATCTATATTCAAACTGAAGAGCATGATATTCCTAATTTATTTGTGGCTGCAGGTCTAGTTTTTGGGACCCCAGCAATAGTTTTAATATTTCATAGCATGATTTTGCAATTGCATTTTGAATGAGGAAACAATAAAATTTAGAATATTCTATGGCATGATTAGGTTATAAAGTAAACTTCATAATGCATCTATTATATAAAAAAGTGTTCATTCTAAAACCATGTAAAAAAAAGGACATGGTAAAACTTAGTAGTGGGATACTTAAATGACATTTTTAAGCAAAACTTGGACCATGGTTTGGACGACAAGTCCCCCTTACAGCAATAGGATGTGATAGTCTGCAACAAACATCTCCAATACTGCCTCAGTGTAAAATTATAGGACATTTCCTGGGAATATTTAAGATATGATACATTAAATGTGTTATTTGGAAGAGTGGTTAGAACATGGCATTGTGTGTCAAGTTTCTAGATCAAAGAGAAAAAGAGACACTGAAACACATTCCTGTACATGGCATTGAGTGTCAAGATCTCCTGATGACTGTCTATACAACTTTGAACAAGTCACTTATCTTTTCTGCTTCACTTTACCTATGTGTAAAAAGGTATAAAGCTCACTGTATTTCATGTGTCTTGTGGGGCTAAGCGCTCTTGGATGAAACTCCAGAATTTAAGAACACTTTTTTTTTCTGTTACAATTTGATGTCATCCATTAATTTTCCTAAATGCATTAGTGTCTCACCAAACAGAAGAAAAAACCACTGACTGGAAATGCTAACAAAATAAGCAGATTTTTTTTTCAAATTTTATAAAATGAAAAGGAGATACTACTTTGAAATAGCATCTCCACCAGAAGAAAATACAAGTCACATTTTCTACTCATGTGTTCATACTTTAGTCTCAATTTTCATCTTCTTCCCTGTTCTTCCTTTTATTCAGAGTACTAAATTCATTCCCGTTCATTTTACTCATATTTATTACTGATTCTGTATCTAAAACATTTAATTCTTCTAATAAAGGAAGCATTATGTATACCTGAATTTTCCCATCCTTGCAAAATTTAGTTTATTGGCTTTTCAGAGTATACATAAGTGCTATCTATTTGTTGCATCTAGTGTCACTGCATGGACATACTATCATGAAGTTCCAACTATTAGTTTCCAGGTCACTGATCCCTTTTCCTCAGGAGGACCGTACACCACTTGAGGGTTGCCGGCTACTGGCAAATAAATAGACTCATAAGGAGGTTTTGGTGTTCAGTTTTATCTCTAACTAAATAGTAATTTATTATAACATAAGCAAACACAAACATGACAACCATTCGTAGAATTGAATCTTGCCTAATATGTGAATGTAAGCATAGTTCCTGTCTACAATAATGTATTATCTGTCTGTTAGCAGAGGCAGCACAGGGATTTCTTTCAAAGCAGCTATTTAAATCCAGCTGCCACATACTATAATACACTGTCCAATTCATTTAATAAGCACCAACATACATCTATCAAGTTGTCTTTATGCAAGACGCCGATTACTAAATCTAGGAGCAACTGTTCTTTTTGTTGCTCTTTGTGAGTGTTACATGATTTCACTGGGGACTCAAAGTCTCAGATAGAAATTTCTGAGTGCCACAAGCAGAATATGTAGATTATTAAGAGACTGATCTGGATTTATTTCATTGCATTCTTCTTTAAGAATTTCCTTTTCCAATTTTAGTATGCACAATCCAGGCACTTCACTCATTCTTGAGTTCATGCAGTTAACTATTTGCATTGTCCAAGGCTTCAATCTGATCTAAAGTATATATTCCTACTAGGTGAACCTGAAACATTTGATGTTAGGTAGAGTTTGTTAAATTATTCATTGTGAATATGGTGTCTAAAAATTTTCCCCCATTTTTATTTGTGAATGAATTGCAAACTGATTCTAATTTGTATGGATTCATTAGTATTAATGAAAAAAATGTAGCAAAGCCTTTAAGTACATGCCTCAGTCCATCCCTATTCAGCAAATTATTGAAACAGTTTTTGAACAGTATTTGAACAGTTTTCAGTCTATGAGATGGTTAGTAAACCAGACAATGGTGAAGTGAAAAATTCACAACTTTATTACTATTATTTTAATACTGTCATGAAGTCATTCAGCCTGGGACCCAAACTTGAACTCTGCATTTCAGGGTTCTCTTGTCCAATTCAGGAGGGTGATCACCCTAAGAGAGGTCAAGTGAAAGATCTATGGTCACCCAACAGACTAGCAGTGGAGTCAGGAATCCAGTGCATGTCTCCTGGGTCCTAGAGCAGTGTCTTCTTCACTAGGAGACACAGCCGCGGCAGAAGCAATAAGAATCTTGAGGATAGTAATCAAAGACATATCATTCAGCACAAACCATGTCTTTAGTATATAAGACATAATTAAGTGCTTTGCTGAACTTGGGCCTTGGAACAGAAGGTCCTGTGTTCTCTTCCTCAAGCTGCGTGTATACGGTTTTTCTGTTTGGTTGTTTTTTTTGTTTAGTTGGCTTATTTTTTTTTTCAGTGTCTACATGAATAAGCATATATATAGCCAAATGTTCTGAGTTCATTTTGGATTTCTGTTCCTGGCCTTGGATATCATTAATATGTCAACCTAGGAATGCTCTAACAGCATCCATTCTGTCTCATTCAATGTGAACATTTTTTCCCTCAACCTCTCATCTCCTTGGGAAAATATGAAGTGTGGTAGATAATTAATAGATACCCACGTGTATATGTGAAATCTATCAATGAGTACACTTAAGCCATGTCTACGCTAGCTAGGTTACAGTGGCACAGCCGTACTGATGCCTCTGCGCAGCTGTAGGATAGCCCATGTAGTGGCTCTGTGCGGATGGGAGAGAGCTCTCCTGTAAACATGATTAAACTACCCGCAATGAGTGATGGTGGCTATGTCAGTGAGAGAAGCTCTCCTGATGACAAAGCGCTGTGCACACTACCATTTATGGCAGTGAGACTTCTATCAAACTCGGGTGCGTTTTTTCACACCCCTGAGCAAAATAAGTTTTGCTGACATAAGGGGTAATGTAAATATGGCCTTATTCAAAAAAGCTAATGAAAGTGAAGAAGAAATTACAAAATAAACTGTGGAAAAGTGTCAGGCATATTTCTGGATATTTTATGTATAAAGAAAGGCTGAAGCAATTGGAGTATGAAGTAAAAAGGAAGATAAAAATGATTGAAGATATTTTAATTTAACTATACTAAGGTGGACATTATAATATATATATATATATCTTAATACACAAGTTTTCCTGTGAAGATGGACCCTTTGGTCTATAATTCATGTAGTGTTAAGTACACCAGTGAGGAAGCCCTTTTTAGTGTTATTATAGAATTTGCAAACTTATAAATGGTAAACATTTCTGTTCCTTTTGGCAGAAGAAATAGTTTTGGATACAAGTGTGGACCAAATATTTTAACATGATGCATTTCTTCCTGACAGAGGAGGGAGCAAAATGGTATAAGCCAGAAACAGATTGGGTAGAAGACTTTACATTTGATTTTCTCTTTTCACAGTCCAACAAGCAAATACGTATAGTTGTGAAAGTGACAGTCAGATCCTTATCTATTTCATTTGAGTTGCCTGAATGCCAAAACTCTGACCAGGATTTTGGGAGTTGCTCTATAGTTTCCATTCTATCCACAACACACACTATTTCATATATCTGGCTTGAATCCACTAAGCTCCCTCTTATATCCCTAACCATGATCATTAATTAACTATATGTGACAGTGCTATTTGCAAAGACTCTGCTCTCCTATCATTTTCCATCTTAATGAACTTCCCCAGAACATAGTGGACTGAATTAGTAGGGGAAGCAAAAGTGGATGGGAACATAGGAGGCAGTGACAATGAGATGGTCAAATTCAGGATCCTGACAAAGGAAGAAGGAAGAGCAGCAGAACAGGGTCCAGACTTCAGAAAAACAGACACTGACTCCAGGAAAACTGATGGGCAGGATCCCCTGGGAGAATAACATGAGGGGGAAAGGAGTCCAGGAGAGCAGACTGTATTTTAAAGAATCCCTATTGAGGTTGCAAGAATAAACCATCCCAAAGTGTAGAAAGAATTGTAAATTTGGCAGGCGACCAGCTTGGCTTAACAGTGAAATCTTTGCTTATCTTAAACACAAAAAAGAAGCTTACAAGAAGTGAAAGATTGGACAAATGACCAGGGAGGAGTATAAAAATATTGTTCAGGCATGCAGGAGTGAAATCAGGAAGGCCAAATCACACTTGGAGTTGCAGCTAGCAAGGGATGCTAAGAGTAACAAGAAGGGTTTCTTCAGGTATGTTAGCAACAAGAAGGTGGTCAAGGAAAGTGTGGGCCCCTTACTGAATGCGGGAGGCAACCTAGTGGCAAAGGATGTGGAAAAAGCTAATGTACTCAATGCTTTTTTTGCCTCAGTCTTCACAAACAAGGTCAGCTCTCAGACTACTGCACTGGGCAGCACAGCATGGGGAGGAGGTGACTAGCCCTCTGTGAAGAAAGAAGTGGTTCAGGACTATTTAGAAAAGCTAGATGAACACAAGTCCGTGGGACCAGATGCGCTACATCTGAGGGTGCTAAAGAAGTTGGCAGATGTGATTGCAGAGCCATTGGCCATTATATCTGAAAACTCATGGCGATCAGGGGAGGTCCCGGATGACTGGAAAAAGGCTAATATAGTGTCCATCTTTAAAAAAAGGGAAGGAGGAGGATCCAAGAAACTACAGGCCAGTCAGCCTCACGTCTGTCCCTGGAAAAATCATGGTGCAGGTCCTCAAGGAATCCATTTTGAAACACTTGGAGGAAGGGAAAGTGATCAGGAACAGACAGCATGGATTCACTAAGGGTAAGTTATGTCTGACTAACCTGATTGTCTTCTATGAGGAGATAACTGGTAGATGAGGGGAAAGCAAAGGACCATGTTATTCCTTGACTTTAGCAAAGCTTTTGATATGGTCTCCCACAGTACTTTTGCCAGCAAGTTAAAGAAGTATGATCTGGATGAATGGACTGTAAGGTGGATAGAAAACAGGCTAGATTGTTGAGAGTATTTTGGGAAAGAGCAACAAAACTGCTTAGGGTCCTGAGGGGATCGATTTACTAAGTAAGATTTTAAGAGGGAAATATATACACCATGGCTATTCAACAAATGAGTGCCAAATTTTCCATGGCCTTATCATCTTGTTCAATCATTCACACCTGTGTGTGTGTGTGTGTCTGTATGTGTGAGTGGTGAAATCTGATTTGACAATATTTCAGTGTAAATGATGACACAAAGAGCAAGGCAGAGGAGAATCAGGCCCGCAGTTGCCAATTATTGGAGTTATATAAACGACAAGGAATGAGAAAGCATAACTAATCCTGGGATGTGGAAATAAGTAAGATCAAGGGGATGGAATTAAGAAAGATGAAATTTAGATGAATATCAAGAAAAAACATCTTGCCTAAGATTCACTTCTATGGAATAGTCTCCCAAGGAAAGTGGTAGAAATCCATTCATTTTTATATGTAAACTCATTTAGACAAGCCTATAAAATAGACTGAAGGAAGAAATCATATACTGTCAGAGTGGACTAAACTACAAAAATCACAGATTTTTCACACTCACCTTGCAGTCACTAGACTTACTTCACTTGTTTGTTGTTGTAGCTCATAGATAAATCAGATCCTATAAAGTGCACTAAAATTATCCTACCCTTCTTTGTAAGTTAGAGACATAATATCTCACCATTGCTAGGACAGCTTATATGCAGCAGGTTGAAAACACAGCATATTATTTACCATTTCATCTGAGTCAGAAAAATAACATTACATTGTGACAAGAGATTTTGCCTCAGTTGCTGAAAAGACTTAGAACATTTTACATTGAAGGTTTTCAGAAAAAACTGGAGAAGAGGGTCTAAAATGGGAAATATTATAACTTGCTTGACTGGAGATAGATGGAGGTACCTGCACATGTGACTAATAAGCATATGCTAATATCTGGAAACTGATTGGCTGAGCTTATGTCATATGTCAGTGCATGTACAATATATTAGTCTATGCTAATCCCTGGAAGCTGATTGGATGAATTACAATAATAAATTATAGCTAAGTAGCTGCACCTTGTATATAAAGGCAACAGCCAGCAGGCTAACCCCTGTAGTGGGATTGAGGACCTGGAAGAAAGAAGAAGCTGCAAGACACCTACAAGGAAGAAGATTCTTGCGCAGAAGAACCCACCTGAGAAGAAACATCAGCAGCAGCAGAAGAAGCTAGGCAACTTTGGGGGGAAACTTGTTAGATTTTGGGAGCTGGTTGCTTTGGGGTTCCACCTAAGAAGCAGCAGCAACCACAGAATTCTAAGGTTGCCATGGCAACGGCTTCCTTAGCAGCCCAGCCAACAGAGCTTCTCCCTCAGCAGCAGCAAGCAGACAGGGGCAGCAGACAGTGCTTATCGACATAGCAGAAGGACCAATAGATGAATACAGAGACAATTTGATTGGAATGTAAATAAGAGTGTATGGGTTCTGCTTGTCAATAAAGCTGAATGCTTGAGTCTGAATGAGATCATCCCCTATGCATCTTCCCCTATGATTGCCTGATCAGCACTTATTAGATGTTTAGTGTTAAGAATTTAGTATTGAATGTTTAATTGCTATATTGTTATTAAATGATTATATTATACTTTTATAATATAAAGTATTAAGTAAATGGTTATATTATTATTGTATCTTTGATTTGCTGTGCCACTTTATTTTCATATCTTTATTTGCAGCGTGCCATTTGAAACAATTGTTATTGTATTGCATTGCTTTTATTTGCTGCACCGCTTCATTCCTTTTAACTGTAACCTTTATTATATTTATCTCTATTCCATTATAGCTATATCTATTGTTTTATTATAACCACTCTCTTCTAAATAAATATTGTTTTTGAAGATTTACTGCTTACTTGTCTATTCTTGTTCGGAGTACTGTATCTAGCTGTAGCTTTCCCTGGCAGTTCCTTTACGGCAGGCCACAACCTTGGTTACCAGTTTAGATCATTATAAAGTAGAGGTTTTATAACTAAAACACTGCTTTTAATTTACTATACCAATAATGTTGCCTATTACACATATAAAGCTTTTAAAGTACATTTGCCTATTACACATATAAAGTTTTTACAGTACATTTGTAGGGCAGTGCAGAGCTTTAATAGAGGAATAATGAAATATTCCAGCTAAATACACCTGAGGTGCAGCTGAAAATGTATTCCTATGTATGCTAATAGGAAATAGTGCGAATGAGAGAACCATTACTTGGTTATCTTCACACAATGATTTTTACAGAATGATGGTTTCCTGCAAATACTTTACCAAATCATTTATAGACTAGTACAGGCTGTTCCTACATTGCTTCATTATTCTGTGCCATCTGTTCACTGTTCCTTGTACAACTAATCTTTGCCTAACTCCCTTTAGGTCTTGGCCTTTCTTTTGTTTAGTTCATGGCCAATGGTGGCTTTATGTGACATAAGTTTGTAGGATTGCTCTTGTCTATTCTCTGCAGAGGGCACCTCGTACATTGGGTTCCTCTTTTCCAAAGTATGTAGGAAACATTTCTGTACTTTTCTGCTATAATTTCCTACATTTGCAGCCACTCCAAAGCATGCCACCTGTTATATACTCTGACTCTCCTTAATACTTTTCCATGATGAAGCAACCAAAATTGAAGTGTAATATTCTAATTATTGTCACAGAAACTTAAAGTAACTGGCTTACATTTCTATTTTACTTAGACATTTGAGTACATCTTTATAATCAGTACGAATGGACTTTAGTTCCCAAATTGTTGATTACTATTTGTAAAAAGGAAATGCCCACGATGTGCTAGCATTACCCACACATACATATAAATAAATCAGAAAAGTGATTAGAAGTACTGTAAGGGGAATATTCTTGAACACTTTCAATTAATAGTGTTGTTTGGACCTGAGAAGTAGTTAGTAATTTCAACTCCGCATCCGAGTGCATCCCACGAAAGCTTATGCTCTAAAAAATTTTTAGTTAGTCTTTAAGGTGCCACAGGACTCTTTGTCACTTCTGCAATTCCAGACTAACATGGCTACCCCTCTGATTCTTAGTGATTTCGGTGTGCAGAAGGGATAACTGATAATTTGTAGAGAAACGTTTGGTAGAGAGGGTGCTAATTGGGAACTTTTCTATTAAACTTTAAAAAAAATCAGAAAAGTTGGTCATCAAAACAGTAACTGTGTGGGGGAAAGGGTTGATTTAGACAAATCTCATGGTTCAAAAACTTTGAAAAGTTTCAAAATTGCCAACATATTCTGTTTTGACATTTTTGCAACAAAATGTCTAGAAAAAAGGTATTTTTTAACCTTCCAGAAAAAAAGGTAAAAAAAAGTCAATATCAAAATGTTTCAAAATTATCAAACTGAAATGTTTCAGTTGACCCAATTTATTTTTTTCAGATTATTGATTTGCAAATAAAGTGTCAAGATTTCATCCCTGACGCAGAATGGATTTTGTTTTTCTGACACCTCTAAATCTCATGGGATAAGAAAACCATTTTCTACTCATTGCTAGCACTGGAAGGTTGGTATCAGTGTTATAGCGTCATAGTCAGAGTTGGAGGTTGGAAGGGACTACCAGATCATCTAGTCTGACCTCCAGTATATCACAGGCCTCCAGCACCATCCATCACCCACTCACAAAATCCAACAACTGAAATTAGACCAAAATATTACAGCCCACAGGCACTGTGGCTGAAATCAATTGCTGTATTTAGCATTGACTTCTCCATAGTCTGGAAATACCTGTTTATACTCTTAATTGTTATTTAACATTTATAGTATAATACCATATGCTCATGGGCCTTATATGACCCCATCGTACAGCATGCTATATACATTGATGGAAAGATGGTCCCTAATCGAGAGTCTAAGAAATGCACAATGATTGATATGCCATAATCCAGTTTCACCAGTCTGGTTTAGCTCATTTCTCATTGTTCCATTATTTATTATTATACTATAGCCTCCAGCTACTATGAATTACATTATACTGTCCTTCCTTGCTCGCTCCCTCTTTCTCTTTAAAATGCTGGAAAGCCTGGTGTGTTGGTGTCACAAAGAAAGTAGAGCATGCTTTTTACAATGCAGTCATGGAGTGGGTTATTTGTTATTAAAGACTGCTTCTTTTCCTTCCTACAAATACAGCTGGAGACATATATGATTAATCAACTGATTTAATCTTTTAAGGTTCTATCCATTAAGGTACTCAGTGCCTAAATTCCATTTTTAGGCACCACTGCAATCTACAAAACTCCTGCTTTGCTGTTGGGTGCCTATCTCACCCTTAACCCCAGAGTAATTTAGAAACTGTGAAAGTGAGCCACCTAAGTCACTTGTGGGTGCCCAATCCAGTATGCATGCTCATAGGCTCCTATCAGATTAGGCCCCTCCGGTAAGTTTACACAAAACAGCTATCAGGATGAGGACCTCCCTTGAAACCTTTTCCCCAAAGAACAGGATGTGGGAGACTTCTAGATCAAATTCTCTCTCCTCCTAAAAGCAGAATTTTGAATAGGGATTGACCATCTCTCTGGTGAGTGCGCTAAGCAGTAGGTTATAGAATCCTTCCAATTCTTTCTCTGGCCCAATTAGTATTTAATTATTAAAGTATTTAATTTCAACATGTGAGACTGAAGGGGACCTATATCAAAATATTCGATATTCTTTCCTCACTTGCTCAATGATTAAACATATTCAAAATGAAAAGGAAACTCTGCTCCTCTCAACTTCCTTTACCTTCTCTAATCCTTTCTCATCTCCTTCATTCTCTACTCTCTTCCTCCTTTCCTCTTCTCCTACTTTCTTTTCTCTTCCCTTTCCTCTCCTAATTCCCCTCTTTCATCCCTTCTGTGGTGTGACACACACACACACACAGACAAACTCACTAATTTGTAGGAACCAGTCCTTAAAAGCTTCAAGGCAATTTCTTTTCCATATGGATTCACTGATTAGCAAATAAGGGTCTGGGAAGGTAATGAAATGCTTCTGTCTTAAGTTTCATTGACTGAGTACCATTGCCACACAATATCCATACTGTAAAGCTTTGGTGTATGGAATTCTATGAAAACAGTTTTGGACTGGTCCTTCTTTTCGTTCATGCACCTGAATAACTCTCTCAATTAGAGCAACTATTAAAATAACTAATTTGCCTCTGGACTCCAATCAAAGCAGAACACATCTACTTCACTCTCCCCTTCCTACATCTCTATCCCTTTTCTCTCCTTTCAGTGTCTTTCCCCAGTTTATTCCTTTGCATTCCCTCCCTTCTTTTCCCATTTTCTTTCCCAGTTTTCCCCATGTCTTTTTTTTTAAAAAAAAAAATCTGTGTCCTTCATGATGCCCCTCTGAACCTCCATCAGCTTGCCCGTATGGAGAATAAATGATAGCAATAATGTCTCTCTCTTATATAGCACCTTTTATCAGTAGATGTCAAAGTACTTTATGAGGAGATCAATACTGTTATTATTTTATAGCTGGGAAAACTGAGGCACTGGGATGTGAAGTGATTTGTTCAAGGTCACCCAACAGACTAAAAGCAGACCTGAAAATAGAACACAAAATTTCCTGAGTCCTATTCAGTATTTTAACAACTAGACCACTCTATTTGTCATAGGAATAGGAAAAATATACTTTCCCCTGCCATCAGGGAGGTGGTTATCATTATATGACATCAGAAATGAACACAGTAGTATACAAAACATATTAAAAGGCAGGAATTGTGATAGTGTAAACCCTGGGTACCTCCACTGAGGCCAATGTGGTTAGAATGATATGAAATCAGAATCAGCCTAGGCTCTGTACCCTAGAGAGCTTATAGTTCAGATCAGACAAGTGTGATGCTGGGACCACTAGTTCAGAGTCAAAACGGTGAGATGTGTTTGTGGCAAAGAGATCATAGGAAAAGCCTGGCAAACGAAATGGGACGGAAGGAGAATAGGGAGAGTGCGTGGCACACACAAAGTGAGAAGCTGATCCAACAGAAGCAGAGGCATCTAAGAAGGCATAAACCCAAGAGAGGCACAGGATGAGAAACTTGACTGTAGTATGGAACAGGAGAGACAATCAGTGGGGGTATTCAAAGAGAGGTTGAAGGGATGTGGTTCTAGTGGCAGGGAGGAAGATCTCATCAGTGGTGCTTTGGCAGATACAACAGAAACAGTGTCTAAAAGGGATGTATTGTTTTTTAAACAGGAAAGGAGATGGAAATGAAAGGATTAATTTTAGAGATGTTGCATTGACCCATTGGACTAAGCAGAGTTGCACTTGTATAACAGACAGCAGATTATCATAGAATCGTAAGACTGGAAAGGAGTTTGAAAGATCACGTAGTCCAGTCCCCTGCACTCATGGCAGGACTACATATTATCTAGACCAACCCTGACAGGTGTTTTTCTAACCTGTTCTTAAAAATCCCCAATGATGGAGATTCCACAACCTCCCTGGGAAATTTATTCCACTGCTTAACCACCCTGCTCCAGAATCTTAACTACACTGACAGGAAGTTTTCTTAATGTGCAGCCTAACCTCCCTTACTGTTTCTATGTACTTGAAGACTGTTATCATATCCCTTCTCAGTCCATCCTTCTCCAGACTAAACAAACCCAGTTTTTTCAATCTTTTCTCATAGGTCATGTTTTTTAGACCTGTTGCTCTTCTCTGGACTTTCTCCAATTTGTCCACATCTTACCTGAAATGTGGCGCCCAGAAGTGGGCACAATACTCCAGTCGAGGTCTAATCAGCATGGAGTAGAGTGGAAGAATTACTTCTTGTGTCTTGCTTACAACACTTCTACTAATACATCCCAGATGGATGTTTGCTGATTTTGCAATAGCATTACACTGTTGACTCATATTTAGCTTGTGGTCCACTTTGACCCCCAGTCCTCCTTCCTAGGCAGTCATTTCCCATTTTGTACATGTGCAACTAATTGCTCTTTCCTAAGTGGAATACTCTGCATTTGTCCTTATTGAATTTCATCCTGTTTACTTCAGACCATTTCTCCCGTTTTGAACTTCAATCCTATCCTTCAAAGCACTTGCAACTCCTCCCAGCTTGGTATCATCAGCAAACTTTATAAGTGTACGCGGTATGCCATTGTCTAAATCATTGATGAAGATATTGAACAGACCAAGAACTGGTCCCCGAGGACCCCACTCGATCTGCCCTTCTAGCCTGACTGTGAAGCACTGATAACTACTCTCTGGGAATGGTTTTACAACCAGTTATGCACCCACCATATAGTAGCTCTATTTAGGTTTTAATTTCCCTCTTTTGTTTATGAGAAGGTCATGTGAGACAGTACCTAAAGCCTTACTGAAGTCAAGATATATCACATCTTCTGCTTCTCCCACATCCAAAGTTTGTTACCCTATCAAAGAAAATGCTGACTGTTACTTATCACCTTATTATATTCTAGGAGTGTGTAAATTAATTTCTTAATTATTTGCTCCATCATCTTCCAAGGAACTGAAGTTAAGCTGACTGGTCTATAATTCCCTGGGTTTTCCTTATTTCCCTTCTTATAGATGGGCACTATATTTGCCCTCTTCCACTCCCCTGCAATCTTTCCCTTCTTCCATGACTTTTCAAAGATAATAGCTAATGGTTCATATATCTCCTCAGTCCGCTCCTTGAGTATTCTAAGATGTATTTCAGCAGGCTTTGGTGATATCTAATTTGTCTAAGTAATTTTTAACTTGTTCCTTCCCTAATCTTACATCATTTTCACTGGGATTCACTATGTTAGATTTCCAAATGCTACTAACCTTTTTTGGTGAAAACTGAAACAAAAAAGATCATTTAACATTTCTGCCATTTCCACATTTTCTGTTATTGTTTATTCCCCTTCACTGACTAACAAGGCTACCCTGTTCTCGATATTCCTCTGGCTTCTAATGCATTTACATACTTTATTATGGCCCATTATAGAGCAATCAGGGAGTGTCTTTCTGGCTGTGGGAAGAGAGCATAGTATAAGAATAGCCATGCTGAGTTAGACCAATAGTCCATCTAGCCCACTATTCTGTCTTTTGACAGTGGCCAGTGATAGATGCTTCAGAGGGAATGGACAGAACATGGCAATTATTCTGTGACCATCCCCTCTACTGTCAGTCAGAGGTTTGGGGACACCCAGAGCAAGGGGTTGCATCCCTGACTATATTGCTAATAGCCACTGATGGACGTGTCCTCCATAATGAGAAGATAGAAAACTTAAAGATTACACTGAGGTTTTGTACTTTGGGCAGAGGCATGACCATGCTTTTGTCAATAATGAAAAATGTTAATAATTGAAGGGTGAGAGATGATCTGCTTAAAATCAAAAGGACTCTTTACATGGATAGGGTGACCAAGATTTAGCCAGTCTTTCCTTTTTAATTCTGTGCCTTGCTTCCAAGAATTTTCAAAGCCAAATCAAGCCTTTGGGATTGACTGACCTCACAGGGGCAGTCTGGATGTTTAGACTGTCCCTTCATCAGCTGGAATGTTCATCAGTAGAAGAAGGCATACAGTGTTTTCTGAGGGCTCTGCCAGAGAAAAAGAGGTTTATATTTTACTCTGTTTGGTCTTTATGGGAGCCCTACTTGCCAGATGCTTCATAGGAGATGTGAACTAAATTGTACATCTTTTGTGTGCTCTGGCCCTGCCCCTTTCCTGGCTGTTGATGTCTGCTTTGGGAAAGCCAGTCCACTCCATAACTCCCAGCAAAGCAAGAAACTGTGGACACTTTGGACTTGCCAGCACTGGGACTCCTTAGCTTGGCCTCTTGCAGTGGAAATCTGTAAGTGAATAGAGTCCTTAACCACTTTTAGTCATGGAGCAATGCAAGGAACAATCAAACACCAGAGACCAGCTTTTCAAAGGAACTTAGGTGAATGACTGAATGGGAGGTAGGCACCTAATCCGCATAATTACCTTTGAGAATCCCACTAGGCACCTACCTGCATCTTTAGGAACCCAAATACTTCTGAAAACGTGGCTCAAGATTCGTAGAGATTGAGAAGCAGCATGGCTCCATAGATCACAATGGTTTTACAGTATTTACATCAGCTGAGCATCTGGCCCTCATACTTTAAAAGTGATTTGTTTGAAGGTAGGTGAAATGCTTTTTGTGTAAGACTTTGCTTACTAGAACAAAGCAGATAGGGTTTTTTCCCCGCTGTAGGGATATTGTGTATTTTAATAGCACTTGAGCAGAAAATTTTGACCTTTTCAAGAACTCATTGTTTGGGTTAACAATTTTACAGCGGGTTTCCTTTTTATTTGTTATTTCTTGTAGACTGTTCAAAAGCTTTGCAGACCTACAGATTCTATTGACCTACATTTTGCTAATCATAATTTAGCAAATTTCCTTATTCTTGTACCCCACCAAATTACCAAATGAAACAAATCACCTATTTCCTACAAGATAGGCACAATGAAGCACCCTGCCTTCAGCAGATTAGAAAGCTCATTTGTAACAGTCAAACCCCAGATGTGGTAAAAAAAAGAGCACTTTCTGAATAGAAGAATCTATGTAGTGATTTCTGTGGTGTAGATATTTTAAACAAAGATTAAAAGAAAAAGCATGTCTTGAAATTTGGGCTAAAAAGAAAAATTCAAATCCCTAATAATAATAAATTAGAGGAGAGAGGAACAAAATAAAAATATGCCACAGAGCCTCAGCTAGAATAAAGTGGAATAGCCCCACTGAAGTTAATGGAGCTGCAGCAATTTATATCAGCTGATGATCTAGTACCAAAGTTCTGTGTATCTAAAATAAGTATTAGGAAGAGACATAATGGGAATATGGATTATTCTTGATGACAATTTTGCAATACAGTGGTGAAATTAGCACTGACAGCTCCCTCCATTTTCATAGTCTGCTAGTAAATGTATGGAGTATCATGACAGAGGATCTGTAAATAAATTACATTTCCTGCCAGAAAAAAATGATATGAGGATTTTATAGGAAGGCACATCTATGGTACCTTGGTGATCATCTAAAGCCTTGTTTTCATAAGATTTTTTTTTAATAAGCTAGATTGTGAATTTAAACTGACATAACCCACCTTTGTAGAAACACTTATTTAGTATAAGAATGGCTTTCTTTGGTTTAACAGATGTTGTCTGGGAAGGAGTCTAAGCTAAAATGAAAAAAAAAGCCACTCATAAGATTATCTACAGCAGTGGTTCAGTGGATGGTAGAGTGTTGTGTGTATGTGATACCTGTATAATTATAGCAATTTAATTGATAAAACATTTTGAGCTACACAAAGCCTAAGCTAGAATATGAATATCTCTCATTCAACATGGGCATGTGATCTATTTTCTATGTTCATGAACAATGAGCATGCAAATCAAAAGTCAATCATATTGACTCGCGACGGGAGTGTAGAGAAGTGGAGATCAAGATGGCCTAAGAAAAAGACTGGATTTGGTAACAGTGACATTGGAGAAACCTCCCACTGAAGATGATTGTCCAAAAGTGCATATTTTATTTATATAGATAGATATAGATAGATACAGATATATATGGAAGAGAGAGGGAGAGAGAGAGAGAGAGAGAGAGATACACACAACCCCCCACCAAGTTAAAAGAACACTATTTAGGTTGCAAAGTCAAACTCTTAAATGTTAAGAATTCAAATTGCCTGTGTAACTTTACTTCAGCTCCCTTGTATATATGCATTATGATACAGTGTTTAATTACATGATCACATTCCCCCTACCCTTCCCTCCACACACATCCTCGCCTCATTCTGTGCAGTACATGGCCGGTGTTTAATTAAAGAAGAAACTATTCAACATTTTGTTTTCTCATTTTTTCTCATTGGACTTGGTAAGCAGGTTGTGTCAGGGATGGGGGAGACTTTCTCTGAACAGCAGGATGAAACTATCAGGCTGAGCAGAGAGTCATCAAAAAGGGGGATGATTTCTAGCGAGAGATTTTTTTTTCCTTTTACCTATAGCGAAGTATGGGGGTAGCTTGCCCCACTGGCTCACACAAAGTATTAGGAGGACGTATGTTTTGCAAACTGTTTCTTTCCCCGCCCCCCCCCCACCATTTTTCTCTCCATTTTTAATAAATCTGATTTTTAAGAAGACAGCTGGTGTGATGGGTAGTTTCACTCTGAGTAAAGAGATACACAACTCTCACTGAAGGGTGCTGAAGGGTAAAAAGTTTGGAGCCAATTCCCCCCTGACTCCCACTCTTGGTGTCAGTTGGAGGAAGGGCCTGGCCAGAGGCATCTCTCCTCTGACATTCTGTGCAGAAAGTGGCCTAAAATCAAGAATGAGATGTGAGTTGGTGAGTATGCGGGTGACAAATATACATCATAAGGAATAAAATCTTTGTAATAGGAGACATCAGCACAGTACGGTACCAGCTGATAACTTTTACTGAGAGGAAAGGAGATACCCACAATTTTTTGTGCAGACTATAAAGATGGTGATTTATCAAGATTCAATTGTCTAAGATAAAATAGGCAGCTCTGTTATTTTTATATATCCTCCCCTCCCCTTTCCCTTTTTGACCAACTTTATTTTTTTTTTTTAAGATCACTTGTGTGTCTTTCTATTATAGGAATGAAGGTGGATAGAGATTAGAAAGGTCTAGGTAGAGAAGGGGGAAGGGTGCTGGGGATAGTAGAAGGATTGTCATAGAGATTTCAGTGTGGTTAAAACATATATTGGAACATCAGTTCAGTCCTGGTGCTTTGGCTTTTCCAGAATCACAATGCCATTAACTACTTATTCTTTCTCTACCGATTTTCTCCTCTTTATCTGAGTCTGCTGTAGCAAAAGGAAGGCAAAGACATTTTGTATTTCAAGATCAATTTTTCTTACTGATTATTTTGATTGTTTCTCTAAACACTCTGCACATAACAGAAGAGTGGCAAGACAGCCAGCCTCATTAGCAAGCTGAAAGTAGTATTCATCTGGCATGGCATGCCATTAGAAATGGTTACTGAGTGTGTACTATTTGCTAGCTTATAGATTAGAGACTTTGCAAAGCAATTGGGAATTCATTTGACAAATTGAAGCCCAGGGTACCCACAATTAAATGGCCTGGCTGAACAAATGATACAAACTGTTAAAACTACAGGTGGTACAAAATGCAGCAGAGGCAGGCATATTGTCTCACATTGCTCTGTTAAATTTCAGAAATACCTGTGCTATCTAGTGCAGGAATTGTTTATGAGATGGATCACTTAGAACCAGGTTGCCGCATACTTCAAATTTATTGCAGTCTAAAATAGTTGTAAATAAACAGGACTGGATCAAATTGTTAAAAACTTCAGAGAATTGTCAGCATTTAGAACAGGAGACCTTGCTGAGATGTAATATCACAAAGATGGCTGCCTACTTGTAACAAGGGTAGGTCCACAACAGAGGTCTCATTACATTGCTATCTCACAAACATAAGCATGTAAGATGTAGCATGGAAAAACATAGCACTATTACAATGGTCTTTAGAGGGGAGAGGAAATAATATAAGGATATGTGATGGTATACCCCACACAGGCTCTGAAAGAGTTAATACAGGACTGAGAGCCCAGTTGAGCTATATAGCTGCACCTGTGGGAAAAGCCAGGTTTAATTAGAGATGAAGACCACTTGGGGATGGACTGGGTAATGATTATAAAGGCAAGAAGCTTAGCACAGAAAGGGGCTGACAATTGATCACCTTTATAATATGTAAGGACTTTGATTAAAAAAGGGAAAAGCTGTGTAAGGCATTCATACATCTTGAGGTAATAGAAAATTAAATTGTTATTTAGTAAAAACATGGGGGAAACTGGATATTATTAAAAAGATGTTGCTACATTACCTGAAATATACAGGGCCAAATGAGAGAATATAAACCACTGAGTATTGAGGAATTATAGTTGCAGTAGCTGTAGAATGTTCAGTCAAATCTGCTTTCCCATGAAAAAAAAAGAAAGAAAAATAAGGGGACTATAGGAAGGGAGCTTGCAATCACTGTCTGGTATTAGAGAGAAGAAAGAGAAATGGGAGAGCAAGCCCTGGGATACTCACCTCAGTAGAGGAGGCTGAGAAGTGGACAAGAGTGATGTAGGACAGCCACTGGAGTGGTGCAGGCTGTGGTGGGAAGCCTTGGCAAAAGGGCCGGCCCTGGACTTTCTTGGAGGCATTTAATTGAGAGGGATGTAAGGTCAAGCCCTCATTATAATTATCTATGTATAATTTTATATATCATATTATAATATATTATACATAATTTTAATATTTATAACTTTAATATCTTTTTAAGAGATTCCAGAGGAGGGACCTGAGAGCTCTGGCTTTGAAACAAGGGTGAACCTTGAGAGAGGATAAAGCTTGAGAAAGGCTGGGTAAGAGGAAACTCATAGAAACAGCAGGAAGGAGTGGGATGAGCACATCTTGGCTTCTGGTTAAGAGGTGACTGGACTAGAGCCCAGTGTAGAGGGAAGGAACAGGTTCTCCTACCAGCCACTGAAGAAGGTTGCATAAAGCCCCTGGGAAGGGGATAAGGACCAACAAAAAACCACAAGGAAAGGGTCTGAGGACCATATGGCCACAGACCTCTTGGAGAAAACCTTTGGATTATTTTTGTTGGACTCTTTCCACTTGGAAGTGGTGGACTACATTGTGACTTGGCTGGAGGGATGAGTCACAGGAAGAGGCAAAATCATCAGAGGATTAAAGTAGCCATTGTCTGGGGGTGCCAGACAAGAAGAGAGATGCTCTGCCACAGCCAGGCACAAGGAGGCACCTCAGAGGTGAGTGAACTTTTTCACAGGGCATTACAGGATATCAGATTTTATATCAGTGTGGAGGTTCACTACCGTCTTGCTGACCAAGTGTATCTCCTTAGCTCTCCTTCAGGAGTCCATCTGACATAAGAGTAAACTAGCAGCAAGTGGAGCTAGTTTAGAAAGGAGTTTGAAACATTTGTTTCAAAGGAGAGTCTTGCCTTCCCTATAAATAAATGAACATCCTGAGGAAGGGATTTGCCACCTGTGTGTATCTATTTGTGTTGTTAGTAGTGGGGAGACATTTGCAAGGCATTCCCATCTGACATGCAGAGTGAAAAGAACAGTGATATACAAATGGAAAGTTATCATGCACTATCTGCAACCTCATTGGCAACACTCTGGCTAATATCCAGACAGCAGAAATCAGTCTTCCAGGAAAGTTCAAAGATTGCCATATGTTAGGCTGGGGAAGCCCACATCCCAATAAGGCAAAGTAGACATGGACCTGAACCAACATGCCGAGATCTAACACCCTATAATTTTAGGGAAACTTGGATTTGGTTATTTATGAAGCAGTTTGTACATGTCTCTAATTTCGAGAAAAAACAACAAGGATATGTCTGTCAGGAGAAAAGTGTAGATTCCTTACCCTAATATGACCGCCCCAAATTAAGGAATATGGGACCATGACTAGACAGTTATCAACTGTGCAGAATATGTCTTGTATGGAAAGTAAAGATTCAGGCAGAAAAATAGTATATTGAACAGCTGGAGTTGCTGTGCTTTCTCAAATGTGGCGTTTTGGAAAGTGGGATGGCATTTGATAACTTAGTTGGCTTATGCTGAAAGCAATTCCTGGTACTGATGTTTTTTAGATGTACTAGTATGAAGTAGTATTTACTTGTATTATGACAAATCCCACAATGTGGAGGCACTGCTCACGCAGAGAAAGAGAGTTTCTGCATGAATAGTTTGCAATGAAAGAGCTTCCTTCCAATCCATTTCACAATCAAACAACAAATGTTCTATGAACTATATTAAAAACATAGAAATGTTCGCTGGTCTATGGAATGAGTGGATATGCATATTTGAGGGATAGGACTAAGGCTCTAGATATGTTTTCAGTCCATCTGTGGATAAGCTCGGTTTTGACGGCAAGCATTACTGGCTCATCCCTAATGGATATTCTTCAGTATATCCAGTGTTCACTTCATTTCTTCAACTGTGTATCCCTAGATAACAGCAATTTCCATAGATCTTCGGTTTTCTTTATTAGTGTTCTTCTGCCTATGCATAAAAGATGAGAGAACCGATATTGATGAAACTATACATGCATACAAGAATGTCATCCTAGTGAGTGGTATTTAGCATAGCAGAATTTAAGCTCAAAACTGACTAAGGTACCAGAAGTACATGAAATTTGACAATGTAACTTTTATGAGCAGATGTGTACATTTTATTTCTTCCATAATTTCTGTTCACTTTCAAACATCCACTCAATATTGGTCTCAGGAAGGTATACTCAATAGTTCTGTGTATTTTTTAATTTAACAAGCCTGTCTGCAATACAGTCTGTGCATCAAGTTAATGATGCAACACCAAACCAGGTAAGGTTTCATGGTACAGTTTTGAGTTTTATTGTGAACTTTTCATATAGTTTAACAATTATGTATTCCTCCTTGTCAAACACACACTTATTCTGAAGTCTAAATTCTATCTTCTGTTAGAAGCAATGCAGCAGTGGGAGTCTGACTTGTGTATGCTAGGCTAACAGCCTTTTCTCTTTTGCACTACCTACATATTCATGCAGAGATTTCTTTTGTTCCAAGAATCATTCAAGCATTCTAAGTAGAGTTCCTATGAGCTTGAACCTCCTCCTTTACATTTTACTTTGCATGTTTTCTTTACACAGCCTAGGCAAGTTTCTTCCAGATTTGATGTTCCAGGCAGTTCCCTGTATTTCTAGTTTTTTCATCTTTTGTGAAAATGTTTAACTTTTCAATATCATTTCCTATTTCTAATACCTAATGACAAATACACACTGTCAAGGAAAGAACAAAGATACAATTAGTTAGTTGGAAAGTGGGGAATAAAAGGTCACTTAAAATATAAGAGGAAATAGTGCCAGATAGAATGTAATTCATTTGATCAATGAAGGGGATGGAATTGATGATGGACTCAAATGGCTGAGATGTAAAAATTAAAAACAAAACAAAAAATACTGAGAAATGGAACATGTACCAATTACCTGATTCTGATATTCATTATAGTTTAAGGAAATTTTCTAACACTTACTGTAACACTAGTATTTATTTAACACTGCTATTTATTATTGGCTCTGCCCACAGGAACTAAAATTGGGCTGAATCCAAAAAAAAAAAGGGTGAGGAGAAATCCATTTTACATCATTTCCCAATTCCAAATTAAACAAAAACTGATTTTTACACCAGCCAGGTGCGAAAGTTTTAAACAAGAATTGAACAGGAGGAGGGTATTCATTTGTTATGCAATTAATGGTGAGGAGATGACAGTGGCATGAGAGGAAAGAAGAACAAAATCCATTTTTAGAGATTTGCTTGTTTTATATTGGTGGACTTAAGACCCAGCTTAAATATTAAAGCAGGAAAGAAAAAAAATGGACCGGTATATACTTTAAAAATCTGATACCTCTGTGACAAGACACCAAGATGCCAAGAATGCATGGATATAATAATTATAGAGTCACAGAAATGTCAGGCTGGCAGAGCTTTAAAGTCAAATTCAGTCCGCTGCATTGAGGCAGGACCATGTAATCCTAGAACGTCCTTGACGGATATATATCCAACCTGTTTTTAAAAACCTCCAGTGATGGGAATTCCACAACCTCCCTTGGAAGCCTGATCCCGAACTTAACTATCCTTATAAAGTGCCAAGTAGAATGCAACAACTACCTTTCCTGTCTTACAAACACACTCCTGTTAATATATCCCAGAATATTGGCCTTTTTCACTACTGCATCATATTTTTGACTTCCATTGTGATCCAATGTAATACAGATCCTCCTCAGCAGCATTAGTACCTAGACTAGTGGTGGGCAACCTGCAACTTGTCAGGGTAATCCACTGGTGGGCCACACCACTTCCCACAGCTCCCACTGGCCAGGAATGGCAAAGTGGAGCCACTGGGAGCTGTGGGCGGCTGTGCCTGCAGACAGTCAATGTAAACAAACTATCTTGTGGCCTGCAGTGGATTACTCTGACAGGCTAACGGTTGCCCACCACTCACATAAACAGTTATTCCCCATTTTGTAGTTATGCATTTGATTTTTTTCCTTCCTAAGTGAAGTAATTTGCAATTACACTGCTCTACAGCCAAAATGCTTCTGAAATAAATATAGTAAAACTTTACTAATACTGGGTCACTGAGAACGAAAATGATGCTTAAAATTGTTGATTGGCTCTAGTTTTCAAGATATGCTATTGGGTCAGTATATATGACCCTTGACATGGGAATGGCGGAGGATAAGTGAGTTATAAAGGGAAGGGATCTCAATTTAAACCAGAAATGACTAAAATACATCTTTGACTGGATCTATGAATAAATCTATGACTGGGTTTGGACAGTACTTGCTTTTTAGGCAAAACAATGAATGATGCAATCTGAAGCTGGTATTGCATCATACATGATATGAATTGCATCATGTTATTCCTAGAAGTCATGGATGATGCAATCATAACGAAGCTTGCATCACTCTGCTGAACAAATTGCCCTATATCAGCTCTAGAAATCATACAGTGTCGTGCTCTCTTATTTGTCAGTGTTTGATTTTGCAAAGGGACACATTTCTGTTTAGCCAAAGTGAGCAGGGATGCCTCGTACTTGTGTGAACAGTGCAGATAACTTCTGCTATGTTTGTGGTGAAGTGACTTTTGCATCACAAAAGCGCAGTATAACCACCATGGTTAAGAAAGCCTGTCACCTTTATTTTGGCTGCAAAATTGGAGATCAGGACAAGAGGTGGGCCCCACAAATACGCTGCAACACTTGTGCAACAAATCTTCGCCAGTGGTTGAACAGGAAAAGGAAATCTCTGCCTTTTGCAGTGCCAATGATTTGGAGAGAGCCAAAAGATCATACCAGCAATTGTTACTTCTGCATGGTGCCTCCAGTTGGGAAAGGTGTGTCAAAGAAGAAAAAGTGGACTGTGCATTATCCAAACATTCCATCAGCTAGACACCCAATACCCCACGGAGAAGGACTGCCGGTTCCTGATGCACCAGAATCATTCTCACTTGAGTCAGACGAGGAAGAGGAAGAGGATGAAACTTCTGGTCCTGAACCATCAATGTCACAGGACCCACATTTTCTCCCATCATCCTCCTCCTCTGAACCACACCTCATAACACAAGCTGAACTGAATGACCTTGTCAGGGATTTGGAACTACCCAAGAGTAAGGCAGAGCTGTTGGGCTCCAGACTACAGCAGTGGAATGTCCTGGCAGGTGATGTTAGGGTTTCCATGTTCCGTGACCGTCAAAAGGATCTTGTCCCATTCTTCTTCGTGGAAGGTGATCTTGTAGCCTGCAACAACATCAATGGTGTGATGGCAGCCCTCAACATCGTTCACGATCCAGATGAGTGGAGACTCTTCATTGATTCATCGAAGACGAGTCTTAAAGCTGTTTTGCTGCATAATGGGAATGTTTTGCCATCAATTCCAGTTGGTCATGCAGTCCATATGAAGGAAACCTATGACGACATGAAACAACTTTTGAGGTGCATAAACTATGACCAACATCAGTGGCAGCTTTGTGGCGATTTGAAGGTTGTTGCTCTCTTGCTTGGTCTGCAGACTGGATACACAAAGTACTGCTGTTTTCTCTGCGAATGGGATAGTCGTGCAAGAGATTCCCACAACAACAAGAAAGATTGGCCACTCCGACAGTCATTGGAGCCTGGGAGGAAAAGTGTTCAGCATCCACCACTTGTTGAATCAAGGAAGATTTTGTTACCACCCTTACACATCAAGCTGGGTCTAATGAAGAACTTTGTCAAGGCCATTGACAAAACACAAGCAGCTTTCAAGTAACTCCGTGGAAAATTTCCAAGGTTAAGTGAAGCTAAGATAGAGGAAGGTGTCTTTGTTGGTCCTCAGATTCGTGAACTTCTTCGAGATGATGCATTTGACCATGCACTGCGTGGCAAGGAAAAGACGGCATGGAAAGCCTTCCAGTCAGTGGCAATACATTTTCTCGGAAACAACAAGGCAGACAACTACAGGTTGTTGGTGGAAAACCTCCTCAAGGCATACAAAAGCCTTGGTTGCAACATGTCACTAAAGAGACATTTTTTGCACTCTCATCTAGATTTTTTTCCACCGAACTGCAGAGCAGTGAGCGACGAGCACAGCGAGCGATTTCACCAGGACATTGCAACAATGAAGAAACGCTATCAGGGCAAATGGAGCCCATCAATGCTTGCAGACTATTGCTGGACAGTGACAAGAGATGCTCCATTTAATGAATACAAGAGACAAGCCAAGAAGCGCCGAGTAGACACTGAATAGGACTAAACTATGTACATAATAGTTTTTTGCCTTTTGTTTCATAATATATTTTATTTATATAACCCTTTTGCTGATTTTTAAAGTGTTACATAAACAGGACAGGTGAAATATTATCATGTAACGCAACCATAAACACATGAAAAGACCTAGGTTTACAATTTATGATTAAAACTCTACTATCTACACAATATACGTAGACATAAAATGTAAAAACTTAAATATCTTAGAAACAGTAGCCAATCAGTTGTTTTAATTGTCATATTTGATTTCAGCACATCAAAATACATAATAAATATCACATTTTATCTCTGAAGCAGACGACTTCTAGAAAATTGTAGACCAGTGTTATCTATTGAATTTCATCTTGTTGAATCCGACAAATTCTCCAATTTATAAAGATTGCTTTGATTTCTAATCATGTTCTAAAAAGTGCTTGCAATCCTTTCCAGTGTGGTGTCATCTGAAAATTTTATAAGTGTTCTCTCTATTCTATTATCCAGTCATTACTAAAAATGTTGAATAGTACTGGACTCAAGACCCCATGGGATCTCATTCAATACCTCTTCCAGTCTGACAGCAAACCATTGGTAACAATACTTTAAGTACAGTTTTGAACTAGTTGCGTACTCACTTTATAGTAGTTTAGTCTAGACAGAATTTCCCTAGTTTGCTTAGGAGATTACCATGAAGACTCTGTGTAAAGCCTTAGTAAAAGTGAGATATGTCTCTTGCTCCCCCCACGTCCATTAGGCAAGAAAGCCTGTCAACGAAGAAAATTAGGTTGGTTTGGAATGATTAGTTCTTGACAAATACAAGCTGGCTATTCCTTTATAACCCTATTATCCTCTATACCCACTATTGGTTAGGAGGTTGGAAGGGGGAGGGAAAGAATCAGAAAAGGCAACCCATTTCCATATTTTTACTTCTTACTGTGTTATTTTGTGAAAACAACAAGGAGTATTTGTGTCACCGTAGAGACTAACACATTTATTCATTTAGTGTTATGACAAATAAATGTGTTAGTCTCTAAGGTGCCACAAATACTCCTTGTTGTTTTTGCGGATGCAGACTAACAGGGCTACCTCTCTGAAACCTGTGTGTTATTCTGTAACTTTTTTCCATACTATGTAAACAGTGCTTGGCACATTGCTCGATCAAGCGTCTGGGGATGTAAATGAGAGCCTCTACTTTATCATAATTCCTACATTAATTTGATCCTAGGACTCTTACACCAAACAAATATAATCAAATGAAATCCTCTTTATAATGGGCCACATTTTGCAAGTCAGGTCAAAAGCAATAAACGTTAGCCACGTTCCCTTCGACATTGTACCCTAACTCTATCCAACTCCACAAGGACCAGCCAAAACAGGGTGCCAGAATGGATGTGATCTACTTAGTAGGACCAGCAGTCAGGGTGAGACTTGGGGCTTGTCTTCACTAGAGCCGGGAGAGATCGATCTTATGGTGATTGATTTATCGCGTCTTGACGAGACGCGATAAATCAATCACCAGCGGCGCCCCCATCGACTCCATAACTCCAGCTCACCAGAAGGTGCAAGCTGGAGTCGACGGGGGAGCGCGCCGCCGCCCACCGCCGCTGTGAGGATGGCAGGTAAGTCGGCTGTAGATACGCTGATTTCAGCTATGTTATTAATGTAACTGAAATTGCGTATCTACAGTCGATCCCATGCGCTAGTGAAGACCAGCCTTTAGGGTGAAATTCTGGCCCCACTAAAATCAATAGTAAAACTCCCTTTATTTCAAGAGAACCAGGATTTCACCCTAGTCTATTCCTAGCTTTGCAACTGACTGACTGTTTGAACTTGAAGTTATTTTACCTCTCTGGCTCTGTTTACCTACCTATAAATTTGGACTATTCATGCTTACTTAACTTTGTTACATTGTTTTTGATTTATAGATGACAGTGCCAAATATTTATTAATAAGCTTGGTGATGGTCAATCACAACAAACCTTACATCTGAGGTCAGCACTTTCATTGTTGTCTTTCATTGTAAGGATTAGGTGCTATTGTCTTATTTAAAAAAAGAAAATAAGTCAAAGGCACACACTTCAGGTATAAATGCACAGAGGTTCATTATTAGAAGCATAATTGAGGTGCACATGTCATTCTACAGATTGCTCTGCAGAGCAACAACTGAGGAGTTTGTGGTCCTAGTCCAGTGGGTTTCAAGCTTTTCATTTGCAGACCCCTAAAAAATTTCAAAGGGAGGTGTGAACTCTTTTGGAAATCTTAGACATAGTCTGCGGAACTCCAGGGGTCCATGGGCCACAGGCAGAAAACCGCTGGTCTAGTCTCAAGATTTGTTAAGGTTCCTAACAGAAGAAGCACAATTACAATTCCACTTTATGTTTTAGAAGTCTGAGGTAAATTTTTAGTGATGTCCTCAATTTACTTCTGTTATTTTTACTGAATAATGACAAGGCACTCATTATTTTCTGTACTTATGATAAGATAACAAAACTGAACTTCATGCACATCATTTATGCTAAAAGTGTCCAGAGTACCTTACTGGCATAAATATCTAATTCTTATCTCCATTTTTTTTTTCATTTTGAGCATGCAATGGAATTGAAAAATTATTGTCCTCTCTATTCTCATCTGAAGATGGTAAATGAGCCCAAAACTACCAAGGAGTTTGCTTCTAACATATCTTACAGTCAAGAAATCCAAGTATCTTCTACTGTGTTTTTATTTACTCTTAATAGATACTGAGTTGCTATCTACTGTGTCTAATGGCAAATCCCTCCAGCTAATTGATTTATTGTGTTACCATGGAACTTTCCAAGCAAAAAATTGATCTAATATTTTATGTCCCAAATAAAGAAATTGCTTAATATAATGAAAACTGCTGCTATTATTGTTATTCCTCTTTAGTGAAAAAGATTTTTTTTTACTACTACTAAACACCAAAATAAATGAATAATGAAAGTTCTTTCCCAGATTTTTATGAATGCTGTTCTCAGTTGGAGATATTAACCATGCCAATACACTCACATAAGCACAGAACAAAATAGATAACAGTGATGACTATTATCCTCATTACTGAAACTTTATGTTCAATTAAATAAAACAAAAGATTTTTACCACATCATTAAAAGGATTCCTTGAATGTATTCAGTATTACTTTGAGTATCCAAATTCATAAGTACTATTATATTGCTAATAAATCTCTCCTGGCTTTCTCAAAGCCACAATATTTTATTTCAAACTTTCCCTTTCAGAAGATAAAAGGGAAACAAATGAAAGGATTTCCCCCCTTATTTCAAATGTTTCAAGGCTGTTTTTAAACCTCTAAACCTGCTGAATCTGCTGTCTGTGTAATTTGCATCCCTTTTAATCTCATGTTACATCTCAATGTTACAGGGATCATCTGATCAGTTAAGATGGCTAAATTTTGCCTTCCTATGCAGCATGGGGCATGGGTCACTTACAGATTTAAACTAGTGCAAATGGTGGATTCTCTGTAATTTGAAGTCTTTACATCATGGATTTGAGAACTTCAGTAACTTCAATTTATGGGTCTATTACAGAAAGGGTGGCCAGACAGCAAATGTGAAAAATCCAGTCCAGAAAAGTACTTCAGCATATGCTTAACTTTGAGCATCAGTAGTCCCACTGAACACAACTGCTGCCTCAGCCCATCTTAGAGTGACTGTTAGAGGCATAGCAAAGAACTTACAGCTCAGTGGGAGAGTGGCTAATGGGACTTAAATTGCCTGTGCCGTCCCAGTTCCGAGCTGCTCAAGAGGAAAAAACAGTTATGAATATAATTTAGACCCCACAGAAGGCATCTGACCACTGTCCTCCTCAGTTTGTTCACAAGGAGAATTCTCTTCTGGCTGGATCTGGTATTTTTAGAGCCCCTTTATGCTACTCTGGCTTCTTTATCTGGTATACAGGGGACACAGGCATGAGAATTTCACTCTCTGTCTCTTAGAAAAGTAACTTTTCAATATTCTACCTCCATTACACATTTGCATAATGGACATAGGCCACTACCACTATCTCGCAAGGTTGTAATGAGCTTGAAGTGCTTCAAAGTGCCACATAAATGCTAAGTACTATTACTTGGGTTGGAAAGATTGCAAGACCATCTTTTCTTACAAGATTTCCAATATTCTGTAGTTCCAGAATGGTCCAAAATGCCAGAATAGGTTTTAATATACAAGAAATTATTATTATATAGTACATAAGGTTCATTTGGGGTTTGGAATGAGTTTTAAGTAAGAATCCAAGTTATTTTTTCCCCCGTTATCCAGATTACTTTGTTTATTTCTAACTTATGCTACAGCATACAGAGGAAGTTTATTTTTATTCTGAAACCATATAATGCTATATTCAGAAGAACTCAGTCAGTCTTAGGCCTCATTCAAGAAAGTCTACCTGCACAGAGTTTATTTCAGGACCAGCTGGGCCTCAGAGCTAAAATTACCTAGTTTTGGAGTTAATGGGCCAAATGCAACAAAGGCTTATGTAATCAGCTCTATTGCCTTACTTAAAGTACAGACTATTGACATCAGTAAGGATTTGGGGGATTGAAGTCTGTAGTGAACTGCTCATATTACCTTTACAAATACGAAAACCTCTAAACAAACAACCAAAACCAGCACTAGGCCTATCTCAGAAATATACTTGATATAAAACAAGATACTACACATTTTTAGTATGTGGGCCTGTAACTGGGCACTGGGCCTTGAGGAGCATGTGCACATCCGGTGTCTGTTATGCCCTCAGTCCTTTAGGACTAGTGATTTGTGTGGGGTTGTAGTATCTAGATAGCTGTTTCCTAACATGTGCACTAATTTGTCATGTGATTGCCTACTGGAGACTTTATAAAGGAAGCCTTCTGGTTTAGTTTTTGGAAGATGAGGGTTAAAGAAAAGTACTGTGGGCAGTCACTTCTAAGACACCTATCAGAAAGCCTAGGGGATAGCCAAGAAGGAATATCTAGAGTGAAGGATATCTCCTCTCTCTTCTCAGTTTCCAGAAACTGGGACAGTCCTCTGTTAGCATTTTGTTCTGAGACTTTTGCATGTTCTATTAATAAAACTGGCCTGCAGGAAGTTGGAACTGAATGGGAGATTAGACTTTATTTTGATTACCTTAGCAAGTGAATCTTTCTACCACTTTACATAAACATGACACATTTACAAGAATTCATCCACATTTTGTTCAATGTAAAGAACATTTTTAAGTTACTGAGCTTTACATGGTTCCTACAATCAAATCACTTCAAGTCCAGGGAACATTCTGGTGCAGAGAGCTGTCACAAAGCTTGGGCATTATTTATGCCCTCTAAACAGGGGTGCATTTCATTTGTTATGAACTTGGAATTTACCCCTGTAGTCATTGCTCAGGCAAAAGCTTCCCACTTGGGGATAATATCCATTATATGACTAAAGGAAAAGTATTTCTTGTATAAGTAGTTGTCACCTATAATTTGTTGCTTATGAAATTCATGTTTACTTTGCTTCTTTGTCAGTTTCACTGTAGCTTTGTGTCATAGAATATTTTTCAATCAGTCATTCTGTTTATAGAATTTTATGTCTTGGACAAGAAATAAATGGCATCAATAAAAGTCACACTAACTTGCTGGTGAACAAACTATGTAGTCAATTTTAACAGATAAAATTCTTATATACTAACAATGGAATGTGTGTGTCAACTGAGGACCTGAAGAATAATTCCCAAGGGTGCAATATAATCTTGGAGATATGTGGGCAATGACATCACGAAGTCATAAATCTGCTGTGCTGGTTGGATAGATTGTCTCTAGCATGTGTGTGGGAGAGACAGAGAGAGAGAGAGAGAGAGAGAGAGAGAGACAGGAAGACACCTTGTGGTGGATTTATAGTTCCACATATTTCCATCTGAAACTCCTCCACCATTAAGAGAAAACTATAGTATGAGAGAGGTGTAAACTTGTAAAAGAAAGAAGAGTGGAGTGGGGGTGGGAAATAACAATGGAGACAAATGGTCATGATTTGTCTACCAGGATTATCAGCCTGGAATCTAAAACCAAGTCAACAAATAAAGGTAACATTGGAAATGCCCTATCCCAGATCCGAGGGCAGACCAACTCTGATAAAATGAGAATGAATGCAAATCTTTGCCTAAAATCTGAAATAAAATTAATCCAATTTTTTTGTTTGGCTGTTTACTGACTTATTTATTTTTTAAATTTCAGTATACCTCTACTTTTATGGAGGAGTTGGTTATCTAAACTGCTTTTTCCTAATGAACTACCAAAGTGTCAACCTGTTTATTAATTACCAATTATCCAAATGTTCAGTAGTACCCAGGCAGTTTGGGATTCCGCAATTTATTTGTATAGTATTTCTAGCCCCACTGGAAATGGGAAATATGGAAATGGTCTAGAAAGACAGCCTGCTGTCAAAAAAAATGTCACCCCACTTTTTAGACTAAATCTTTCTTGGACACACATCTGAATGAAACCAAACCTTGGAACATTCTGATGTTTAATCTCCACTAAAACACAAACATGAAGATAAGATGTTTTTAAACGAAGAGGAGCATATTCTGAGATAATAAGAGTGAAAAATAAGGGGCTAGAGTCTCTTTCATGCTGCAGCTGGAAAGGCACAGGTTCTCCTCAGAGTGAAGGACTCTGCACTTGGACTGCATAGTATAACTGCCTTCTATTCCTCCCCTATTCTATTCTATTCTATTCTATTCTATTCTATTCCTATTCTATTCCTCCCTATTCCTCCCCAATCAGGCACAGGTTCTCCTCAGAGTGAAGGACTCTGCACTTGGACTACATAGTATAACTGCCTTCTATTCCTCCCCTATTCCTCCCCTATTCCTATTCTATTCTATTCTATTCCTCCTATTTTATTCTATTCCTATTCTATTCCTCCCCTATTCCTCCCCAATCAGTTAGACCCTGAACATGTGGGCAAGACCTACCTGGCAGATGCCATGGGAGATTTTTGACACTGGCAGTCACTGATGGCCACATGCCATCATAGGCAGTCCCATCATACCATTACCCCCGTAAATGTATCAAGTTGAGTTTTGAAGCCAGTTAGGTTTCTGGCCCCACTGCTTTCCTTGGCAGGCTATTCCAGAACTTCACTCTTTTTATTATTAGAAACATTCACCTAATTTCAAGCCTAAGCATGTTCATGGCCAATTTATATCCATTTGTTCCTGTGTACACATTGGTGCTTAACTTAAATAACTGTTCTGTCTCCCTGGTATGTATCCCTCTGGTGTATTTATGGAGAGCAATCCTATCTCCTCTCAGCAACCGTTTAGTAAGGCTAAACAAGCCAAGCTCCTTGAGTCTCCTCTCATAAGGTAGGTTTTCCATTCCTCAGATTCCCTTGTCCTTCTCTGCACCTGTTCCAGTTTGAATTAATCTTTCTTAATCATGACACGAGAATTGCACACAGTATTCCAGATGAAGTCTCATCAGTGCCTGGTATAATGGTACTAACACTTCCCTGTCTCTACTGTAAATACCTTGCCTGATGCTAGGACTGCATTAGCCCTTTTCACAGACGCAACACATTGATGGCTCACAGTCATCCTGCAATCAACCAATATACCCAGATCTTTCTCCTGCTCCTGTTGCTTTCAACTGATAAGTCCCCATTTTATAGAAAAAATTCTTGTTAATCCCTAAATACATGACCTTGCACTTCACATTATTAAATATCATCCCATTTCTATTACTCCAGGTTTCAAGATCCTATATTTCTTCTTACATGAAATTCCAGTCCTTCTCCATGTAGAGTCAATATCTCAACATTGTGTCATTCACAAATTTTATTAGAACACACTCACTTTTTGTGCCAAGATTAATAACAAAAAGGTTAAATAAGATTGGTCCCAAGACTGATCCTTGAGGAACTCCACTAGGAACTACAGCCTGACAGTTCACTTCTCAGTAGAACCCACTGTAGTCTCCTCTTTAACCAGTTCTTTGTCCACCTTTCAATTCTCATATTAATCCCTGTCTTGTCCAATATAACTAATAATTTCCCATGTAGAACTGTATCAAATCCAGGCAGATTAGATCTACTGCATTTCCTTTGTCTAAAAAAAAAATCAGTTATCTTCTCAAAGAAGGAGATCAGGTCTGGCACAATCTACCTTTCGTAAAACCATGTTATATTTTTATCCTGATTATTGTTCACCTCCATGTCTTTAGGCTACTTTTTCTTTCAAAATTTGTTTCAAAACTTTGAATACAATTGAGGTCAAACTAACAGGCCTGTAGCTTCCTGCATGGTTTTTTTTTGGGGGGGGGGGGGTCATTTTCTTAAATATAGGAACTATATTAGAATTTCTCCAGTTATAGGGTATGCCACGACTTTAGATTAATTCAAAATCCTTGCTATTGGGCTTTCAATTGCATTGGCATGTTACTTTAGTACTATTGGATGGAGATTATCTGGGACCTCCAATATAGTCCCATTAAACTGTTTGAGTTTGACTTCCACCTCACATGTGGTAATTTCTACCTCCATATCCTTGTTGCCATTAGCCACCTGCCACTAACCCTAAGATCTTCATTAGCCTCATTAAAAACTGAATAAAAATATCAGTTTAGGTGTTGGGCCATACCTAGATAATTTTTAATCTCCACACCATTCTCAGTGCTTAGTGGTCCAACGTCTTCTTTCCTTGTTTTCTTACTTCTATGGCTATAGAACCTTTTACTATTGGTTCTAATTCCCTTTGCAAGGTCCAACTCTGCTTGGCTTTTGGAAGTTCTGACTTTATTTCTACACTTTCTGACCTTGGAGTAGCTTTTTTTTGTTGATCCTTCCCATCTGCACTTCTTTGTAGGCTCTCCGCTGTCTCTTAATCACTTGTGTGAGATGCTGGCTCATCCAGCTTAGTTTACAACCGTTCCCTAGGAATTTTTTTCCCTTGCTTGGAATGCAGGCTTCAACTACCTTTTGCAACTTTGACAAAGTAATTCCAAGCCTCCTCCACATTCAGATCCTTGTTTTTCATTGTAGTCCACTTCCCTTAGTTTTTTAAAGTTAGCTCTTTTGAAATCAAGGATCCTTGTTGCAGATCGGGTTTTGTTTATCCTCTGATTCAGGTTAAACTGAATTAACTCATGATCACTCACACCAAGGCTGTCTTCTAAAACCAGTTCTTCTACGAGGTTCTTGCTGCTCACCAATACCAAACCCAAAATGGCAACACCTTTTTTTGGTTCAGTAACTATTTGGTGAAGAATTCTGTCAGCTATGACATCCAGGAAAATCTGGGCTCTACTATTAGTAGCACTTGACCTCCAATCTATACCTAGGAAGTTAGTCTCCCATAATCACTCAATTCCCCATAGTATTTATTTCATTAAAAACATTCAAGAAGTCTCTATCTAGATCCAGTTTGGGTCCTGGTGGTTTGCAGCATACTCCCAGCACTATATCGGGGAACCTCTAGTAGCTTTCTTCCATAAACTGATTTTGGCCCAAACAGACTCTTATCCATTCCATCATTTCCAATTGCTTTAGAGTCTACTTCATCATTAATTTACAGTTCTAATCCTCCACCTTTGCCTTTATTTCTGTGTTTCTGAACAGCACATATCCTTTCATACTCGTACTCCAGTCATGACTACTATTCCACCATGTTTCTGTTATCCCCATAATATTGGTTATCCCTATAATATTACTTCCTCCACAGTAGTTCTAGTTCCTCCATTTTCTTAGCCAGGTGTACAAACATCTTAACCTTTGCTGCTTAGCTTCACCCACATTTGTTGCCCGATTGGGTACAGTCACTCTACTGCTAGAATTGCCTACCTGATTAATATCAGCACTATCCTTCCTCTTAATGTCCATTCTCCTACCCACTGGTGTTCCTTTCTTTATTCCTGTATCCTTTCTGACTTGATTTTCTTCCCTCAATGTTAAAATCAGACATGGAGATTACAAGAGCATCTCTCAATGGTCTCCTCCAAGTTCCTAGTTTAAAATTCTTGTAATGAGTTGTGCCAACCTCCATCCCAGAAATCTAATTCCCTCCCTTCTCAGGTGAAGTCCATCCCATCAAAACTGTCCTTTATCCATGAATGCCTCTCAGTATTTAAAATCCTAAAGCCCTCTTTATAGCACCACTGTCTGAGCCATCTGTTCATTATAATCTTGTCTTGCCTTCAGTCTCCTCCTCTATGCAGGGGCAGAATCTGACTGAAGATCACCTGAACCTCCATTTCCTTTAAGCAAGTTCCCCAGCCTGGCAGAGTCTCCACAATTCTTTGGGATTATTTTCTAATTTTTTTCATGAATTTGATTTTCATTGCCCCCTCCCCCGAAAAAGTTAAATTGTGCAACTTGAATGTCTATTCTCATGCTTGAGATAACGAAAAGTGATGACCAAGGGTGAGGTTTTATTGAGTGTTCTGAGTGGTTTCTGGGTCAAGACACAGGAAGTGCTCTGTGTTTCATTATCAATAACTCATTTGGCACGCAAGCAGAGTTGCAGAGGACAGATGTTTATTAAGTATGATGAGTGCCAACTTTCATTCCTGTGCTCCTGGTGCCACATGGATCTAAGTCCTCCTGACATTTCCTTTCTCCAGTTCCACTCATACTACACTGTATGGCATGTTGACAGATGTCAAAGGCTGACTCATTCAGACAGGTCTAAACTAGTTAAGCTATGCTGGCAGAACAACAATACAGAGCAGTTATTGACCTCTGAGTTATTCTTGTTAAACAAGAATTAGTTAAAACCTAAAACAGTCAGGCTAGGAAGCAACTTATATGGATTCGGTGGCATTGCAATGTTCTATGGAGACTGTATTAGACTGTATTGTCTAACACACAAAAGAGTGCTCCCAAGAAAGTTGGTGCCTGATTTTTCCATTGTCTGCACCTTGTGTGGGTATAGCAATTTAAGGTAATTTATTATTGGTACAGGAGTGGTGCTTAGGAGGCTTAGAAGTGGACTAGAACCCCATTGTGCTAAACGCTATACAAACACAGAACAAAAAGATGGTCTCTGACCCAAGAACTTACACAAGTGATGACAGATTGATACAGGAAGACAGGGAGACACCAGGAGACAATATTGGTCAGCATGCTAGGCAGTGATCTCAGCATACCAGCTGCTTCTCAGGGTTTTAAAAGCATCACAGCAAGGAGAGTTTCAAGGAGAAACCATTCTGATTTTGTAGAATTTTACATACAGTTTTGTGCTCTGGTGTAAATGACTGTACATAGTGCAAGAAAAATCAATCATGTATCCTTAGTCAGGGTTACAACAGTTGGTACTACAGCTGATTGATGGCTTTCCTCCTCCATCAAAATTTTAAAAATACCACCTGCCTCTTTGGATAACTGAAAAGGGAGTGGGACCATATAAATTTTTTTGATGCTGTCTCAACATTTTGACAAACACTTTCAATATTTCAAAGGTTGAAAAATTGAAACCAGGTCTAATACATACTCTACTTACATGACAAGTCGAGTCAGCATCCATTATCCTGATTAGTTACTATTAGCAGCAGGACCTACAGCCTGTTCTGTGCAAGCAAGATGCCTGTAGATGCCTCCACCCCCACCTCCCAAAATAACTTACAAAAAACATTTAACATTAGATCAGATTTCTTTCTCTTTCATTTGTTGCTCATACTCAGTTTCCCACAGATGGGGTTGATTGGGCCCTGTTTATTAAAAAAAAGTGGATCATAAATGGGCTCTTATGGCCTTAAACTATGGAAATACAAACCTAAAGCTATTGTGACCATAATATGAGCCTTTAGAGTCTATAGCCAACCTGAGACAGGGAAAGGTAACTAACAGTCTGGTGAAAGCAAGGGAGATGAGGAAGAGAAAATAATGATAAAAAGTGGGAAAGCAACATATTGCAGAAAAGAAGAAAAACTGTAGTGTAGAGGAACAGGAACAGACAAAGACGGAGAAAATTAGAAGGCAAGGGGAAAAGACTAGGAAACCAAAAACAAAAGGGAGAGTTCTCAATTAAATATTACATTATGATATACAGGGTAATGTTATCAGTTGGCCCCATTCATGGTTATTAAATTCTGCACCACACAGGGACAGCAGGGGATGAGCTAATGCCTGCTGTTGGCACACTGCAAGCAGTTGGATTAAGCAGCACTATTGTATGATTTACTGTGCCATATTTTATGTAAATAGAATTTAAAAACCTCTATTGCAATTTAAGCTGTACTCACCAGACAATACATCTCTGGGTGATTCCAGTTCACCTCTGCTGGGCATAGATAGTGAAAGTGGAGTCTCAAATATTTGACAGTGATTTGGAAAAGCTTCTGAACATTTGGATGCATATTTGAACTTTTGAGGCTCCAATTAAGCTCCATGACAAATAATTCTCTAAACAAATCCTCCTCTCACTAGATCCTGATTCCCTTTCCTGTTCTGTCTCCTGATTAGTAAGGGAGGCAGCCTGTGTTCCTTACTCCCTAGTGTGGAGTCTAACTACTGGATTATCTGGCAGTCCCACTGTCCACAATCCAATCGTGTGCATGATTCTACAAACCTCTCCGTACCAATTGGGAAAGGGTTCACTGGTTTGTAACAGATGCTCCTTATGGGTCTGACAAACTCACTGTACTTAGCACACTGCTTTTATCATATTTATCCATAAAGAATGTCATGTGAGATCTTCAATAAAAGTTGGGGCATAATGCTGTGAATTGCAAGTACAAATACCATATAAATATGTGTGTACGTGCACGCATGCCTGCCTCTGTGTGTATGTGTATGTGTGTATTAATATAACTTTTTTCTAAAAGTCTGAATCGATGCAGCATTGATATGCAGGTTCCTGCCAGACACAGGATGTCTTTCACTTCTTTGCCTCAACTCGCGTGTAAATTAATCATTGTAAGCTAACTCAATGGGAGCTAACTCAATGGGAGCCCCACTTACATAAAAACTCAGCGTGGTCAGTAGGCCATAAGACTAAACATGGGGGACATCCTGACTCTGGGGACAGTCAATTAACTTTGGCAGGGGGATAAGGGGAAGGAAAAAGGCCACTCCTTTATCCTGCACCTAAGGATGTAAATGGGCAGCATGTCTGCATTCATCAAAATGGGATCTCAACCGTCCTTGACTGGGAATGGTACCTGGGACATTTGGGTGAGATCAGACTGCTTTAGACAAATTGTTAGCCTGTTAAAGTTAAGCTTGATCTCCAGAATGAATGTTTTGATTTTGTTTTATATGTAACCCATTTCCCTTATCCTTACTCATCATTTCTTAAAATCTTGAGAATTGATAGTACACACATGATTTTTATTTGTAATGAAAACACTTAGTGCTTTAGTATTATACATGGGGCTGATCCTGGGCTGTCTCATTCAAGCTGGTATACGTAGTATTCCCTTGGGAAAACACACCTACTATTTCTCTGAGTAGCCAGTGGCAAGGGATGGATATCACAGGGTAATGCTTCAAAGGAGTTTGGGGACTGGGGTGCACTATTGTTAATCTGCAAAGCAAAAATAAGAGAGAGCCACCCACCCAATCTCCTCTGAGCTATACTAAGGGGCTGGTGGAGTCAGGGAGCTGACACCCAGATAAACATAAGCCAGTCTCCCACAGTGGGTAACTTTACTATTAGAAATGGTAATGTTGGCCAGTAATCACTAAGGAATCAGTTCTTCTTCTGTTTGTGAGGGGAGTGGGGCAGAAATGAAGAAAATTCAGTCATAAGTGTTTAAAAATCTTTGGCTCTGTATATGTGCAATAATTTTGTATATAACATAGGGACTTAGACATTAAGTGCTGAGCATCCTTAGCATCACACTAGACTTGATTCTTGTTTGATCTGTGTTTTGTTTATTCATTTACTCTTACACAAAATGAGTGGAAAAGTGGTTGTAAAACCTCTCTACATTTTCAAAGTAGAAAAATTATCTGTAGATAAGAGCCAAATGTAAAACAATAATTTTTCAAGGATTAACAGAGTATTTATTACTGTTGCCCTAGGAAGGGATAGTTCGATACATATCCCTATTGTCAGAATGTTCTTACTTTATTTACAACTATAAAGTGGTTGTGAGAGCTGGAAATGCTTCTACCTTACTATAGTTGACTTATAAGACTTTAGAATCAAGTAGTATTTGCAAGATATGTCTGTTTCATTGAATAAATTAGAGTGACAACAAATGGAACAAAATACCTAATAAAGAGGTTTTAGTATTTATTGGCAAACCACAACTTATAAATAAATAAAAGCTCTTGTAAACATATGAACCAGGACATTAATAACTTTGGTTCCTATACACTTTTCTTATGGTGAGAAAAATATCATTTTTTTCAAAAAGTTCCTTGACCCAGTTAAAGTGGAAGAGCCAAGATGACGACAACAAATCAGTTGGCTAGAACAGGGGAGTAAAAGAAGACAAAATTCAGATGTGAACTTACAGAACTATAAAGAAATCTAGAGGTTGCAGAAGTATAAAGAAATCAGAGATTGCCTGTCTTGGTTCATGTCATACCCTCATCTGCCCACTTCATCCCTCTTCCTATAATATGTACATTATACCAATTTATACTCACTTGAAGATGCCTTAGACATACTTATAATACAATCTTGCAAATACTTACGCAAGTAGCTCATACTGGACTGACCTCAATACGGATAAATATTAATAAAATTATCACAACATTTTAAAATTAGGTAGTAAACTTATTTGAGCCTTTATAGAATATGAAGATATATCTAAAAGGATTATAACCAGGATGCTTGAAATCATAACAACTTGTGCATGTTTTAGTTATATAACTATATGGTATAAAATGTTCAGGCTAGCTAAAGAAACCACAGGAGGTTTCTGCTTTCTATCATGCAATGTCAGGAATATAGACATTCTTACTCATAAAACCATGTATAGTAACCCTAAGTGCTAAGATACCTCCCTCTTGTATAAAATACCTGTTTGGTATGAATGTAATCCTTATTTCAAGGAAACAATATGTAAAACATTTATATTTTATTTTCACCTGATTGTGAAAAGAAATGATGGGTTGTGTTGTTAAAGCAATAAATCTAGATGTAAAGTGGGTTTTTTTGCTCTCCTAGGAAAAAAAACAACTAAGTAAATAAAACCCATGCAAATAATTCTATAAAATATATTTAAACAAGGATTTTTCTAACTTACTCTAAAAACTTAATTCTGAAAAGCCTCTAGCAAAAAAACACATGTTGTTGAAAATGTTGTAAAACTGTTTATTTCTTAAATGTTGAAATAGAAGATCATTTTGAATAGTGTATTTGGGAGTATTTTAACTAAACACAAAGTGTCAAATGTAATTTTGTAACATCATTGCTATGTAAATGGTAAAATGTTCTAGGTATAATATGAAATCCAATGATCTTGCTTAACTAATTACAAATGAAAGAAGCCATTTAAATATAGAATATTTATAGTAATAGGGAAATTACTTAATTACAGGAAATTCAAGCAACTTCTTCACACAGATCAGGAGGATAAGAATCATTCCTCCAAAAATTGCTGTAAATACTCAACTTCTTAACTATTTAATCTAATGACAATCTAAAAATTGCTGAGTTTTTTTTTTGTTTTTTGTTTTTTTTACTAAAAACTGTTTTATGAACTAAAAACTTTGCAGAAATAACAGAAGTGTTTGGGGTTTCTGAAAATAGAACTTCATTTCCTGTTCAGCTGTAACCAAACTTAATTCAGTCTATTTGAGATTTCTTAAAAGACAGGTTTAAAACTCTAATTTTAAACATGTTCTGAGATACTCCCATCACAATGACAAGGAAAAGTAACTGTCAAGAAAAATTACAACACTATTCATATATGCATTACACAAACTTCATATTCATAAGATGAAGAGGCTCCTAAGGACAACCCACAAATATATTGAGCCAATAAAAAAGTGAGCACAACCAACTTTTAATCTAAACAAGCCTGAAAAAAATATTTCTTTTGTAATTCATGCAAGTAAGAAGGAGTATAAAAAACTGAAATTAGCACCCCTCACATGGTAGCTCCCTGCTACCAGGCTCAAACACACACAAATTTATCCTGTCCATAGCTACAAGCAAGCTACCAGAGACAGCTAAGAAAAATAAAGACTTAAGAAAAAACCAATGCAAAGAAAACATCACCAAGTCTTCAGCATGTATGGGTAAGAGGAAGTTAAGTAAGATACTGCCAAGTGATTAGATTTAAAAAAAAAAAATCTTGTAATTGGGATTATATTGGAATATGGAAATGTTGTTTGTGACAGAGTCCTGTTGGTGGTTCACTGCTCTATTAAAAACTCTTGTCAGACCTGACACACTAGATCCAACTCATATCATTGTAAAATGTATGCATTAACCCTATATGAGGAACTAGGAATACTCACTGACATTATACTTTAAAATCAGAGGGGAGAAACAGATTTTTTTTTTCCCCAGGCCACAAGGGTAGTAGAATTGTGGAATTAAAACACTAAGACCCATATAACAAATGAATCAGCATGGGGATGGGAAGTCTTTGTAATGCGATCTGCTCTGGATTTGACTTCAGTTACCATCCTACACTGTAACAACAAAAACCTTAATATGTGAAAGCTTGCTATTTTTTTTCTAAAAATTAAAATTAAAAGTACAAAATTAAAAAGAATCTATGTGCAATTATTTTCTGGATGTATGATAATGAAATCATTATTTATATGTATGATGGTGGTAATGAATAGCTTGGCATGTAGCCTGTCTGTTGAATGCTTCAGTTACTTTGGCCTGCCAGCTTCTGGACAAATCAATATAAAATATCATAGAACAGAATTACTTGCTGTCCAGGTGAATTACAGTAATTTCTCAGCTGTTTTGCTGTGTCATAAGGAATAAGGAAGAAATGAACTATCAAAACAGCCGCCCATTTTCTTTTGCAGAGAGTTTTATGTTTTTTGGTTTTGGTTTTTTAATTCTGCATTTTTAGGATCACATTTTAATCTCAGGTTTCACTAATACAATGACTAAAGGGTTCAAAATACTTAAAGTAATATATAATAGTTATAACCTACTGGGTATTTTTGAGAACATAGTTTAATGTAAGTGTCCAATTGTTTTTTTCCCCCCAATAAACAATACAGAAAGGCAATGGTGGTAGATTTGAGAGGTGTGACCTCAATATAATCTAGCAGACTACCAGCAAAAATAAGTAAATAATAGAATAAGGTTTTACCAGTTTAGGCTGATATCTGCTAAAACAATTGCTGAAAGTCTTTTAACCTTCTTGTAAGCAGCCACGACCCTGGATCACTATCTCAAATTGTCTTTAAAGGAGGGAGGAGTATAGATCTTTCTCCTAGAAGTACTGGATGCAAGTAGTTACAATTTGTACTACAGCAATGCCCTGTGCTCCTAATCAGGATATGTAACATATAATAGAAATCAGTGCCTGCCTTAAGGAGTTTACAATCTATTTGAAGACAAGACAACAACTAGTTGTGACAGAGAACTGTGGAGAGAGGACAAGAGTCACAGTGATAAGAAACATGGTTACACTGACTAGCCGTACACACAACTGAATAGTCAAATCATTTTTTTAAAATAGCCATATAAGATATTAATGAAATAAGTATTGGAAATACATACTGGCCACCTACCTGGACTTTCTATCATGTGACCTATCAGAAAATGCCAACTGAAATTAATCTTAAGGAGAAATAGAAGGAGAACAGGGTTACTCCTTTACAGATCACTTTGGGGAGGAGGCTCTCTGCATACAGAACAGGAAGCAAGATGATGTGAAGGTGTGTGATAAATGAAGGGGGATAAAAGGTGTCCCTTTTATGGACCCACAGCCAGACAGTTTTAGCTACAGCATCCCTGTTAGTAGCTATTGACTACTTGCTTTACCTGAAAAGGGTTAAAAAGGCCCATAGGTAAAAGGAAGGGAGTGGGCACCTGCCCAAAAGAGTCAATGTGAGGACTAGAACTTTTAAAAATTGATCAAATGATATCTCACAAGGCATATTTTGGACAAAGATGAATACAATACTCTGTGGGATCTGAATACAAGGGTATTTTCATTCACAGGGGCGTGGCCAGAAAAGCAGGATGTGAAGATATTAAAAGTGGGGTTTGACTGACCTGAGTGAGGCAAGGTGGGTGTCACAAAGACCAGAGGTTGCAATAATCAAAGCCTGAAGGGCAAGAATTTTCACTGGATGGCCAAAGAGAAAATGCTGGTTCATACAGAAGATGAAGAAGCAACAACATTTGGACATGGGTGCCAGATACATTTCTAAAGAAGCCATTACTATAATTAATGATGCAATATAGAAATAGGTTTACTTTAAACTGAGTCAAAGGCAAAAAAAATCAGTGTACTGGGCTCAATGCAATTTATTTTTTAAAAAACACAACTAAAGTTAGAGTAGCTCTATTGAAGTCCTGGATTTATAATATAGTTTGAGGTTAGAATATGCTTGTTTTTTAGACACAAGGAAGTGTACAAAAATATCACTAAGACTTTAGAACTCCAAACTGTGATGTTATCACAATAAACTGGACGGGCTATAGAGTTTCAACTCGAATTCAGAATTTACTGTATATTCTTTACTACATAGATGTGGTTAGGGTGCTAACCTGGCACTTATGTGACAGGTTCAAATCTCTTCATCACCAAAAATTTCCTAGGTGACTTCAGGCAAGTCACTTTACTTTATCTGTGCCTCAGTTTCCTATCTGCAAAATGTGCATATTAACATTGTTGGGATATTAACATTATAGGGATATTGTGAGGATAAATACATTAAAGATTGTTAGGAATTCAGACACTCCGATAAAGGGGCACATGAAAGTATCTCAGATAAGATAAATCAAGCCCAAGAATCAGTTAAATGATACACCTTATAGAAAGACAGCCATATTTGTTTTAAGAAATACAAGTTATAATGATTTTACTGTTTCCCTCAGTACTCTTAGATCTATAATGTTGTTATAACATAGGCATTATTATATAATTATTACAATATTTATAAGATAAAGATTCCTTTAAAATATGTATTAAAAGCCCATCTACCTGCATTGACATTGTAAAAGCTCCAAAATGTGTAAGTATACAGGATGGGAGAGACCCAAGGTGAGTGAGTGAGGTAATATCTTTTAAGGGACCAACTTATTAGGTGGAAAAGAAACTTTTGAGCTAGACAGAGCTCTTCTTCAGGTCTGGAAAAAGTAATCAAAGTGTCACAGCTAAATTGAAGGTGGGACAGATTATGCATAAGGAGTTAACACATTGCAGGAGACTATTTAAGTGAAGTGGGCAATTAAAAACTCTGCAGATACAGGGTGAAGGAGAATTAGTAGGTTACAAATTGTTGTAATGAGCCATAAAAACAGTGTCTCTATTGAGCCCATGATTTTTGATATGTAGCAGAGTTAAAGTTCCCAGGCTTATCTCTTGAAAGTTTTTCTGCAAGTTTCCTTTGAGTACTAGGACTGAGAGATCCAATATGGAGTCGTAGCTTTGTGATGTGTTTGCCCACAGGTGATAAAACAAAAACTACCTATCATTTTTTTCATGAGTTAATTTGAGCATGTAGTGATTATCTGGTTTCACCCAAATAGTTGTTGTTGGGGCATCTGATGCAGTAGATGAGGTTTACCTCATGCTGTGACAGGCATGTTTGGGGTCCATGGATTTTGAAAGGTGGGTTGTGGGGCATGTTGATCATTACAGCAGTGGTTATATATCTGCATGTTTTCAGTCTGTATTTATGGCAGAGTCTGGTTCTGCCTTGAGTTGGTGTGTCCCACCATCCTTAATTATAATTATTAGCTTGGGAAGGCTGGGGAGCTGTTTGAAGGCCAAAAGAGGGGGTTCAGGAAAGTCAAGATGTTGTCCACATTAAGTATGGGTTATAATTGTTTGTTGATACTCTTTATGGATCCCAATGTGGGGGAGGGTAGGTGACAACTAGGGGTGTGTGTTTGGGGGTTTTCTGTTTTTTTCATATTGAAGCAGGTTCTCTTGAGGTAGGTGGGTGGCTCATTTCATGACATGACCCACTTATCTAACAGAATGTCCTTGTTTGGCAAAAGTGGTTTTCAGTGTGTTAAGATGTATATACTGGACTATCTCCTCAGAGTGTATTTTGTGGCATCTGAATGTGTGGCTGTAAATAAGATTTCTTGGTGTGTCTGGGGTGGAGGCAAGTATGGTCATCTGTGGGTTTCTTGTACATAGTTGTATATATGGAATATGTCAGCATTGGACTATTAATCTTTCAGAGCCAGTGAGATGCTAGCTCAATTGTGCTGATGTTGCTTTTCAAAGAAAATATTGTAGAAATGTTCCAGTGTCTCAAATGCCTTTGAACCCTTATGAAGCTATTGAGTACATAACGATTCCTACTTTGTGAGAGAAATTCCATTGCAGTTGCTCTTTCCTATAAAAATAGTCAGACAATCAATACAAGGAACTCATTCACATATTAAATGTGAAATATAGCTATTGACCTTTTATTGGTTTCTGTAGAGATGAGTCAGGGGGTGGGGGAAGAGAGAAACAGGCTCCTATTAGTTTCATTCTGAGCCTTTGAAGTAAAATGTTTTGCTTACAGATTATGAAAATAGATCTCCTCAATAATAAGCCATTTAAAAAAAGTCCAACTACTCTAAGATGCAAAAAAGGGGCTTTTTACTCACAATGTAAAAAGGGCACCTATATAGATCATTGTGCTATTACTTTATACTAAGTTTTAGCCAAAAGCTTAAAAACTTGCCAAATTGTAACTTCCTGGAATAGATCAGTTAGAAGAGAAAAAGAAAATGTCCCTTACCTGTACCAGAGCAAACAGGATGAAATAGTAAAACTACTTTTACAATTCAGACCAACCATTGTGCCATGAAATTATTTTTCCCTCAAAACTCACTCACTATTTTTTCTGAACTATTTAACTGAATTTCCCAAGAAGTTTTCTACACTTTAGATGATAGAAATGCTGTGCTTTGGGGTATTTTAATACCTTTCTAAACGCACACATACACCAAATCAGATTTGAGAGTAATTTAGTTTTCTTTTACATTGACATTGATGTATCCACTGAAGGTTTAATAACTAGGATTTCAGTGATATCAAACTTTTCTATGCAGTTTTGCTAAAAAGAGCAACAAAGCCACCAAGGCTAGAAAGGTATGGGGGGAAAGATATAAGAGGGTAAAAGAAGGTAATGGGCTGTAGTTAAAAAGTACTGATCTTCAGTGGCTACCAACTTCATAAAAACTGGTTAGAGAGCCTAAAACATTTTCCAAAGAGATATGAATCATTACAGTTTTCCAGCTTTATTTGATATTGTTTCAGATTTGTAATAAGACCTTTTTCCCTTAAGAGTTGCTTTGATTTTCATTAGTATCAAAAGCTGTTTTTGTATACAAATTCAGGAGCCAGCACCATCATATGTGCATTTTGCAGCATGTATGCAGCTCCCAATTCAGTTCCACTGTAGGTAATTGCATAAAATATAAGCCAAGACAAAGATAAATTACATGAATTAAGGGTTTGCAAAAGTTGTCAGGCTGATTGATCTGCATACTAAAGATTTCTCTTTTAGCTAGATATTGACTTGGGTTGTGTGCATGCACATGGTTAAAAGAAAGTTTGTCTTCCTTGCATGATACTGACCTCCACTGTAAAACACTATGTTAATGTAAGAGCTAGGTATTATTACCACATTCTATGCAGCCTATCTAGACATTAAACCCTGGCACACAGGGGTAAGCAGCCACAATCTTACAGTCTCAGTGTTGCCAACTCTTGCAATTTGATAGTGAGTCTCACAAAAGCTCTTAAAGTCCCAAGCTTCTAGAGCCACATGAGAATGCAAGACTTCATCATATTTTTTTTAAAAAAAAATCCTATCCCTCATGTTTGCAAAGAAAAGTTGGAAGCAGGAACCCAATAGGTTCTAAAACAACAAGACCAATAAAAAGAACTCAGAACGTACTATTATATTTATTAAAATATCGTGGCTTCTAAGCAAATGGTTTTTGATGTAGGGCTTGTGTCTTTTTTAATGCTCAAGGTTGGAAAAAGTGCAATCAAACACAAACTTTGGAATTTACTTTTGGTGAATATTTCCACATTCAGCTTAATTTTTTGTTTTCCTCGCATAATCATACCACTAGAATTTAAGCAAAAGCAGAAAGCAAATGCAAAAAGGTCATGAAATCAAACTTTACTGATGACTTGCTTTCCTGACATTTTATTTATATTGCTCATTACAGCTTATCAAACAGCTCAAGGTCCCATGAAGGAACACCTCTTCCTCCCATGCCATCCTACCACAGCTGAGATCAGCATGGCTGCCCGAGCTGAAGCACTGCTGGTAATATGAAAAGTGAGAGGCTGGCACTGTGGTTTCTGTGCTTGTTTCTTCAAACCACAGGGTGCTGCTGCACCCCAATATCCTTAGTTCTAACACCCCTGTAGCTATGAGGAAGCCAGGGTTTGGGAATTCAATCCCCACTTTAGTCTGAAACAGTCTGACTGTTAGTGAGAGCAGCAATATTTTTTCTCCCGGGTATTTGAAATTGGTCGAGAACATGGATGGAGGTAATTGTTAGAGTAGGAGGATGGTTGAGGTGTAATTAACCTGATATTCATAAATTCATAGATCTTAAGTCCACAAGAGACCATCATAATCACCACAGCCCATAAAATTTTATCCAATTCCTGCTTCAAACCTATAACTTTTTGGTTACTTCTCAGTTAATAGGACTGACTTGCTCTGGTTGTTATGGTGAGCAAGCACCATAGATCTGTATCTGTGTGCATAGTCTTAACACTTGGTACCTTGACACAATATATAGGGCTACTTTGTGTTATCACTTTTTATTAGCTGTTTTTCCTACTATGCTCTTTTTGTGTATTGCTGCACTCTTAAGTTGGAATCTTAGGCCTTGATTACGCTGGGACTTTATAGTGCTATAAAACTGCCAGCAGCGCTATAACTCACTACCCATCCAGTCTGGTGAGGCACGTAGAGCGCTATAAGTCCGTGGTTATACTGGTCCTGGTAATCCTCCTTGCCAGAGGATTAACAGCTGTAGCTTATTGGGTGCCACACTTTAGCTCCAGTGTAAACAGGTAGTAACAATACAGCGCTTTGAGTGAACTCTGGAAATGCCCCTAAGCAATTTAAGCCAATTAATTTCTCTTTCCTTTGTTTTGAACTCAGCTGGAGGAATGCGGAAGTACGTTTTCAGATCTTATCTATAACTCGGCAAATCAACAATGCAAATGTTTACCTTGTGAGCGATGAGTAGCAGAAGGTTAGTAGGCTTTGCATTTCAAAGACAAAGACAGGTTGCTGACACTCTCAGTACGCCAAAAATCCATTCACTCTCTTCCTCTGCATACACACAACATGCTCCCCCTCACCCCACTCATTTGAAAAGCACGTTGCACTCAGCTGAATGCTGGGATAGCTGCCCATAATGCACCACTCCCCTATAGCTGCAAGTGCCGTGAATGTGGCCATGCCAGTGCAGTTGTGACTGTGTGGACATGCTGAAGCACTATCCCTGGAGCTGTATCTGAAGGCAGGTATAACCAAAACCGCTATAAAGCTGTAAGTGTAACCAAGCCCTTATTTGGATATGACTTTCAGTCATAGAATCATAGAACTGGAAGGGACCTCAAGAAGTCATCTAGTCCAGTCTCCTACACTCATGGCAGGACTAATTATCTAGATCATTCCTGACAGGTGTTTGTCCAACCTGTTCTTCAAAATCTCCAATGATGGAGATTCCACAACCTCCTTAGGCAATTTATTCCAGTGCATAATCACCTGGACAGTTAGGAATTTTTTACTAATGTCCAACCTAAACCTCTCATTGCAATTTAAGTCCATCGCTTCTTGTCCTATCCTCAGAGATTAAGAAAAAACATTTTTCTTCCTCCTTCTTCTAACAACCTTTTACATACTTGAAAACTGTGATGTCCCCTCTGTTGTCTCTTTTCCAGACTAAACAGACACAATTTTTTCAATCTTCCCTCACAGGTCATTTTTAAAACCTTTAATCATTTTTGTTGCTCTTCTCTGGACTCTCTCCAATTTGTCCACATCCTTCCTGAAATGTGGCACCCAGAACTGGACACAATACTCGAGCTGAAGCCTAATCAAAGTTGAAAGAGTGGAAGAATTACTTCTCAGGTCTTGCTTACAACACTCCTGCTAATACATCCCAGAATGATCACTGTTTTTGTTGCAGTGTTATACTGTTGACTCATATGTAACTTGTGATCCACTTTGACCCCCAGATCCCTTTCCACAGTACTTCTTTCTAGGCAGTCATTTCCCATTTTATATGTGTGCAACTGGTCATTCCTTCCTAAATGGAGTGTATTACATTTGTTCTTATTGAATTTCATTCTATTTAATTCAGACAATTTCTCCACTTTTTTCCAGATACTGTATTTTGAATTTTAATCCTATCCACCAAAGCACTTGCAACACCTTCCAGCTTGGTATCATCCGCAAACATTATAAATGTACTCTCTATGCCATTTTCTAACTCATCAAAGGCAACTCGAGGATATGGATAGGTGTCCGTCTCCTCTGGAGAGAATAAATTCCAAAGGTGAGGGGCTCACCGGGAGATTGGCTGTCAGCGACTTCCTGTATTACAAACTGAAGTATTTGCCATTAGTTTGCCACCTCTGATTGTACTTGTGGAAGTATAGCACATGGAAAAACAGTCTTGTAAGGAGGCAGGTATTTAGCTGTGTACTGGGACTTCTTACAGTAGGACAAACAACACTATCCAGAATCCAAAAAAGACAGTCAGTGCAGACCAGGAAGGACCAGTGTAACAAGCAAGCCACAGCATTCTGCAATAGTTTCAGCTTCCAAATAAGTTTAAGATGTTGCCATAAATCAGACATATAATGAAGAATGAGTAGTTACTAACATCAGATATGAAATCTGTTCAACTATATAGCAAATAGAATATAACTGCACAAGACACTATACCTCAAACACACTCTGTAGTTCAGAATATTCTCTCTCTTTCACACACACACACACACACACACACACACACACTCACAGGATCCATTAGCCAAAACAAACTTGTGATTACATACATCCAACTCCAAACTGCAAATGTCAGAAAATCATGCCCACAAAACATCAGTTTTTTTAAAGAAAAGTCTATGCCTGAAAGATTTTAAACTAAGAAATATGAAGATAAATTGGTTTTAGGACCTTGTGACAGGACTCTGCCTGAGAAATTTGATTAGCCTTTTAAAGCTTAGAAAGTAAACTTTTCTGTTTCTACGGTTCCTACGATACTTTCTATAATGTTCTGATACAGCAGCAGAACTGAATTCTCTGGTTTTTTAGCAGGTTTTAGCCCACACGAATATGATAAGGACAAAAATGATTACTCCTTCAAAGAAACTACATTAACAAAAATACACCACTGAGCGCTTAAATAGAAAACACATTTGAAAAATTAATGCAGCCTGATTTGCCAGTGAGAATTCTCTGCAGGCCAGCTATTTAACAGGCAGTGAAATATCCTCTCTGGCATCATCAGAAGTGTTATTGACAGGCATAAGCAGGATTTTCACACTTTTATACCAGAAGAAAAAATGATAAATATTGAAGTCCTGTAATACTTCAGTAGTTGTGACTAACTACTTCCTTTCCACAACATAATGCTGATAAGTGTAAATATAAACACAATACTGGGCTCCAAATAGGTAATTTTACAATGCAGATTTCTGCTCTCAGACATAACCATTCAGGGAATGATGGTTTAGCTAGGCAACTTTTTCTCTCTCTACGTGGAAAAAACTGGAGTATGTTTATCTGCATAGTTAAATATTGAATAGCTGCTCTGTTTTTATAAGAGGAATGAGTTTTCTGTACACTTAAAAACATATAACTTACAAAAAAAATCTAAAGTTAACAGATTCAGCTTTGATTTTAGCCATTCTGCAAAATGGACTACAGGGTTACTAATCAGGAAATATTCAGAAATATGACTTTTCAAACCAATAAATTAAGCAGAACACTTTGAGATTCATTTTTTTCTCCATTACTTCCCTATCTATGAGCTATGCACACATCTCCCCAACCACAGTCTCTTCCCCTTTTATTGAATATGTAAAGGACCATTGATGCCAGGTTATCAGTAAAAATAGGGGCTGAAGCCAAAATGTCAGACAAAGTCTGGATCTGAACTTTGACTTCTGTAATGGCTCAAATCAGATCAGAATTTTGGAGGTCAAATTCTAGGTTCTAATCCCTGTTTTCCCAAATTTGGAGACTTGGAATTTGATGCACTATCCAGAGAAGTTTGATTTGTAAACTTCTATCTGAATTGGTGTAGATTATGGTTTTGGTTCAGACTTGTCTCCAAATAAAATATGGATATTAAGATCCAAGTCTCTGCTCCATAAAGTAACGTGCTCAATACATGGTATAATGGGATCTCTAGTCTGATGTGAAGTCCTCTATTTGACTAGGTGGTGGTCATCCTACAAAAATGTTGTTTGCTTTTTCTATTCTTCATTTCAGCAACCACCAAATGTCATTACACTCCCCAGACAACAGAATTTTTACCTGTTCAATTTCTTTTCCATCTGTGTATAACTTTGCATCTATTGTTCAGTTTCCTACCTTCATAATCTTGGTTTTCTGTGCCTTTATTTTTAATCCACTTTTTCACGCTTCTCTTTCTATCTCTGATGGAAAGGCAATCATTCCATTCCACATCATGCTTAGTGTAAATAAATATCAGCAAAATCAAAATTGTGAAACTCAACTCTGCTAACCTATTTTATACTATCCATACCACCTTTCGTTGCCCACTTCCTCACCCAGTCTACTGCTAGTGCAAAGAATAACTGGTGTAGCACAGTCACAATACTTAATCATTCACCAAGATCTGTCACATCAACTTCCATCAGATAAACTCATTAGTAGGTTGATCAGCTTGTCTGGTATTCCATAGTTTCCTGCAATATTTTAATGGGTCTCTCTGTGGACTCTAAGAAAGCATTCAATAAAGTTGATTAAGATGGGTTTTTGCCAAGCAGTACCTTTTTCTGTAATCTGTCAAAGAGTGAACATCAAAACATGATCTACTTGAACAGAATCCAGTTTATTGTTCTTGTAATATTTCATCCACTGCTGCCTTCATTCTATTCAGCATAAAGGTAGCCAGTACTTTGCTTGGGATTGATAGCAATACAGTACCTCTTTTTCATGCATGAGTGAGATCACTTTTTCTTAGCAATGCCACAATGATACCATTTTTTCAGTCCTGTGGCAGTACTGTGTTCTGTCACCTATATTTAATGTTTTTAAGCTGTTCAATCTGAATTTCTCCTCCCAACTTTAATACCTCTGCTTTAATTTTGTCAGTCCGAGGAGCATTGCCCTGATTGAGGTCTTCCATGGCTGATTTAATTTGTTACAAATCCCTCTATGTCTAACTTTAGCAAAGGCATTTCTCTTGAACTATGATTGTAGGCTCTGGACAACTTAATATGGAATGGAAATGTTCTTTCCATTATCTAGCTTGTTCTTCATGCATTTTCAATATCTGTCCACGACAGTCCCTGATGGGTATCACCTATGAAAGTCTGGCTCTTCCAGAGTCATCTTTCATTGTTCTATAGAGCTACTTTGAGTCTCCCCTCAGTGTAGCTTCTTCTACCTTTGCAGTCTTATCCCAAACCCAGTCATTTCTATCTTGCCTCTGTCTCTTTATTTTTGTGCGCCTTTCTCTACATCTTGCATCTGTTTCTAAGAGTTCAGCCTTGTTCCTGCCTACTTTTTATCCCACAAACATCTGAGACCTTCTGGTAAAAGTGACTTATACAGTTTATTTACAATATTATTTCCTATCACCTTTACAAACTAGGCATAATCATATCAATAGTATCTTAGAGCCAAGGAAGCTCTGAGCTCCTGAGCCAAGTAAGGAAGAGAGGTCGCTGTGGCTACCTGCCCACCTATCCTTCTTTCTCTCCAACCCTCTTTCACACTTCCTTCTTATGCCTTTTGTACCCTTTTTGGCTAATGGAGTTAATTAGTTTTTAAAACTCTCTTCAGCCCTTCTCAATTTCTCATTTCAGCCAATTTCCATAGTCATGAGTGCTCTGGGGCAACTAACTGGAGTTGCAGTGATCAGAGTGCCAGCTCAGCTGCTGTTGCCCAGCACTCTGTTACACTGTCTCACTGTTCCTTTTATGCCTTCAGAGCTTTCCACGCATCAGTTGCTGACCATGTTCCACATGCAATCCATGCATCTTTCTTCCACCCTCTTCACTGGTCCACTACATCTTCTGATTTCCAACTACCATCCTTTTTCTAGTTTGATCATCTGTCTTCCAGAATTTCATCAGACCGGTCCTGTAAAACATTGAAATAGTTACTAAATGTAATCTGATTGGTGTTTCTTTATCCTTGAACTTCTCTACTGCTATAACATTTTTTGTGGTCCCTCTTTATGGCCACTAAAAGATAATGATCTGAGCCAACATGTGCTCCTGCATGATCTCTGACATTTAGTAAAGAAGGTGTCCATCTCTTAGATATAATCACATGGTCTATTTGTTTGGTGGTTGCACTTTCTGGTGATCCCCATGTGACCTTGTGAATCCTTTTGGGCTAGAGGAGTCTGCATCCTATCTTTAGGGTGTTTTGTACCAGAGATTCAAGAGCCATTCACCATCCATTTGGATGCCTTCTGCTGCTGTGCCTATGACTCCATAACAGCCAGTAGAGTTGTTCCAATTTGTGCATAGAAGTCACATCTCATCAACTTGTCATAGATGTCATAGTTAGGCATATTATCCAATACTTGCTGTACCTGTTCATAACATGTATCCTTTTTGCTGTTGTCTATTTCATTTGTTGGTGCATATATTTGGAATATTGTACACTTAAATCTTGTTTGCACCCTGGCTGTCATGCTGTTCACTGGCTCTCAGGATAGCAGGGTCTTTGCGGTGATGTTATCCAGTAAATTCCCATACCTCTTTTGTGCCTTCCTCATCCTAAATGAGATTGTAGCACCATCAGACACCAGCTTACCACTCTCCACCCATCTCCTTTCATTTATGTTCAGGTATTTTCATTTCTTGTGTAACCTATGCCAGCTTGTACTATACAATGTATTTACATTCCATGTGTCTACTCTTATTACAGATTTGGCTGTCAGAAGCTGATCAGTAAAGTATACTTACATTTTCTTCCTTTATCCCCCCCTGGTAGTTTCTGAAGTGGGTAAAGGGGTCTTACTGCATATTTATCAGTTACTACTTTTGTATTACTAAACGAGTTGGAGGTAGTATAGTAGCATCCTAGAAAGAGTTCCATTAAAATGCAGATGAGCTAGTAGTCCTTTTGTTCAAAGAAGGACAGAGATCTCAATTTTAGGAACTAGTAGAGAATATAATATTCAAATTTATTTGCCAAATTTTGTTCCCAGTAGTGCTTGTGTGACTGCAGAGGAGAGCCACTGACATAAATGGAACTATTTTGGATTCACACCGCATATAATTTGGCTTCATAATGATCAGATCAATAAATCCAACAGTAATGCTCTAATCCTCACTCTTCCAAACTTTGGGTTATAGTTTGATATTCTTACTCATGTTAGATAGCATTTTACTCTGCAAGTAGTGTAACTGGTCTATTTGTTGAGTGAGCTACTATTCAACATGAATAAGGGTATCAGAATTTAGCCCTTTTTAGGTTTAAGGAAAAATGAAACCTGAATCCAAATCACCCTTCTTTTGACTAGATCTCCAAAAATCAACACTACCTTTGTAGTTCCCCATCTCTAGTAAAAAACCACATCTTCAGAACTGACCTGTTTCTCATTGACTTTTTACTTCTCTTGTGTATGTTTATATGATGATTCTGGCACAAGATTATTCTCCTGAAATGTTAAACCACCAGTAGAGTCTTGGGCTGCAAACAAAAGAGTGAAGGGAAAGGAGACACAGCAAGCACTTCTTGGGGGAAGGGCAAGATATATCCTGTTTATTGAGAAAGGCATATGTTTGGGCTGGTTCGGCCAGAAGGAGCTGACATATCCATCATTCCCTTCTGACACCAATTGCAAGCAAAATCCTATAACAGAAAAGGCTGGGAGTCTGTGCTGTACATTTACGAGGCATGGCAAAGATGACACAGCCCAAATGGAGGTGAAGACGATTTTAGCATGCTTACTGTTCTGGGCTGTTCAGGGAGCCTATGCAACCCTTGACATAAAGTAGAGTAGCCAGAAGCTTCAGCTTAGCCCTTGCAACTGAGAATCCTGATAGCAGTAAACATACAGTACTTATCTGACCCCCATTACCCCAGTATCTGAGTCCCTCACAGACTTCTTAATAAATTTATTCTCACAATACTCCTGTGCAGTAGGGAAATTCTATTGTTCCCATTTCACAGAAGCTACTAAGGCTAGCACTCCAACCATTAAAACCACCCTTTCTTTTCATACCCAGTACCACTCTGCTGCACCATGTTTGTAATCACCAACTATTCTTACACACCACCACCATTTCCAGATCTAGATCCTGGAATTATCCAATAAGACAAAAGCTCACTTTGTAAACCCATATTCCTGAACTTAAACAATCACAAAGCATGACCTTTACAAATATTTGTCCACCTACTTTACTAAATTACATTTCCCAATAGACCATGGGCCTAAGATCAAAGTTCACATTACTCTCCCAAGTATCAGAAGCTCCAGCTTCCTGTCAGATTTCTTTTATGGGGAGCTTCAGGTTTTGAAAGGCACACTTTTAGTAAGTAGGAGATTACTGTCTGTCACTAGCTATCCTTTTGCACGAGCAAACCACACTTTATAAACAAAGATACTTGGAATATCTTTAAGTATACTCAAAGTCCTTTAACAGGACTTGAATCACTATTATAGACCAGTCCTGTCTGAGTTGTAAAGCATAAGATTAATTTTGTAATCACTCTTATTTACTTTACCCCAGAAAGAACAATTATTTCTTAAATCAGAAGTCCCTCTTGAAGGTACAGAGACCTTGACATTTTTGTTTCCCTTTCTTACCCCAAGATAAGACTTGCATACTTTAAGCTTACATTCAGACACACCAAAGCAAAAACAAAAAACAAAACAAAACAAAATTTTGCTGGGCAACAAACATAAGCAAGGAAAATCATTCAACAGCCATTCATTTGCATGTCCCACATTTGTACTGAAAGCAACATATGTTTTCTGTCACATGCAATTTTACCCCTTTATACAATGAATTGTCAGACACACAAATTTAAAGGCTAGCACGAATCTGATGTGACAGATTGGGATATAGTAACATTGAAGGTGCTTATGGCCAACTCTTCTCCAAAAGGGAACAACAAACAACAAAGCTCTATGTTCTCGGCTTCCCAGGGTATAAGAAAAAATCATAAGCCTTTTCCATTTCTTTGACTGTCTACTGTTTGCTTATTTGTTTTGCCTATGGCAGCTAGGCCTGGGAGTGTAAAAAGTTTCAGAACTCTCTGCTCTCCAAGTATTCAACCCCCATGGACGATCTGGGGCCTTAGCCCTTTACTTTCTAGCTTTACACACCTGACAAGAAGAATTGAGGTTTGGGCCTTGCCTATAGCTTGGCAACTCCAGACACCTGGCCAGGGGTCTTATGGGACCCAGTTCGGTAGTATAGTCTTTCATGTCATTTATATAGGTTTGCTTCAGCTGCGTTTGACTTTGAACAAACATTCAACATGAAACACAGCCATAGGCCAAACTATTTTTTTCCTTGATGGTTTTGAATCAAAGGGGATACAAATTCTTTAAATTACTAACCTTTCTAGATTGCATCACCTGGAAAGTCAGCCACTGTAATCTTGCTAACTTCACATGCCCTGATAGGGCAATGGATGGTCCTTCAGAGAGACAGGTCTTACATTATTTGAGACGTCATATACTAAAAGTAAAATCTTAAGAGGCATGTATGTAACAATGGGTAGGTACAATGGAACTCACTGAATGCAGGAATCATCCACTGATATGGGAATAAACACTTAATCAGTCATGCTGCTGCACTCTGCTATCATCTCTGCAGCCCTTTGTATTTCTACAGGGTATCCCTAAATCAGAAGCATTACATTAATCCTGCTTAGAGGTCCCAAAGCCATAGATCACCATGATGAGCTCTGTATCCAACAGATAACTGCCATTAACATGCACTGCCAAATCCAGAGCCACCAGGCTAAGCTCCCAGTCTGCATCCTGTGGCATCCCATGAATAGGAAAGTAATTCACAGATCAAGCAATATCCTCCAGATTTTCCGTATTTGGCAACTATCTCTTTTTCTTCTCCAGGTTGAGCTTTCAATCAATGCAACTGGCAACAGAACCAACCATCCTATGACTTAATACAGTGTTGTAAGGTAATACCTGTCATCAGCAACTAGTGCTTACATAAGGGAATTAACACTACCACTTCAGTGGAATCCCATCCACACAGGATGGTGACCAGCAGTTTCCAAAACAGCCAAAGCCTCAGCATACACACACTAAGTTGTCTCTCAATATTCAAGAAAGACCATTTATCCCCCTATAGGACAACAGATGTTAGCCCATTTCTGTGATATGGCAGACCTGAAACCAGACTCAAAGATACAGTAAAAATATTCTCTGTCCACACAGTAGTTGTTTTGCACGTCATAGACTTTAAAGGCAGAAGGGACCATCATGATCATCTAGTCACCACCTTCTTGGTCACTTTCCCTATAAAAGGGAGGCTGCAGACCAGATGATGATCGAATAAAATGTCAGTGTGAATGACTTTTGGAGTAGAGGCTAAACGTTAGTATTATTTGATTTATTTAACCTTATTGGGCCAGATCTTCAGCTGGTGTAAAATGAGCCTAGCTCCACTGACTTCAACTCAGCTGTGCAGATTCACAGCAGCAGAGAATCTGTCCCTTACTTTTAGATTTGAATTATTCCAGTAATTGTGTCTACAGATGGCAAACATAAGTGAAAAATCTCCCTAAGAAGGTAAAAAAATCAGCTAAAAAATTCAAACAATATTCATTAGAAGAGTAAAACTCCAGCACTTACCACCAACAAGGAATGAAAAGTGTATGGGAGCATCTTCTTATAGCAAACAAGCAAAGACATGGGAGAGAGGAATGTAATGAAACAGCCGTCAATGAAATAGTTAGATGGCTTCTAAAACTCAGCTATGTATCGTTCAGCAAGGGTCATCTGTTTCCTCTTTCTGTTCATTTGGAATTGAGCTATCATATTGGATGCATTTCTCAAGTAGCTTTGATCTAAGTGATATTTATAAACAAATTTCAAAACTTCTTAGACCATATTTAGTTATACTTTTTTTCTTTAATGGCCTAATTCAGTTCCCACCGAATTCTCAAAGGGGAGAATCTAATAACTTCAGTGTGAGCTCTTACATTAACTTCACACACACCGATCTTTCAAAGCTTGTATCAATGCTGCAAATTCTGAAGTTAGCTCTTCTCTAATAAAATTTATTAGTTTTACATTTCCCCTTCCTTAGTGTAGACTTGGTGTGTCAGAACTTACGCTGATGTAACTTATTATAGCTCCATTGACATTCATGGAGTTATGCTGGTATACACCATTTGAGAATTTAGCTCAATAAATATTTACCACTTAAGGTGCATGGCTGTAAATAACCACAGAATCAGTCCCCTATGCCAAGATCCACAAAGATATTTACATGCCTAAATCCCAATTTTGATTCCACTGCAATCCACAAAACTGCTGCTGAATCCTGTAGTTGTCTAAACTCACTCAGTATTTGACTTTTAAGTGCTAAAGTTACCTTGGCACCTAAATTTCTGCCTCTGGGCATGCATGCTCCTGCCTCACTCCAAGGGCTTGTCTACATTGGCAATGTTGAAGCGCTGCTTTCTCCCAGAACTCTAAAAAACACCACCTCCATGAGGGGTGTAGCTCCCAGTGTTGGTGCACTGTCTATACAGGTACGTTACAGCACTGAAACTTGCAGCACTCGGATGTGTGTGTTTATTCACACCCCTGCGTGAGAAAGTTGCAGTGGTTTAAAGTGCCAATGTAGACAAGCCAATCTCCTGCCTAGGTCCCAGAGAGATTCACAAACTAAGGGAAGACATTCATTTGCCTGTCTAAGGCCCGGTCTATGCTATGAGGTTAGGTCGAATTTAGCCATGTTAAGTCAATTTTATAATGAATGTGTCTACACAACTGACCCCGTTCTGCCGACCTAAAGGTCTTTTAAAATCGATTGCTGTTCTCCTCCCGATGAGGGGAGTAGTACTAAAATCGACCTTCCTGTGTCATATTTGGGGTACTGTAGACGCAGCACTGTGCAATTTGATGGTATTAGCCTCCAGGAGCTATCCCAGGGTGCTCCAATGTGACTGCTCTGGACAGCACTTTCAACTCCGATGCACTAGCCAGATACACAGGAAAAGCACCAGGAACTTTTGAATTTCATTTCCTATTTGGTCAGCATGGAGAACTTAGCAGAAGAGGTGACCATGTTCAGTTCCAGGATCGCAAATGAGCTGCAGCATGGAGTGAATAGGAGACACTGGATCTGGCTGCTGTGTGGGGAGAAGAATCTGTGCAGGCAGAACTCTGATCCAGCAGAAAAAATACTGATATATATGCCAAAATTGCACAGGGCATGGTGGACAGAGGTCTAATCCAGGGATGCACAGCAGTGCTGCGTGAAAATTAAGGAGCTCGGCAAGCCTACTAAAAGACAAAGGAGGCAAACAGTTGCTCCGGGTCAGAGTCCTAGACATGCTGCTTCTATGATCAGCTGCATGGCATTCTAGGAGGGGGGGACCCTACAAGTACCCCAACACTGTACGTGGACATCTGTAAGGTGGCAGCCTCACACAACACCAGTGAGGATTTTGTGGGTGAGGAGGAGAAGAATGCACAGCAAGCAAGCAGAGAATCCATTTTCCCCAGTAGCCAGGACATTTTTCTCACCCTCGAGCCAATACCTGCCCAGGGTGTATTGTTCCTGGACCCTGAAAGCGCAGAAGGCACCTCTGGTGAGTGCACATTTGTAATGACACTACAGGGGTTTAAAGCAATTGTGTTTAAATGTTTGATTTGCCCTGAAGAATTGGGATGTATTTGCAGCCAGTACTGCTCCTGGAAAAGTCTGTTAATGTGCCTGGGGATGGAGCGGGAATCCTCCAGGGATATCTCCATGAAGCTCCCATGGACATATTCTGAACACCTTTGCAGAAGGCTTCTGGGGAAGGCTGCCTTATTTTGTCCTCCACATTAGGACACTTTACCACACCAATCCAATACCAAATGGTGTTTTACAGGGACAAGGCTTAGGACACACTGCTCTCATTGGCTAGTTTAGCTGGCTTCACACCTAGCAGCTGACAGTTGTGGATTTTATTCTAAGGAGCCTTTATCTCTCCATTCATTGCACAGGGAGCCCAGGTGCATAACTCAGGCTTTCTAGAACTCAGTTTTGCGGTGATTTTTCTAGGCACTTATATGTTGCAATGCTGGGCATTGCAGTGTCTAGGTAGGTCTCTTCATGGATCTGGGTATTAGATTCACACACATGGTTTCTTTAACTTACACATCAAAAGTCAAGGCCAGAAGTTGATTTTATTTTTTTAAAAAAGTACTTCAGCTTGTGGGCTCTTTGTGACTCAATAGATCAGTTTATTATTGATCAGATTTAGTGTTTTATATTGTTTATGTAATGGCTCTTAATGGAATTAACTAATTTGTTCTGCTCACTGCAAAGAAATGAAGACAAGAGAGATGAAAGCTATTCTTTTTGAAATCAAAATAAAGAGAAATACTTTTTAAAAGTCTCTTCCTCAATTTACTGAGAAAATATCTTGCAGAGATTATCAAATTGTTTTTTTTAAAGAAAACACCCTGTACCGACAATCCCTGTATTTCCATACATCAATGTAATTAATCCAGCTAAGGCAATTTCAGAATCAAGTACATTTATATTTAACTGAACTGCAGACAGAGCTAAAGGCTGTGAATTTTTCAGATGAAAAAATAATTTGTTGTGTACCATGCCTTATAGTCTTAAATCATGTTTTTCAGAGGGGGTAGATAATTGATTAAGCCTGCTTTAGTTCTGTGCCAAGTGATAGTATTAACAGGAGGAAACCCAATAAGTTGAAGCTGATAATTATGGCAGCTGGGAGACCAGAGATTTCCTTCTAGTATGGTTGCTATGAATCTAACTCCCTTCTAGCCTCCCACACAGAAATAAACTCATTGGTATGAGAGGCTAGTATTTTGTACTGTGAGATTTGGATCACTGGGAATAAGAGCTTAATTGAGGAAGAAAGATCCAGATTGAAAAGAGAGCATCTGTGTTTTCTTAAAGTACAGAACAAAGATGTATGCATCTCCACCTTCATTGTTAAACAGTTCTTGGAACCAAAGTTGTTCAGAAAGGTTATTAGAATGAATGTGACTATATGCATATTATTAGCTAATCTGGGAGTGAATACCAGAGATTAATTTGCTCAAGTGTCAGTGCATACAGTATGCTGTGATAACTGTAGCTGAAGCATTTTCTGAACATCACTGAGCCCCATGATTAAATTCAGCCAGGAATCCCTTCCAAAGCCATTTTATCTTTATAAATCTGCTTTAACTTTTAAACATTATGGGCTACACAATGACTTCAGTTACACCTATTCAGCCACATTCACTACAGTAAAGGAGAGCAGTTGGAGGTGTAACAATCTTAACTTGAATAGACTTCAGTGCTGTTGTACAGGCGTAAGTGAAAATATAATTTGAATTTTATATGAAATAAAAACAATGCTTTAAAATGTTTGTGCAAATTATAAATATTTATTTTCTATTTTTCCAGTATTCCTGAGATATGGGATACAGGACAAAAATTGTCCTGTTTCCAACTAAAATGTGAACATCTTGAAAAACAGACTATAAACATGTGACAGCTAATCCAGAGACAATTTCCTTTTTCTCTCTCTTTTGTATTCTAGCTGCCATTGCCTGATAGAGACTGTCAGACATTCCTTAAAGTGACAGTGATTGTCTCTCGCCAATGCCATCTTATATCGAGAGAAAAATATTAGTTCCTGCTAGTGAGTGATCTAGGTGGTTTTTAGCTAATTTGCTAGCTGGCAATGAGTAACTGTATTTTCCAGACTGATAACTGTATTTTGGTTATATATTTTTGGATATTTTTACCCAAAGCAAATCCATGGGATTAGCTCTGTTCAAAAATAGAGGGAAAAGATCACTTACTTTTCCCAATTATCATTCCTTCTTTTAGAATCAATAATTTTCATTACTGTTGTCTGTATCCACCTGTTCTTTTGACATGGATGGAGGAATTGGTATGCATGAGAGAAGTCTTCACTGCACACTAATTGTGGCCTGTCTTCATTCTGGCAGATTTTGCTTATTGCTTCTGACCAATCTGTGATTTTAAAAGCATCAAAAAGTTCTGCATAATATCCAGGTCTACATAATATTTTTTTCAAAAAATGTGACAGAAAATATTATGAAACTAAATGTGAAAGAATGAAAGATTGAAAAGGAAGAATGGGGGGAAAGCTCTCTAGAGTCACATAAATTAGAGATGAAATATTACATCATCTAGTCTATCTTCCTAACCACTTAGGTATGATGAAGGCCTGATTTAAGTCACTGGAAGTCACAGGAAATTTTTTGTTCAACTTCCATGGGCTTTGCAGCAAACTCTTATTCCCTAAACTATAATATGCAAGGCCACAGCCTCCTTTTTTTTTTTTCTTTATATTGGCTATTTATATTTGTATAGGGATATTTGCATGCACTACACAGGTGGTTATGCAGGTTTTAAGTCTGGTATAGTAAAATACATACAGGTAAGAACACAGGTACCAGATGCAAGTTCTGTTTTATATAAAATGCACAGATATTTAGGGAACTTTTGCTATCCACACATATGTGCATAGTTCCACAAATAATTGCTTCTCTTGCTATTTAGTTTTTTATACCAAACCTATTTCTAGATGTCCGAGCATCTTATATTCCTCTGATCAAACAAAACCTCCCAAGGAGGAATTTTTGGGACATATAAAGAGGAGGATATTGATGAGGAGTACGGAAGTAATATTTTTTTTCCTCTCTATTTTTCCAAGGCCATTAAAGGAATACTGTGTCCAGTTCTGGGTAATATTTTTCAAAAGTGTCTCTGACTTAGAAGCCTAGGTCACTTTTTCAAAAATGACTTAAATGACTTTGTGGATATGGGCTTATGCCCCATTTTAGGTGCCACTGATTAACAAAACCCCACTTGGCTGCCACCTAATCTCACCCTTAATATTTTACCACAAACATCCCTTAAATACCTGAGTTTCTGCCTCTGGGCACACACACTAGCATCTCCTTCTAAGCACCTGGGCCTTTCAGCTAAGTGCCCGAGTGATCCACAAAGCCGGGGAAAATAGGTGTCCACCATCTTCCCTTTTGAGCTCCTCTTCCCCCCACCCCCCCTTAGGAACTGAATTTTGGGTCTCCCATATCCTGAGCGGATGCTCTAACTATTGGGCTAAAAGTTATGATGGGCACCACTATCTCCTCCTCCAGCCAGATTTTGAATGGGACCTGAGTCAGCAGGTGGCCTATGAGCCAGATTGGGCCACTCACCCAAGACAGGCATCTTCCATAGTATCATCTCCTGCTCTGTGGATCATTCTGAGGCTTAAGAAATAATCCTGAAACCCAGTGTGCATGTCCTTAGGCAGAAACTTAGGCACCTTCTGAACTCTTTTGGCAAAAACTGAGTGAGTCTAGGTGCCTAGAGTGGAGACAACCAAAAGAGGGTATTGTGGATTGCAGTAGTGCCTAAAAATGGGGCATAGGCACCTAAGTCTGGGATGGGGTGGGTGCCTTAATATCTTTGTGGATTTCGGCCCTAGGTAATTGTAAAAAAATTACCCCTGCTGTCTACACTTAAAAAAAAAAAAAAAAAAGATGATGATGAATTGGAAAGGGTTCACAAATAAGCCAAAAGAATGAGTTGGGTTCTGGGAAGTATGTTACATAGTGAGAGACGAAAGCTCACTCTATTTGACTTATCCAAGAGAAGGATAAGAGGTCACTTGATTGCAGTCTATAAATACCTACATGAGGAGATTTCTCATAGGAGAAGTCTATTTAATGTGACGGAGTCAGACCAGAAGGATATAGGAGAGTGCTGGAAGGCAGGTATATTAGTCTCAGGATGTGCAGGTCCTTGTTCCCTGGATAGCCAAACAAAGGCTACTCCAGGCCAATCAAGACACCTGGGGCCAATTAAGAACCTTCTAGAAAGGAGTAGAAACAGCTAGCCTAATTGGGACACCTGAAGCCAATCAGGGACTGGCTGAAACCAGATAAAAACCTCCCAGTTAGTCAGGTGGGTGTGGGTGTCAGGAGCTGTGGAAGGAAGTTATGCTGTTGGTGAGACTGAGTGTTGGACAACATATACTGAAGGAAGGAGGCCCTGAGGTAAGGGTGAAGTGGAGTTTGAAGAAGCGGAGACTGCTGTGGGGAAGTAGCCCAGGGAATTGTATTGTGTTTTGTGCCTAAAAGGTCAGCCATCTTAGCTGATACTATTAGGGTCCCTGGGCTGGAGTCCGGAGTAGAGGGCGGGCCCGGGCTCCCCCCTTTTCCATCTTCCATACTGGCCTGTGATGAAGGTAACTAACTAGGTGGTGACTCTTACCAATTATACTGAGAAAGGGAGGTCACTCTGGGGCCTAGATGAGTTTCTGAGGCCCCTAAATCTGCCAGGAAGTGCAGGACCCACAAGTACAGACTTGGAGCTTTATCACATTAACTAAGCGCACAAATAAATAACATCCAATAGCTAGAAGTTGAAGCTAGATGCATTTTAGGCTAGAGAAAAAGGGTAAATTTTGAACAGAGAAGGTAATTAATCATTAGAACCACTTACAAGGGACGTGGTGGTTTCTCCATTACACAAACTTTTAAATCAAAATTGGATATCTTCCTAAAAGATATATTCTAGATCAACCACAAGTACTGGGAATCATGCAGGAATTGCTGGGTGAAATTCTATGATCATGTTATGCAGGACATCAGACTAGATGATCATAATCTTAAATTCTATGAATCTATTCAGCAGAATTTGCTTATGTACAAGAAAATCCATAGGTATGTGGTGCAGTGTTGTTATACCCAAGTATCAAGGTTATATTTATTTGGTTATACAATATTAAAATAAGACAATGACATCCTTCTAGATAACAGTTGAGTGTAGCATTTGATTAAGGTCATTATCTTTCTTTCCTGTTACTACCCATTGGCTAATGCTTAACCAGTGGGCAAGTGAAGAGAAGTTAATAAAAAGAAAAGATTTAACTTGCACTCCGGCAGGTCTTCTGTCTTTAATTACATTTAAAAAAAACACCAGTCTAATCCTCAAAACTGTTTTCTTTCCTATGTCACATCTATCTACAGGCTGGCAGTCCAACACTGCTAGTGTTATCACACTGATAATGTGTCTATATTATATATGTGTGTGTAAGGCCACATGCTAGTAACTGTCATTACTAGGCTGAAAAGTACTATAGACCTAATTAAATCAGTAATGGGTTTTCCACTCTTGTACTCTCTGAGTGACAGTTTAATAAGGCACTCTATACTGATCCGATAAATCAGATCCAAACTTCATCTTCACAAGACACATCTCAAGTGCGCTGTGCGCTGAAAATTAGTTCCCAGGAAACTCAGTCCTTAATATTCCCAGTGCCCAACATTTCTGTTGGTTTACACTAACTTATTTTATTACCTATATTTGAAAAGCCTTTCCCTGAATATGTCTCTTCAGTGCAGCACATTAAGAAAAATATATTTACTTATGAAAATAAAAAACTAGATGAAAAGAATTAAACATTAGGAAGTTGTCAAATAGGAAACAAGGTCAAAAATAATTTTGCATCCAGATATAGAACAAAATTCATCTGGATTAACCCCATTCAGCTTTATATTATATTCAATATGCAAATTTAATATCTGTAAAACAGCTCTCTTGGAATTAATTTGATCCTTTTGCTGCAAATGGAATAACTTAAAAGTGATCCACAAAGCAGACTTGTTAACTTTATTTAAAGTCCATTTATATTTTTCAGTAAATCAGGCCCTGATCCAGAAAGCAATTGAGCGCATGCTTTAAAGTTAGCAGGTGTTAAAGTACTTCACTGGGATGAAATCTTAGGGCTTGTCTACACTACTCACCAAATCGGCAGGTAGTGATTGATCCAGCGGGGGTCAATTTATTGAGTCTAGTATTGTTACCAAATGTGCCCGCTACTTTGAGGTATGCTCATTTATTTGGGTTACTCTTCTGGGCTGGGGGAGGGATTCTGTAATTCTATTAATGTGCTGCTTATGTCACTTGTGTGTGTCATATGGAGCTCTACTTCTTCCCCTGCAAGTCCCCTCCCAATGGAACTATCCTGCAGGGCCTGGGTTCCCCGGGGCTGGGTTCCTCCAGCCCTATAACTAGATGAACACTCGCGCGCACACACACACACTCTAACAGAGCAAGTCTGAGCGGACTGGGGCAATCAGCACTCTCCAGCTGATCCCCTTATATGTCTCTGTGCTCAGTGAGCTGGGTTAAACAGCACTTTCATGCTGGTACCCTTACGTGCTCCTGGTCTCAATGGGCTGAGTTGAGCAGCACTCTCAGCTGCCCCCACCCCCATGTGCCCCAAGTTTACTGTAAAAGTGGGATAGGGACGTGTTAATCAACTCGATGAGCAAACCCCACAGTATTTTGGAAAACTATAGGGATCTTTTAGCTTAGGTAAAAGAAGCGTTGCTGAAGAGTAAATGGGGAAATCTACAGGCACAAATGAGTAAAATTCAGAAAGTGAGAGAGAAACAACCACCTTAACCATAAGGGTTATTTATTGAATAATAATGATAGCCATACAAAGAGAGCCCACATAACATCCATTATTGAAGGGTAATACCTGCGACAGGAAGGGAAACAGAAAGAGAGAGAGAAAGGGGATTTTACCATTCCATGCAGCGTGAACTGGCCAGGGTTCCCAGGTGATGGTAGCCGCTCAAGGTCCTGAGGGTAGGAGACTGGCAGAGCCCCCAGCATGATCAGTCAGAAGATGATGGAGTCCCAGTGGAACTGATGCAGAGTTTGGGTTTAAGCAACAGAACACTGACTTGGGCACAGATAGGAGGTTTTATAGAGAAAATACAAAGTTTAAGGGAGAACAATAGATTTGTTTAGGAGTAAACTAGGGATTCAAGGGTTTTCTTTAGGATAGAAAATGGGAGCTGATCACTTTTGGCTAAGAGAGGTGTTTTCTTCAGGGAGCTCACAATGTAACCAGGTTGCTTCAGTATTTTGGGATATTAATCAAAGATCTATTACTAGAATTGGTCTGATAATTGCTGAGCTGGGTGTGTGCAGGCCAAGGTTCATTAGCATTTGGAGCAGGGATTTCCAGAATGCAGTGCATCCCTACTTTCTAGGTCTCAGAGTTCAGTGCAGTTCTTTTTTTTTATTCTTCATGCTAATTCCTGTCCATCTTTTATGCAGATGAGGCTAAGGGAGTGGTCTCAGTTCTTCATTTCTTATGCTAAGCGAGATGTCTTCATCTTGTCACGGGGAGTCTGAGGTGTCTCTCAACATCCTTCATTGTTTTTTCCAAACCTTTTCTCTGATCAGATTTGGTTCAAACAGAGACTGGGGTGTGTGTGGGGGTATCTTTCATGAGTCAGACAGGCTGGATACTGCGCCCTGGTTCCCCAAAACACAGAGCTGCCTGGTATCAAACTGTGCCCTGGTTCCCAAAAACACAGAACTGCCTGGTATCAGTATAGACGCAATAAATAGACTGCTGAGCACTCTCCCGTTGACTCCGGTACTACACCAGAATGAGGAGCGCAAGTGGAGTCAATGGGAGAGCATTAGCTGTCAACTTACGTAGTAGTGTAGACAAACCCTTAGTGGGGGACAGAGTCAAAGATAAGGCTTAGGCATGATCGCTAACTGTAATTATATGACTATTTCTTTAACATCTGGAGGGTTGCTTCTAACAGCACCTCTCACTCCCTCAAAGTTCTTGACATATTTTGTGATTTTTTACAGGGTAAGATGCTCACTTAAGTTCTTGTAGATTTATATGCAAAAACACCCAAAATAGTCAAGCTGACAGAATCTAAATAAAAGAACAATGGAAATGTGAACAAAAAAAGTCTGTACTAGAGCTGGTCAAAAGTGAAGGAGGAAAGTTACATTAAAATAATTTAATTTTTTAATTCAAAACATTTCAAACAGCTCTCATATGTACCTATCATACAGTGAGTGACATGAAAGAGTTAATACTCACCCATGGTTAACATGGATATCGTAGATACTACAATATTTCTTTGTACATGCCAAGAATAACTGTGGTACCTCCGAGGCCACTGTGTGGTTATTGTTGGTATTATGAATTCTGACTTCCTAAATGACTGTTACAAACCAGCCCAATACCCCTTCTACAGTCACTGGTTTGATACAGGTTGCTGGGTCCCATGTACTTCCAAGCAAACTGGATCTGGCTGGAATTTAGCTACTGTTCCTAGTTCTGGGATGCTAGGGAATGCTCCTGAGCTAACACCTTTGTCTGAGATCCTTCCATAGACTGTACAGCTGCTGTAAAGCCCCAAACCAGCCTCTTGGACCCCCAATCTTCTCCCAGCCCACATCATTTACACATGCTCCCTCAGAGTTCTAATCACAGCCATGGGCACTCTGGGCTAACTTGTTTAGCCCTTGGGCAACAGAATGACAGGAAAGAAAGGAACACAGGCTTAGCAAAGGAATTCCTTAACAGCATTGACTTTATTCTGAAAGGACCTGAGAGTTACAGGTCAATGGAAATAAAAGTCCTCAGATGTACAGCACCCTCCTTTCTCTTCCTCCTCTCTATAAGAAGAAATTCACCACTTCATGATTCTATGATTCACCTGTATTACAGGCCAGGCAGAGTCCTCCTTGCCCGCTGTCTTTCTCTCTCTCTCTCTCTATCACTTCAAGACTTTCTTTCATGTGTGTCACCCCCTGTCCAGAGTAGGATCCCACTCTTAACTAAGGCCTAAGCTCTGTGCCATGTACCCCAAGTCCAAATAATGAAGATCCATATCAAACAGTCATATTTGTTCCTCACCCAAACCCGACACCTTTTGTGGACACCTATGGAGAAAATCTAATGGTCTGTGGAAGGGGTGGGGAACCTCTGTTCTGCTGCTTAAAGTCTCCATACCGGGGGCTGAAAGCCTTGAACCTTAGCATTCCCCTGAGGGGCTGGGCCCATCAGCCCCACTCACCCGTCTGCAAGTGGGAAGGGTTGACAGACCATTAAATGTCCAGTTACCTCCACACAGCTCCCAGAAGTGACTGGCATGTCCTGCATTCCCTAGGAGCAGGGGTAATCAGGGAAGCTCCGTGTGCTGCCCCCGTCCCCATTGCTGTCTCCACAGCTCCCATTGGCCAGGAACAAGAGCCATTGGGAGCTGCTGAGGTGGGCCTCTAGGTGCGAGAACTACGCAGTGCCTCCTGGCCCCTCTGCCTAGGGACCGCTTCCAGGGAACAGCATGGAGCCAGAGTGGGCAGGGAGCCTGACTTAGCCCCTCCTCGCTGCTGACTGGGAACCGCCTGAAGCAAGCACTGCCTGACTGTAGTCTGCACCCTGGACCCCTGCTCCAGGTCGGAACCTCCGCCTGCACGCTAACTCCATCCCAGATCCTGCATCCCCTCCCGCACCACAGCCTCCTACCCCTGAACTCCCCTGCACCCTAACTCTCTCCCACCCCACATCTCCACTCACCCCCATCCCTGAGCCTTCCCCCACACTCCAAACCCCTTGATCCCAGCCCAGAGACTCCTCCCACACTGTAAACCCCTAATTTCTGCCCCAAGAGCCTAGGGGAAGCTCCAAGCCTCCCCCAACCCTGCACCCTGAGGGGTTGGGTGTGGCTGACAGGTGATTTTTTTTCTGGGCCAGTGGCCCCAATAGAAAAAAAGGGTTCCTACCCCTGGTCTATGGAGATGGACTAGCTTTAAGAATCTCTGAAAGTCAATAGCCTCAAACTGCAGTCTTGGTTGTTCTCAGTGATGGCCCTTTAATGGGATGTTGAGTACCCTACCTGGTCAGGGCAGCTGTCTGGAAGGCAGCAGCACCATCCTCCCCTGCATTCAAATTGGACAGCCTCAGTGCTAATCCCTTAACACTGGTACAGCACATACTACATTACAGACTCCCTAGTTTCATACAGATCTATCCCACTGTCAGAGCAACCACCATCCATCCTGAGATTCATTTGTACAATTGTAGTCTCTCTCTCTATTTTTCTCTACAGTCTTTGGAAGCATTTAAGTGCTGAGTTTATAAATTGTCTGGGGCCTGGACCATTTGTTAGTATTGTTAAACGTATCTGTGAAGTGCTTAGCAAAATGGGTCCCAAGTGCATGAGCGGGACTCCCAAGTGCTACTGCACTACACATTGTAAATAATAATGTGGGCAAGAACGCAAAGACAATACAAAGGGAAAGGTTAGGGAATTCAAGTGTAGTGAAGCATTCTCACAAAGGCCACTCCTAGCCAATGAGTAAACCCCATATGAAAAAGGTTTACTCATGAAAATTATAATACATCTTTGGTGATGGTATCTTTTCCTTCAAACCACTAATAAGGTCTAGTATGCCCACAAAACTGGACCATATTCTTCTACTGCTGAGTATCGGTCAACTATTAGTCCCTATATGGAGGCGGTGTGGAGGAGAATAACCCCTGTCAGATGCCAGAGTGGGCGGAGCCAGAACACACCAAGTCCGGCCCCCGGAAGGTCAGGGGTTGGACAGGAAGTATAAGAGCTCTGCCTCAGAGCTCACTTGAGTGGCAGCCATGGGAAAGGCCAGACGCTGCTGGCGGGTTGATGAGCCAGCCCCTTGCCCACTACCCCAAGGAGCTGCTGAGCCTGCCCTCGCCTGAGGAGCCAATGGTAATTGACCCCCACTGAGGACACCACTGGAAGCCAGGTACTCCAGAGAGGGAAGTAGCCCGGGGACAGCCGACCCAAGTCTGGCTTAAACAGAACTGGAACCCATGTCAGTGTGTTGTGGCCAGGATGCCCACTGACACTGCAGCAGGCATTGGCTGCTGCTAGGGCCCTGGGCTAGGACGCAGTGAAGTGGGTGGGCCTGCAACCCTCCTCCCCCGGCCACCCAGCGTGTGAGTGGCAGTCTCCCCCCTGCCAGGCCCCTGACCTAGAGCCTGAGCCTACCTACTCTGTTGTTTGTGTTTGAGAGCCTGAGCCCTAAACTGTTTGTGCTTCTCAGCCCCTGCCTGAGGGTCTGAGCTCTGAACTGCTGTTGCCCCACCCTGACCGACGGCCTGGGCCTGCTGAGACCCTGCTTGTTGTAGTTGCTCAGCCCCGGCCTGAGCTATGAACAGCTGTTGCCCCGCCCTGACCTAGGGCCTGGGCTTACTGACTCTGATTGTTTATATTTGCTCAGTCCCTGTCTGGGGGCCTGAGCTCTGAACTTGCTGTTGCCCCACCCTGACCCAGGGCCAGGGCCTGTGGGCTAACTTACTGGTGGTTGCTCAGCGCCCTGCTGGACGGGGTGAGCCAGGACTCAAGCGGCCCTGCTAAATCCCCAAAGGGGCTGCGCAAGGACATAGGGAAGTAGTGTGGCCTCCTGCGGACCTGGAGGAGCGGGCAAGGCCCAACAAACCCCTCTACAGTCCCTCTGGTCATGTACAGGGCACACATTGACATGGGAAGAATTGATGGGTATCATCCCACTGCCTTTAAAGTCCACCTGTTTTGTCTTATTAAACCATTAGATACATGTCTTTTGGCCACTAAATTCCTACATCTGATGTGTACAATAAAAGAAAGTAGTAAGTATAATAGGAAGATTAAAAAGACACTGGATGCCTAAAGATTAGTTTCTCCATCACTTTTTTGTTCATAATGAAAGAGAAAATCAAATCAAAACCTCATACTTTTTTTCTTTATTAACTCATATTGTAGGTGAAATAGGTGAAATTCTACATCATCTAAAAGCCGTCAAAGTTAACTCCCTTTAACTTGCATTTTTAGAATCAATGAAAAATGTTTTTGTAATGGCAAATATGTTTAGAACACTCTGGCATATTTGCCAATTACTCTATTTTTGCTTCAGGAAGAAAAAGTAAAACCTCAAGCATGGTGCAAACCGTAGGCACACTAAAATACAGGTCTGAAAATTTTACAGAATCATCTGTTTTGTAATTCTTCCATTAGCATAAACTGACACACATTTTTGACATAGGATGATGTGTGTGTATTGCATAAATGCAGTTCTTGGTACTAATTGCATTAGACTTGAAATAAGCAACTTATAAAAATTAAAAGTGGCCACTAATTTTGATTGCAGTTTAGATTTAATTTAATCATGTGGTAACTTTTGACAGAATATTTATCACAGCAGTTTTCTTTGAAGTTTTCCCTCTCTATTAAGGGATTTATTCTGTTGAAGTGTACACAATTCTTATAGCGTTGGTGGGACTTGAGTGTGTACATCAAAAGGACAACAGTTTCATATGTCTAATAAGATCATAGAATCTATCTTAGAAAGTATGCTTACAAATGTTCTTTACTATCCTCTACAGAACTGTAAGTTTTGCTTAACTTTTGTCTAGGATCCTTTCCATAGTTTAGGATATCTGCCATTTAAGCTTTAAATTTTAGCTTTTATATCCGCACAATGTGAATGTAATGTGATGTAATGATCTTAATCCACTGAAATAGAGAATACATTTCCGAATTATACTAGCTGCTCCAGGCAGTGTGCCATTGTGCAGAGCATGGTACATATCCCAAAAGTTGCTAATAACGTAAATATTTTCAATGGGGACTAAGCGAGATAGGCACCTAGGATATATTTTTAAGCGTTGAATGGCATTTAAGCTCCTAACTCCCATAGACTTTCAATGGGAGTTAGGAGCTTAAATGCCATTTGTCTTTTCGAAAAATCTACCCCTCCCCCAATACTTATTGACTTTCAATGAGAGCTGGGCATCTCACTTTGAAAATTTTAGCCTCACTGGTTTATCACTTATTACTGTCCAGTTGCAGGACTTGGATGTTACACTCTGGCTGTGCTTGGATGTCAAGCTCCATCCTACCCTCATGTACTTTTAAAACAATGATTCCAAAAATCCCAAAGTTGCTCATAGATTCTGCATTCTACAGTAGACTGTTGCCTTTCAGAGCAAGAAATGGCTGTAAAAATATTTCTATGGAGAGATGGTTGTAGCTTCTTGATTGTACCCTGAGCTGCTTCATGGTCAGATGCTCAAACTCTTCATTTTGGAAGTTAACCCAATTTATTTTGAATTAAGTAGCAGTAAATGAGAGCATCATGGTCAAAGCTTTAATTTTATTGATGCAGTCATTTTCAAGGAAGCATTAACTGGAAAACACAGATTTTCCTTAATTTTATGGTCTTTGCTCTATAAGGTCACACACACACACACACACACACACACACACACACACACACACACACACACACACACACACACACACACACACACACACACACACACACACACACAGAGAAAACAAAAAAAATATGAGACCTTGTGACGATCCAGCATAAAGAGGGAAAAATACATTATAAGAAAACACACCCAATTAATAATCCATTAGCTTCTAGAACTGTGCATCATTCACCTATGAACAAAGCCCATTGGGCATGGAATTCTATTGGCTAGTGGCGCCAGGTGGAAAGCTTAATTTTTCAGCTCTGCTACAAGTTGGGTTCAAAAAAGATGGTTTTTTAGAGCTGTTAGGTGTTAAAGTTCAATGGCTGCACATTGGTATAATGTTTAATTTACCAATTTGTGTTTTCTGTACAGTCCAGATTAGGTCTCTACTCCCTTCAGTATACATATGGAAACTAACACCTGGATCTCCTTGTACTATCCCCCAGCTATAGGTCAAAACCAAAATAAAAGCCCATTATGAAGCAGAAAGCACACACTTATGGAAAAGCCACCTATCCTCTCACCCTAAATAAATAAAAACAGAGATTAGCACGGGCTTCAGAGTCTCAATTTTATCTTCCATGCAGTCACCCTAACTTAAATATAAAGGAAGCAGACGTGTAGGCCCAATTTTGGTCTTCCTATGACAGTACCTAGAAAATCAATTTGAATAATTGTCTTCAAGCACAACTCTCCACATCATGCTAGCTATAACCAGTTATAACAGTGTTATAAAAGAGATAAAAGCCTTGTTCTCTTTGTCAGAATCCTGCTAGGAACAACTGTGCATTAAGAGTGAAAATGTGTAGCTTACATTAATTTGCCAACAATAGAACAGGCAGTGTTTCAAGATGCCAACTGAAGTAACAACCTACCATTGTCCTGAATATGGAGCCTCTATTGCAGCCTGGCACAAAACTGACGGTAGGACTTATTCTAGCCAGTTTTTACTTTGACACATGCAGAGAGAGACTGCTGCATTCTCCCACTGAATGAAATGGCCAAATTCTGATTAGTTTTAAAAAGGAAGCAGTGCTGAGTCCAGATGCAGCAAATCTTCCAACAGTTTTATATGCAAATAACTGTTTAGGCTAAATATTTGGACTAGAAATCTCAAAGAGATACTCTTTCTTAGGAGATTTATGGCACTACTGTTTCTGATCATGGCTGGAAATGCTGTTTGAGCAACTTTTCTCATGGCCTCTCTCAACTTTCATTTTGACCAGAATGTGGAAGTGAAAAGGCTTGTGAAAGTGACAAAACAAACAAACAAAACTTCTCAAACTTTCAGAACCTTACGTTTCCAGTCCAAGCTCATCCATTCAAAAAGTTCGAAGGTTTGGGCAGGATCTCTCATTACAAGAGAGAGAGAACTTATCTTTCAGAGCACATCTCACTATATACTTTGGTGTGTTAGTTCTCATCTGCTCTTCAGCTGAACTTCTGGAACAAGAGTCAGTATTCTCACCAGAGGAGCCCTGATTCTGGAATGACAGCCTCTTGCAGTCCCCCAAGCTGGATATTGGATGCACTGGGGATGTGGTGATACAGTGTCTTGAAGGGTATTGTTTTTAATCAGTAAGTGGGTGTTAGTAATGCTGGGGACTGATCTTTTTAGTGCTCATTTTGTTTTTAATTGTTATCTGGGGTCAGGATGATTGTGATACAAAAGTCTTAGTGGTAGATTGAAACTCTGCCATGTACAGGGTACAAAAGCTCCCTTAACCTTGTGACTGGGCTATTATCTGCAACCAAGGTAGCAGTGGGTGGGGCAGGGGAGAGAAGTCTCCTCAGGGCTGCTATTCCCACTTCTGCACAAGTGAGCACTGAGTAGGCAGATTCTTGGCTACTCTCCCCAGTACCATGATGGCCCGCACTATTGAACCAAAGGGAGAAAGTGTGCAAAGTAGGCACAGATTACTACCCCCTGGGATTCAGGGAGTAGTAGTTGAGGGAACCAGGATTCAGATTGTGACCCTCACAGTCACAAAGATCACAGCAGAAACCTGTTTTGGCGAGCCTCCATTATCTGGCTCTCTGTATTAACTGAGCTAGGGTTGCAGGGCTCAGGATGTCAGCCTGGCCAATTCTCCTTATTATCCAAACTGGTCCTGGTCCCAGTTAGATCAGATAAACAGGGTTTCCCTGCATTTACAGTACAAATCACCCTTACATGGGAATTAATTGTCCCAACTAATAGTGAATATATGCACAGTAACTGTCTTCCTAATACTTATATGCACCAATGGACATCAGCTTCCTCCCTCAGCAAGCAAACTGGAATCCTATGAATGCAACGTACCTCAGCTCAAATATCAGTAATTAGACAAGAATATTCCATAGTATAAACAAGTAGAGGTGAACTGAATAGAGAATCACTGTTATGTTGCCTTTTGCTATTATCTATCTGAAGATGCTACTTTAGTTTTTGCTGTAGGACAAGAAAGTGTTCTCACTGTACAAGGTTAGACAAATTAGAAGGGACTGGGGTCGTGTCTGAGAAACCTGAACATTCCTTAGTCACTTGCAAGGTTCCATGCAACACTTGGGCTAAGGCTTAGATGGCTAACATAATGACATCACCTTCAGAAAGGCTTTTATCAGGAGAGTTTTCACTGTGTTTGATATATTGTTCCATGCTGATGAGCAAAGAAAGGAAGAAAAATCAAAGGTTTCTCTTTGTAAAGAAAAAGAACTTTCCATATGTTGATTAAAGAGACAAGGTGGATGAAGCAATATCTTTTAAGAGATGAAAAAATAACTACATCACCCACATGCAAAATATTTTTCAAAAAATTATCATGCCAGTACAGAGCTCTCAGTCCTCATCCTCAAAGGAAATTCACACAGCACCTTCAAAAGATGTGCCTGAGAGCTTAAATTCATAACTTTGCTAGATTCTAAAAATCATGGTTTTAATAAAGACACTGGATTCATGGCTTATTACAACAACATGTAACCCATTAACCCTCTTTATGTCTTGTGACTACAGAGGTGTTAACTGGCCACTTCACCTTGAATAATCTCTCACAAAGTGTGTTAACTGCTTATGCTAAACAATCTCTTCCACATTGTATTTAGCTGACATACTCTCTCTTTCCAGGTCTGAAAAAGAGCTCTGCATAACTTAAAAGCTTGACTTATCAGCAGAAGTTGATCCAATAAAAAGATATTACCTCACCCATCTTTTCTAATATTCTGGGACCAGCTTGGCCCATCACCACTGCAAACAAATATGTTGATTGTTTTACAATAGTGTGATGCTGGCAAACCAGGTGCCAGTTCTTGCGAAGTCTGTAAGCGTCAGCTGAGCACTAAAATTCATAGCTGGAAACCAGACCAGTTCATCTGTATGTTAATATTGTTCCAGACAGGTGTTCAGTGTTTCAACTCTATAAAATGCTTGTAAATGGTGCATGATCAATCTTGTGTGTAATGTCTGCATTCCATGCTACAAAAGTAAAAAAATATAAATTTGTTTTATATTCGTAAAAATGCCTGGTCTGATCTTGTTAACTCTGACAGGAAGAGCGCCCACTCCCCCGCCCACCCCGCCCATCCAAGAGGGCTATGAAAATGAAGTGTGTCCATGTAGGACAAAAATCTTTTTTCATTGCACCCATCCGCCCATGGAGAAGTATGTGCAGAAGGCCTTGTCCTATTGATTGGAATGCTGGAAGCTGATTTTTGCATTTCTTTGTTTGGACTCTTACAAGGATTGAAGCTAAGAAACAAAAAGCAGGGATCCCCAGGGTCAGCCCTGAAAAGACATTCAGTGCTGACAGATTATTGCAGCTCTGATATCCTTTTGGAACCATAGATTGAAGTCATTCATGCATATATGTTGCCTGCTTTAACTTGTAAATAGGATTTATTAACTAGGAAAAAGATTTAGTTTCCTATAGGATTGGCTACAGGCACTGTCTTTGAGATGAAATCTAAGGTACAAACTGACCTGTGGTAAGTGACTCGTCTCTTGGGACTGGGGGTAACCTGAATATCTTGGCATTTTGGGTGTAAATGACCATTTATCACTCAGGCAAAGTGGACTTAGTCCTCCTGGGCTCTTCAGTCTGTCTCTGTTTCCATTTCAGTGATCCAGGAGTTCACATTTGTGAAACCAGATAGTAGAACGTACCAGCATTTTGGGGTGTCTGATCTGTTTTTGACAGTATACTATGAAGTAGGCACTTGTGGTCGTGAATCACTCCAGACAGTATGACAATATGGGAAATTTGAAACACTGAACATGAAAACCTCCTTTTCTAGTGGATGCTAGGTACCCATCTTTATGCTCTGAGAGGAAAACCAGTATATAGATTATGCTTTGCAGTATGTAGTTCAGCATTTTAATTTTTGAACATACTGCAAGGTAGCAAGTGGTTGAGGAAGGAGTCCTGCATGTTTTACAAAGTTAGCAGGAGGTAGTTCTAATCTGATGCATCTTAACAGCTCCACAGTTATCCTAAACTGGGGTTGGGGGGGGGGCAAAGTTTTTGGCCAGAGGGCCACATTGGGTTTCCAAAACTGTATGGAGACCTGGTTAGGGGAGGCTGTGCCTCCCCAAACAGCCAGGCATAGCCCAGCCCCCATCACCTATCCGACCCCCTGCTTTTCACACCCTGATGCACCCACCGCCCCTGGAATTCCTGCCCCATCCAATCCCCCCCATTATCTGTTCACTGACCACTCCCCAGACCCTCTGCCCCTGACTGCTCCCTGCTGTCCCATCCAACCCCTCCTCTCCTTCCTGACTGTCCCCCAGGGACCCGTGTCCCCATTCAACCCATCTGTTGCCTACCCTCTTACTGTCTTGATCCCTGTCCAACACCCTGAACTCCCCTGCCCTCTATCCAACCCCCACCCCTTCTTCCTGGCCCCTTACTACAATGCCTGAAACACCGGTGGCTGGCAGTGCTACAGCCACGCCACCCAAAGCACCAGGAAAGGCACCAATGCTGCCTGGCTGGAGCCAGCCATGCCACCACACAGCACAGAGCACTGAATCAGGGCACAGCTCTGCAGCTGCCCTCCCAGGCAGGAGCTCGCAGCTGTAGTTTTCTTTGTTGGGCCTGTCCTATAGTAGCTGACTTCTGGGTACACTTCTGGCTCTGTCAATCTGTTTCTTCACTTCAGCAGGTGGGTATTGTACTTTTAAGAATGCTTGATAGAGATCTTGTAGGTGTTTGTCTCTGTCTGAGGGATTGGAGCAAATACGGTTGTATCTTAAAGCTTGGCTGTAGATTATGGATCATGCAGTTGTCCTGGACAGAAACTAGAGGCATGTAGGTAAGTATAGCAATCAGTAGGTTTCCGGTATATGGTGGTGATTTTGTGACCATCGCTTATTAGCACAGTAGTGTCCCAGAAATAGATCGCTTGTATGGATTGGTCCAGGCTGAGGTTGATGGTGGGATGGAAATTGTTGAAATCATGGTTGAATTCCTCAAGGGGTCTTGATGATGAAGATGTCATCAATGTAGTGCAAGAGGTCACCTACTACAGGACAGGCCCAACAAAGAAAATAGCAGAATGACACTAGCTGTCACCTTCAGCCCCCAACTAAAACCTCTCCAGTGCATCATCAAAGATCTACAACCTATCCTTGAGGACTCTCCCTCACCCTCACATCTTGGGAGACAGACCAGTCCTTGCTGACAGATAGCCCCCCAACCTGAAGCAAATACTCATCAGCAACCACACATCACACAACAAAAACACTAACCCAGAAACTTGTCCTTGCAACAAAGCCCAGTGCCAATTCTGTGCACATATCTAAAGTGACACCATCATAGGACCTAATCACATCAGCCATGCCTTCAGGGGTTCGTTCATGTGCACATCTACCAATGTGATATGTGCCAGCAGTGCCCCTCTGCCATGTACATTGGCCAAACCAGACAGTCTCTGTGCAAAAGAATAAATGGACATAAATCTGATATCAGGAATTATAACATTCAAACACCAGTAGGAGAACACTCAACCTCTCCAGTCACTCAGTAACAGACTTAAAAGTGGCAATTCTTCAACAACAACCAACTTCAAAACAGACTCAAAACAAGAAATTGCTGAACTGGAATTAATTTGCAAACTGGGTACCATTAATTTAGGCTTGAATAAAGACTGGGAGTGGCTGCGTCATTACACAAACTGAATTTATTTCCCCATGTTTACAATCTATTTCTCCATGTTAAGTATCCTCCTACTGTTACTCATACCTTCTTGTCAACTGTCTGAAATTGTCCATCCTGATTATCATTATAAAAGGGTTTTTTTCTCCTGCTGCTAATTGCTCTTCTTAACTAATTAGCCTCTTACAGTTGGTATGGCAACTTCCACCTTTTGATATTCTCCATGTGTGTATACAGTATATATATCTTCCTACTGTATGTTCCATTCTATTCATCTGATGGAGTGGGCTGTAGCCCATGAAAATTTAGGCCCAAATAAATTTGTTAGTCTCTAAGGTGCCACAAGTACTTCTTGTTCTTTAGGGGAAAATTACTAATCCCATTTTTCATGTGAGCATCTCAGGTTCAAAATTCAACTTTTAAATACACACAAATGTGGGATCTCCCCTGGCTACTCAAGGAATAGTCCACTTATTCATTCAATCTCTGTGGAGAGGGAATGACCCTTATGTCTGTTTCCATCCTCTTCCTGACACTATCCTACTTCCATTGTCATCCATCTATCCCCTCATTTCCTTCCCTCCCTCATCCAAGCTTCTGCCCAGATGCATTTTGTCTACATGTTTCCCACACAATCTAATGTCTCATACCTCCCTTAAATTTCCTTGTCCCCGTGTTTAAATACTTGGTGCTAGGACAGAATATTTTGAGAGTGTCAGAAGATTTTATACATGCAGTCATCTATCCAAAGATTTTATTCAGATAAAAAATTTTGCTGTCAGATCTTGGATAAGATTTCATTTATGATGAACGGTTAAAAATGAACCAAACTACACAAAACTATTCTGATTTCATTTTCTTCCAATGGTTGTGTAGACACTTTTTATAAAAGGGTCAGTTGATAATGAGTCTGATTGCCATGAATAAATTTCACCCATAGTCCAATTTCAGAACACTTACTATTAACATGAAAAGAAACCAAAAATATTTAAATGGCATCAAAACTAATATATAGTGTAAAATACCACGATGATTGGCCACCTCTGCTTAGACCGAAGGAGGAGCATGTCCCATTTTAGACCTATTTCAGAATTCAACCTCAACAATGAGTTGAGACCAGGCACCTTCATATTATTTAACTACCAATAGCAGGAACTGAACTCATGATCTAGCCCCACACACTCACTGGTGGTGAGTATGATAGGGCTTGTTGGTAACCTTTTCTGTCCAGCAAGCTAGAGTAGAGGTGGTGAAATGCTCTCGTCAGTCTTTGCAGTGCTTGGAGAGTTTCTAGTATGGAAATCCTTTTGATTTCTTTAAAATTTTAAAAAACCTACAAATCTGGAGCATCTGAGTCTAATTTTAACCACACAACTGATAGAACGTGGCCCTAACTCAGCATAAATTTGGTGTAACTCATCCATTCAGCCCCCATTCCCAACGTCAATTGGACTACAAAATTAAATGGGCAAAATTTTAGTAACAATTTATGAATGAAATGTAACTAACACTTACAAGTACAACAAGATACCCAATTCAACATCAACCCTTTCTGTACCATGACATTGAAACCATACATCAAGTCTGAGTTTGCAAATTTATGGAAAGTTATCTGTCTGATGATATACAGAAGGCTCTCCTCTCCTAAAGCATAAAGGAGCATTTCAGTTGCAAACATTCAGGGTCATAGATCAAATTTGAAAGGGTCAAGTTCACATCTCTGACCTAACTTGCACATCTGTGGAGTCTTACCTTCCCATGGATTTAAGTCTATGATGAATCCGTATCTGATCATTCAGAATCCTTAAATATTTTTTTGAAAGAAACATAAATGTGCTTTTTGTCTTGCCTACCATTTTGTTCAAGAGGGTTTAGAATGAGGGGTAAAGAAAGAAGACTGCTCCTTAAATAGAGATAGCTATAAGTGAGCTGTAGAAGCAGAAAATTAAGAGGCTCCGCTAAGACAAATACTCTGAAATGTTACAGACCTCCAGAGAGACTAATCAACTACAGTTGGTTGTGATAGCCAGACTTTTTCTATTAAAATCATTGCAGTGCAAACTCAGAGTTTTGCATCTTGCATCCTTAAGCGACAGTAACAATTTCTGAGAGTTAATTGTGATCATAATTTAGTGAACATTAGAATGTGCACATAGTACATCATTTTATGGAAATTCCTTTGTTACAAAGGATTACAGAAATACAGAAGACAGCGAAAAGCTTTCTTTATCATTGTTCTTTATAGCTCCAGTATTTGAAAGATATTCTTTAACAAATTACCTTACTAAAATCATCATATGGATTGCTGATGCAAATTACTTATGCATTTCTTCTATTAACAAAGAAGTAGGCATGGGTATTTTTTTAAAAAATCATTCTTAAATCTGCTTTTAAACATAGTAACAGTAACTAATGTGTATTTACTAATTCTCTTAATGGATCTTAACTACCTATTGACATTTAATTTGCATATAAGCTACTGCTATCTGCTAAATATATTTACAGTGGCATTTAAATTATATGAACAAACAGTGACTGAGCTGTGAGACATCACTGCAGTTCTCAGGTCTTCAGTAGAATGACAGGATTTGGTGATGTACTTTATCCTCTTTGCATCTCATTTATCTGCATGCATCTCCAACCCACACAGCGTACATAGACTCAGAAATGTCCTTTCCTGCTTATTAAGTAATCTACCATTGAACTAGAAGAGTGGGAGGGAAGAAAAGGGGGATTTGAAAGAGACTGACTGATGTCTCTTCTCCTCCTAGGAATTTTAAATGGATGTAGATCCCTGGTTAGTCATTCACAATTCCACAGCTGAATAATCATCCTCTCTAGAATAGCAAAATGCAAATAACAAATGGCACAGCCCAAGCTTTTATCAGTGCATCTGTCCTTTGCTTTACAACAAACAGCTCTCTGCTTTACTCGTTAAAGATCGATTGTCTTGGCACTGCATGTTATGTGATAAAGCAGTTCTCACAGCCCATGACAGGAAAGAGTAACCTGGGATGGATGGATGGATGAAATAAAAGGGAAGAAAGATGACAATGTCTTATGATTTAGCAATATTCTGATAAAACCAATCTATAAATATGTGAGCAACCCTGTGCAACTTCTGCTTTTTGAAACATTAAGGCAAAATTTCAGTATTTAACTTATAAATTGACTTTGCCATCATTTCATGGTACTGCTCTTGTTCATTGTTATTAATGAAAATCATGGTACTAGAACTTAACTTTGGCTATTCATTAAAGATGAAATCCTAGCTCCCTGCGCATAGCCAGAGTAAACGGTGGTGCGGTGGGAAGTAATGTGGGATTAGAGGTGGGATGGAATTTTTCTCCAGCTCAGAGGCAAGGCACAGGCCAATAGCCAGTTTGCAGTTCCTACTACAGTTTATAGAGGCACCTACAGTCAAATATGCATCATTCCCCACTCGTGAATATAGAGGGCAGAGGATCTGTGAGTCCATCTGCAAAGTGTTATACAAGAATCATCATCATTATTATTGAATTAAAACCATCTCTTTTCATTACTTGCTACTGCTTTGGCAGCTATTACCACCTAATCTGAATATAATATTCATATTCTGTTAATGCATCTTTTCATAATTCAGTTGTTGTACTTGCATGTATTTTACTATAAGACATTTTGCTGCACTAACAGCATGTGATTAGCCAGCTCCCTTGTTCCCCAATATCAACAAATCTTTAGCAAAGCAATCTCTCATGCTCATTGTTATATTAGTTGAAAGCTGAATAAAAATTCAATGAATACCATTCGTTATACAATGAAAGCATATAGAAAACACAGCTATTTTGGGGTTTTCTATAGTACAGATCATTGCTGTATCTAGGATAATACAGATGAAAGAATTCCAAAAGAAAGGTAGAATTCTGCTTGAGCAAGAGTCTACATTTTGAGGACAATTGTAAGATAAACAAATAAAGCTTATTTATAAGGGACAGCATATTACAAGGTTGTGGCAAAAAGGCTAATACCACTCGAGGGTATAGTAACATGAGCACTGTATGTAAGACATAGGAAGCAATTGTTCTGCTCTGCTCGGCCCTGGTGAAACCTCAGCTGGAGTCCTGCGTCCAAAGACGTGAACAAATTGGAGAGCATCCAAATGAGAGCAACAAAAATAAGAAGTTTAGAAAGCAAGACTTATAAGGAAAGGCTGACAGAACTGGGCATGTTTAGTCTAGATAAGAAGAAGAAGCTGAAGGAAGATGGGGATAGTGATCTACTGTTGGTGGACATGGTGAAGAGTTGAAGAACAAGTAATCAGTTTAGATTGCAGCATGGGAGAGTTAGGCTGGATACACAGAAAAAACTTTCCAGTTACAAGGATAGTTGAGCTCTGGAACACATTACCTAGGGAGGCTACGTAACTCCTGTCTTTGGAGGTTTAGGAATGGATTTGACCAACACTGGTCAGGGAAGGTCTAGGAATAATTACTCCTGCCTCAGCACAGAGAGGGGATGGGCTCAATGGCCTCCTGATGTCCCTTCCAGCCTTACATTTCAGGGATTCTAAGGATTAATTCTGTACCATGTGTATGATCTTTTGCATGATTGTTTGAAAATGCCTATTATGCTTGATCAGATGATTCTCTGTAGCACCTTATTGCATTCAGGCAACAGGATCTTAAGTACCAAATAAAGGACATTGATCTTCATACAGCACAGATCGTTTCCATGTCACTATTTCAACTCTGTTTACTCTACAACAGGTAGGAGCTACATTTAAAAAAAATATTTCACAAAAGACATCTTTTAAATTATTCTGATGTTTGAATTATATTATTAGAACCATTCATGAATTTTCCCATTCAAGTGTTGTTAAATTAAATGCCTGTGAATGCATATCCCTGAAAGAATCAGTACAGAACTTCAGTTGACAAAACCTGTTAACTCTCATTTTTAAAATTGGAAATACATATAAAGATGGTAATAGCAATATAGCCTTTCCCACATAGCCCTGTTAAAAATTCAGTAATGTACTGTGATACAGCATGGCCAGAGGGCAGCATGAGAATGTTAGAGGGAAGCCTTATTCCCTGTAGAGGGAAGCAAGTTACTAGAAGTTGGTTGGAGCACCTGGAGCCAATTAAGGCACCTGAAGCCAATTAGAGTAACTGAAGCCAGGCACATGATAAAACCCCCCTGCTTCAATCAGTCAGTTGAGAGGAGTTGGAGCAGTTTGGAGGAGCTGGAGCGGAGAGCAGTTTGAAGAAGTGCTGTGGTGAGCTGAGAAGACCCAGACCATAGGTAAAGGAACACCTGGCTTGTGCAGAGAGAGGGCAAGAGGCCCCACAAGCTGAAGGGTAGGAGAGGGAAGTAGCCCAGGGGAAGGAATAGCTAGTACAAGTAGTTTACTGCTATCCTCAGGGCCCCTGGGCTGGGACCTGTAGTAGAGGGCGGGCCCGGGTCCCTCTCTCTCCACTCCCCTACTCTAGGATACTAGTGGGGCAGTTAATACCCTGTTCAGGGGCAAGAAATGGTGCCCTGAACCCCCCACAAGAAGAGAAAGCACAGGACCCATCATAAGAGTGCAGGCAAATTTGCCACAGTACTGAAACACATACCTAACTTTCAACATGAATGTTCTATTGACTTTAATACAACTACTCAAACACATTTCTAACTTCAAGGATGTGAGTAGTCCTACTGAAGTGGAACTACTTCAAGCATAAATATTTTAAGAGAATACCTAGTCCCATTGAAAATCAATGGGAATTTTGCAATTTAATGTAAATGAGGTCAGGATCTAACCCCTTGCTAACTCTGGTCAAAAATGCTTGAATTTTGAGTAGACATAAGTAACATAGCAAAATCCCATGGACTACTCTTAGGGGCATTCAGCACCAAAAAAAAAAAAAAAAAAAATGTGCACAATATGTTAAAATTCTGCAAATTTTATTCATCAAAATAACACTACATAATCATGCCAATTTCAATTATTTTGGTAATTAATTTCAAAATGCCTGTAAGTAAGTATGTCTGTAACAATACAAAGACACAAATGTTCCTCCATAAATAGATAATTAAAGAAACCCCTATGACAACGCAGTTCCTCTTTCTCCACCTCCTTCTCCCCCCAGAGCCCAGGTGGGAAGCCAGATACCTTCCGCCTGCCAGAGCCCAGTTGCAGCCCCTCTCGCCTTGCACAGATAGCCATACTTCCTCCTCCGCAGGGCCGTCCCCCTTGCCCAGAGACCTGCCTCACCCCCCAAGCCCAGAAATCCAGAGGGAGAAACAGCCTGATGCTCCGTCTCAGGCTTACATGGAGTTTTCTGTGCAATGCCCTTTTCTTCCCTCAGGGCATGCTGGGAACTGCAGCTATGAGGAACTCTCTAGCTCTCTCCCCAGCAGTGTCTTTATGTGGAAACTGGGATCTGCCAGGCCCAGTGGCCCCTAGTGGCAGCAAGGAGATTCTTCACACACAATGCTAATTTCTGCAAAATTCTGCATTGTGCAGTGGTGCAGAATTCCCCCAGAAGTAATGGACGGTTTTCAAACAGTGGAACATGAGAAGTCTGTGCCATTTGTAATTTTAGGGCAATAATATGTTACTCTATTAATGTTTATAATCTCATTAAACTTAATTCAGTATTGTTTTTGTCTCCCAGTATATATTAGCAAACATTCAGGAAATGAATATATAGCTGTTACACAATCACATACAAAGATGGCAGGATCACATACAAAAGGGCTGAAAAATGAGGTTGTAGTATTGTGCTGGATGGGTCGATAATAGTCAGAAGCCATCAGTGTGGCCCATCATTTATATTCTCTCATTAAACTGTTCTGTAAATGTTTTAAATATCATCCTTTTAGAATCTCATTGGTGCAAAGTCCTGAAGTTTGTGGAACATTTCTTGACAGTCCTCTATTTACTGCATTGCAAAGAGGAAAAAAAAGCCAGTTCACAGGAATAACTGATTGCTTCATGAGTCACACATACGCACACATAGAATTGGAAATATTAATGAAGAGAATATATATTTCTACATTTGCATTCAGCAATATTTTTCTTTTTCTGATAATTTCACTATCAAAATCTGGTCTGAAATTTGATTTTCAGTGGGCACAATTAGTAACTGGTGGTTAACGTGCTCTGAATACGCTATTAAAATCTATCCACTTTTCTATGGATTATTATCACCTTGCCTCTTGATTATGTCTAGTTGTTACTGGAATTCCTATTCCAGTTTCAAAGTCTTTCAGTTCGTGAGAAAGGAGCCAACATACAAACACAGTTCTGGTATAGAAATTAAGAGAATCCAGAAAGATGAGGCCACATTCAGATTGAGCTAAAATACAATCATCACTTCAAAATAATGAATTGATACGAATTGAATATGTATTGTAGGGGACAAAATTGTGACCTTGCTCCTAAGATGAGAGATCTGTCAGGGTAATGCAGTGCTATAGCAGCAGACCAGTGTTGCTTGGAGACTTCTGCTTATGTAAGGAAATTCCTAAGAGAGTTTAGAGGAAGTACATGGTATAGCTCTAACTTTCACCTCCTGGTGTAAAGTGCCATATGTATGCCTCTACTCAAGAGCAGAATTCATATAGGAAGGGCAGGAACCCCTCCTCCATATCCCCAACCCAAATGACAATATTGTCCTTTGGGACTGTGAATTACTAACTGCCACACTCGCTAGTGATGCTGGTCAGGAGATATTTTTGTTCCTGCCAAAAAATCATTTTCATTTTTGTGAAAAGTTTTCAGGTTTTTGCTGAAAAGCCAAAACCCCACACTTGGAAAATTTAGTCAAAGTTACGCATCTTGTGTGGAAGTTTACATTTTGATGAAAAAGACTAGGAACAAAAAGTTTGAAATTAAAATTTTCAGTCAGCTCCATTTGATAGTTGCTCAAGCACTCAGAGTGCTAGCATCAGCATTTTCCCAGAGACCTACAAAAGTGCCCTCGGCCAATAAGGAGCTCTCTTTACTTTTTCAATATGCAACTACATATTGAAAATGAACCAGAATTTAGCGCTATTGTTAGGAGAAATAAAACATAAATGTTTTAAATCTTCTGAAATAAATATACCCTTTACAATAATATATTTTAAATAGTTTTCTTAAGTATTCATTACAGCAAAATATAGAATAATTAATAAAGAAAAATACTCCACTTTAGAAGGGATTTTGCCTTTTCATTAGATTTGGAAAAATAGTAGAACACAAGCATATTTTTTTTAAACAAAAACAAAAAATATACCAGTATTTCTTGACTGAGTTTCTCGGCACAGTTTTATTTGAGGAAATCTCATAGCAAAACCCTGGTATTCTGATTCAGTTAATATTCACTTCTTATGCAGTACAATAATGTATGTATTTCTGGGAACAGAAGATCAATGGAAGAACATGAGTCTTCACTGGATAGTTAATGTAAATCAAATATAATATTTGGCAGTGGCTAGTCCTTTCCCACTAGGTGTTTCAGGTGGCTAAAGGTAGAGAAGGGCTAAAAAATAATTATTAACACTTACAAAGCAACGGAAATTGACAGTGTTTGGATTATGCTACCTATAGCCACCTCTAGAGGGTTTCAAAGATTGCTGGATTTACATGTTTCCCTTTGGGTCACATGCATATCATTACTATGGCATTAGTAACATTATTCCATCAGTGAAGACAGAAAAAAAACTATTTTTGGCCATTCTTTCTTGCTTTGGCCACTAGACTACTGTGCCTCATTTGGAGATGGCAACTTTTCCAGTAACTAAAACGTGTAATACCTAATGAATGTAGAATTCAATATTCCAAAACCATGACTGAAAGCTAAGCCACTTTATGAACATGATAGTTTCAAATCAAATTTATTTGGTTTCTCATTTGGAAAGCTAATGCCCTAAGACAATTGCTAAAGTAATAAGTTACTCATTGGTTGGTTAAATATTGTTCATGGATTTAAGATTTTTTTATGATTATCTAGTCTGAGCTCCTGCCTAATAAAGGACATAGAAATTCACCCAGTAATTCTTGCACTGGGCATAGTAACCATGTCGAACTCAAAAAGAATATAGCCCTACTAATAGGGAAACCCAAGAGTCACAGCCAGAGTGACTACTGGAATTCACATCTGAACTGGTAATCTTATCCTTAAGACTAAATTTCATGCTCCCTGAGACTTCCTGGGTGACCTGAGTAAGTTCCCCATCTGTAAAGCCAGGTGAAAATACTTCTCTACCTCTGTGATCTAGTAAGGCTATATATTTTAGCATGAGAGCTGTTCAGATATTACAGTATCTGACTGGGACCATATAAATACTTATAGAAATATACTAATCATTATCTTTCTATATGGAGGATACAGGCCTACCAGACTGAGTGTAAGCCTAAGTGTAAGGCTAGGTGTTCCACAGCCAAAAGTTCTGCTTCTCCTCTAATGCCACATGTGTGTGCCCTGTAAATAACTGTCATTTCTGTATGCATCAGCCATGGATTCATTATGAAGGGGTTCTGCATTTTTTATCAATTCTTCTACATTTTCTCCAGTTTAGCAAATTTTTTGTACACAGAAAATTGCTTTGGTTCTGTCTAGACAGTTATTTAGTAACCACTTGAGTGAACGATGAAATACTAAGCAAAGGGTCAGAAAGCTAAATAAGTCTGTGGAAAAGACATGCATTTATATAGAAGACTTTTTACTGTTGAGTTTTGATCTTTCAATATGCATGCATATAGAATATGCCCAAGAAAGCTGGTAAAGTATGTACACATACAACAGAATGTGGAAGTGTTGTGTTCTCGCTGAAAGAGAATCACTTCACCCATTAACCACTAAGGTTCAACCCCTTTAGACCCAAACTTTCTAGAATTTCAGTTATGTTCAGAGCTGAGCTGACTTTGATTCCGACCCATCTTTGTATACACTTGTGCTTTGCTATTATTATTCCCCTTAGGGTAAAAGTCCTATCAGCTTCTCCTGAAAAAACTCCCATTAAAACCAATGAGGATCTTTCCAATGACGTTAGTGGCAACTGGGTCTGTCTCCCAGTCTGTAGGGTACTAAATGATGGTTAGTACCATTTCAACTGGCATCCCCATCCCCTCATTTATTTGAGGATGAGAAAAATGAAATTAGAAAATTTCTCTTGCATTCAAGGATGAGATTCCCATTCTATTAGTAAGAGCAATTAATACTACCTTCTATCAATTACCTAGCTATACTCTGTTCTTTCACAATTGACCTTTTAACAAGGTTTGATGCATTTTCTGTATTGTTTATTGTGACAAGAAAGTGGCTTTCACCAACAGGAAAAAAAAAACACAACACATCTGATTTGTAGTCAAAAGTGTAATTTTGGCTTTACTGCTCAGAAGACTTTCATGGCCAGAGAGCATTTTGTTTCTGAATCTCATTCCAGTGAACATCAGTCATTTAGAGGTGAGTGATTTCAGCTCTGGACTGCTTAAATGAGATCATTTTGCTTTTCTGTCTTTAGGTTTAAACAATATCCCTGTGAAATGCTTTCTATAGTACGCTTCAATTGCTTTTTCATTAAGAGTCAAAAAATAATATTACAAGTTGGCAAACAGAAATGGCAGAAGAAGATTGCATTTCTGTGTTAATTTCAGTGTGTTAGGTTCAGAAAAGGACATAATAAATTGCTGGGGAAAGACACTTAGCACATCACATCTAGCCTCTTTAACTTTATTTCAAAGCTGCTTCCTTGCTTTGTTACCATATTCTTCTGTTACCTTTCTCCCTAAAGATATGGACTTGCCTCTTACACCCATTTACTGTATCCTTTGTTTCAATAGCCTTATTTGGTAACATATCATGGAGCCATGACTCCATCCCATTAGCGTCAGATAAATATTTTTCTTTGTCTTTTCAACAGCTGAACTGCAGAGCTGCTAGAAATGGATGAGTAGGTTTATGTACAAGAGGAGACAAAACAAATCATGCCCTAGCACTTCAACTGAGCCTAACCTTTTTTGTAGGTATGGTAACTTAAACTGCATTATAATTATTGCTCTGTTCAAATTAATTTTTGAAGTGTCAGATTATTTTCCAACTCGATCTCCCAAGTTATTTCTAGATTTTTATTGGGAGGATCAGAATATCGAAAGAGAGGCTATGCTACTGACCTGACTAGAACCATGAAGTGCTGGAAATGTAATAAAACAGTTTGCTGCCATGACATTTCCAGTACAGTTCTGCATATCTAAGAGGTTAAAAAAGAGTATTTGAATCAATCCTGTTGATCCTGACCCATGATAGATGATAAAGACAAAGAATCTTTGCTCTGACTTTCTGAGTAATAGTTATGCAGTAGCTTTGTTAAGTGACATGGTACAAGACACCAACTTCGGCCTTGTCTACACTACAAAGTTGTCAGCAAAAGTTATGCCACTTGAATTACAACCAACCACTGTTGCACGTCCATGCTAGCTCCTTGTGTCAGCAGAGCGCATCCACACTAACAGTTCTTGAATCGACACAGAGAGCAGTACACTGTGGTATTTATCCCACTTTGCAACTGGCAGCAGGGTGCTTTAGGAAGGGTTTTTGCAATGCCTCATGGGGCAGTTACCGCATCACATGATGCAGGTTTATCAATCCCATTGTTACAGTAGATTCTAGTAGACTGTCAGATGTTTTTTCAAGGAAAGCCTGTGGGGAGAGGGAGAGGAGAATAATGTGTCTGGGGATGGGGAGATAGCAGGCTCCATCCTTCCCCCACTGCTTCTGGCTGAGCTGGGGCTCCAGGCAAGTCCAAGACCCTCCAGCTCAGGGTGCTGGCTAGAAGGAGCAAAGCCCCGCATGTGCGAAAGCCCTGCACAGCACTGGCAAGGGGAAGCCTCTCCACCCGTCAGCTAAGCTCTGGAGTTGGGGGTGGGGAGAGGGGTGAAGCGATTTCCAACCTGTTCATGCTCCAACTCTGAAGGATCCACAGCAGCTCCCCAGGCAGAGGATTAGCACCCTCTTCACCCCCACCCCCGGGTCCTGCCCCCAGGGAGAGCAGAGCTGCTCCATCCCATAGGCACCGCCCCCTGCTGAGCCGCCTCTCTGACCAATTTTGCTGAAGCCCCTGCAGTCAGGTTCTCTGGGCCCTGGTGCATCCTTAGGGCTTAACCCCTTCCTGTCCACACTCTAGCTGGGCGGGGGTACAGGAGAGAACTGGGTTATGTCATTGGCCAGGAGCAGCCTGGATGTGTTAGCTGCCTTTTGACACTGTACGGGCAGGAAGGGACAAGCTGCTTCCAGCCACAGTGGGGGATGGGGTGGGGAGAGATGAGCTCTGCAAAGACACAGGCCAGGGAATCCCTCCTAGCCTGTCCTGTTTAGGATTGACAGTTTTGGTTGGATGAATTCCTGGAAGTTTTATCATGACATAATCTTTAATTAATCCAATTTTTGATTGAAGTTTGGCAAAGCAACTCAAAATAGTATCTAATGGGAAGTGATAAGCAACCTTAATACAAGCAGAGAAGCCCACTAAACCAAGTGAGTACAGAAGTAGTCATATCACATGTACCCCAGTTCTACTTTCAAAAGGGGCCTAGGGAAAAGCACCAGGACCTTCACACACCAGTCAAGGGAGCATATGACTTTACATTCTTAGCAGCTGGTGAAGGAAGTGTTTGAAATCTAGTGTAAAAACCAGTTGTTGGCATTGTGGTTATGATGAGCAATACAACAGTTAAAGTCACCCTGCTCCCACCTGGACCACACAATTTCACCCCAAGCATTAAAGATTAAAGAAAACCCAAGTATCAATAGGGCTAGCTTTAGCTTTCATAGTGTACTGTCACTCGTGACAACCTCATGGTAATCAAACCACAGTTAAAACATGCCATAAACCAGTCTCCACACACAAACTACATATGAAACCATGCTGTAAATCATCTTTAGCATAGCCAATCTAAAAACAAATCCACTCTTCTTTGAAAGGGCTCCCTGATTTTTCTGAATTCACTTTTTCCTCCTACTGGCGGCGGGGCGGGGGGAACAACAGTGTGGCCATCTCTTTTATGGCAATTTGCTAAACTAGCAAACTACCATGGCCTCTTGCCCGGTTTTCAGACTATTTGACCACCTGAAATTCCAGTACTATATCTTTGGGACAGGATATCTGGCAATTGCTTTCAGACCGTCTCTAAGGCCCACTATAGAAAATAGAAAAATACAGCAGACTCATTTCCCCACAATAAAAGGACCCAAGGGAAGATAGCTAGGTAGAGAAGGGAAGATAAGGAAGACAGCTAGGTTTCCATAGCATAGAAGATGGGGAAGATAGCTAGGTTTCCATAGCAGCTTCTTCACACCTATGCCAAGAAATCCTGTGTCTGGACCAGACAGAATGTTTTATAACTGAAATCATATTTAATTACCAGGAGACACATCAGTGTCTAATACGCCAATTCTAATTTAAACCTTCATAACAATGTCATTAGTAAATGCAGATAGCAAAGATGCCCTTCCCTCTGTATGAGGGAACTCTTCATGGGTAGAAGGCCAAAAGAGCTAGTTCTGCCACCTCCTTCTGCCATTGCATCCATAGGGTAAGCACAGGGAGGGGACATTCTGGGGCTGAGGCAAGGGTAGAGCAGGCCACAGAAGGGGTATGGTGGAGTATTGTTTTACTATATTCAATGCTTTGCTAGTGGAGCCTCCCTGCTGCTTTAACATATACCAGTGCTGGATGACTGAGGATCTGGGAGGCACAACCAGTCCCCCATGCTCTCTCTTCATTGTGCCAGAGCTCTGCTTGTGTAGGGTGAAGAATTTTCCCCTACTGTGTCTATCCTGCTGTCGACACTTGGGCTTTGTGAATGCAGAGCTTTCACTTTACTAAGGGATTCAGTAACTGAACCCCAAAGTTTGTTTCCAAAGGGTTAGAACCAAGTCACCCCTATTGCTGCATCTTGGAAATCTACACTTGGAAATCTGATTAAATACATTTGAAGTTCTAGAAGGAGCTGCACAGAGATGGCCCTGCACAGAGATAGCTCCCATAGCCACTTGACACCCCAATAGGGACCCTTCTTAGTCCCTAATCAAACCTTTCCTCCAGAATCTCTCTCTTACCTCCACATATCTTCACACCACTCCCTTCTCATAGTACTGTGTATCTTTGGTTACTTCTTTTGGAGGACGAGGAAGTTGCTTTATTGCCGACTCCCTGCTTCTACCCTCTGCACAGTTGCACCTCGCAACACTGCTTAGCCAGGTGTTCAGCCAGCATATAACCAACTATACCACATACACTCAATGCCTCATTATCACACTCAATGCACAGCCTAAAGTCTGACTTCTGACATTCTCACATATAAGTACTCTAAACACTTCACAGACTTTGCCACTGCACATATGACTATAGGAAGCATATCTTATTTTTAACTCACATTTCAGCTACTTTATGCATTTGGGTGTGATTATGATGCACTGGACGTGTGTATTGTGGTTGGTGATAGGTGAGAATTAAAAGGGGATTTGCTGTGAAGCTGAGGCATGTGTGAATGAGTCTGGATGATTACTAAGGCAAAAGATTCTGTGGATGCGATTCTTAGCTTAACTCATGATTTCCCGGGCTTTTAATGATTCCTATTGATAGGAAACATACTTGAGAAACACAAAATCAAAGTTTTTTGACTGATAACTCCATTGCTTTGTATTACCTTTTGAGATTTAGAACTAATAGTACATTGATCCATGTCAAGCACAACACAAAGAGCAATCAGTACAACATATGAAATAAGCCTCTCTGGAGACCACTTCATTCAGTCTTGAAAACAGGGACTTTTTTAGCTTAAGTTTCCCTTTTTCACCTGAAAAATCTCTTTGTACTCTTAGATTTTATTGCATAGCTAGAAAAGCCTGTTAAAAGGAACTGCACAAAAGAGTGCCTTTCATTAATTGTTCACCAGGTAAAGTGGAAATACAGCATTGTACCAGCTTTCTATCAATTTAAAATCTTCTTGCTGCTGTTTTCTTTTATCAGCTAACCCTGCTCTCTATCCGTGGTGATCTCTCCATCTTTGCAAGTAAGTGTTGCTTCCATAAAGGACATCTTGGCTTTTAGAGTGTCTCAGAGCAGACAGGTAGAAGCAATGGATATTACACTAAAACTCTGCTATTATTGAACACTTTTCATCTTGTTGACAGGAAAGAGAAAGGAGAGAAAAGAGCATCTGTGTCTTTATCAAAGATTCTGGTCTTCCTCTGGTGTTCTAACATCAAACTAAAACAACAGACTGAACTTTACAATAGCAAGGAGTATAATATGACTTGGAATTCATTGCTCTTTGTAATGAACCATGTTTTTATAACAGGGGAATTTTCTATTTAGATTAGATGATTGTGACTGTATTATCTCCCAGCTTATACAACAAGTTCAAATTGGAGCAGAAGGGTGCACAGGTCTTTCTAGAATTGCAACTTCCTGCCTGTTGCAGTCTCTCTGATCAAGTCTCAGCAGCTTTTTTTTTAAAAAAAACAGGATCATGTTGGAGATTTCAGGGGGATTTTATTGGCAATCAGTTATCTCAAGTGTTAGCAGTATAGACACATTACAGGGAGCTGATCAGCTTTTAAGCTGACCAACTGGCATCCATTCCCAGTTGTCAAAGTTTCTGGAACCCATATTGCTCATTGAAAGAACTGATAGATATAGAAATTAAGTTTCCTTCAAGAATCAGAGGGGTAGGCATGTTAGTCTGGAACTGCAGAAGTAACAAAGAGTCCTGTGGCACCTTGGTTAGTCTTTAGGGTGCCACAGGACTCTTTGTTACTTCTGCAAGTTTCCTTCAAAAGCTATGGGCAATGAGGTAATAGCCAGTCTTCCCCAGACTCCTGATAGAGTTATATGAAACATTCCAGCATGACTACTTGTTACATTTAAAATTCAAACAAGAATTTGAAGACAATAGAATGACTTCTCAGGATTAAACATGTATGAGTGATATTTTAAGACAAAGTTATTGAACCTCAGGTTGCGGTGGGTGTTTGAGAAAACTTTTCTCTACGTGTGACGGAGTCAGTCCAGAAGGATATAGGAGAGTGCTGGAGGGCAGGTATATGAGTCTCAGGATGTGCAGGTCCCTGTTCCCTGAATAGCCAAACAAAGGCTTCTCCAGGCCAATCAAGACACCTGGGGCCAATTAAGAACCTTCTAGAAAGGAGTAGAAACAGCTAGCCTAATTGGGACACCTGAAGCCAATCAGGGACTGGCTGAAACCAGATAAAAACCTCCCAGTTAGTCAGGTGGGTGTGGGTGTCAGGAGCTGTGGAAGGAAGTTGTGCTGTTGGTGAGACTGAGTGGTGGACAACATATCATACAGAAGGAAGGAGGCCCTGAGGTAAAGGTGAAGTGGGGTTTGAAGAAGCAGGGACTGCTGTGGGGAAGTAGCCCAGGGAATTGTATTGTGTTTTGTGCCTAAAAGGTCAGCCATCTTAGCTGATACTATTAGGGTCCCTGGGCTGGAGTCCAGAGTAGAGGGCGGGCCCGGGCTCCCCCACTTTTCCATCTTCCATACTGGCCTGTGATGAAGGTAACTCACTAGGCGGTGACTCTTCTCAATTATACTGAGAAAGGGAGGTCACTCTGGGGCCTAGATGAGTTTTCTGAGGCCCCTCAATCTGCCAGGAAGCACAGGACCCACAAGTACAAACTTGGAGCTTTGTCACATAAGCAATAGTTTCCGACAAATTCTGAGTGTCTCTCTCTCTCTCTCACGCACACAAGCCACCTGCTTGTGTTAAACCAACAATCCTAAGGTGGGATCTCTCTGCTACTTTCTTTAGCTCCCCTCCCTTTAAAAAAAAAAAGATAGCCCAGCTTGTTCCTTTCTTTGGAACTCAAGGAGATTTCTTTTTTCCCCTTCTTGGACAATCACTCCACTTCTAAGGTCACTGGCATCAACTAATGGGGTTTGATTGGGTCATCTTTGTGCCAACAAAAAACCTCCCATTCTATTAATTTTAGACTTTAAAAGTCCATAGATCCAAAAAGATACCCAATTCAGTCAGAAGGCCATAGGTATTTTGAGAAATTTTATGTCATGGGTCAGTCAACAGACATTGACTCAATATTTCTACAACATTCCCAGCTCAAAAATAATCTTAAAAATACAAAGCTAATAAAGAGTTGGAACTGAAATCATAGGAAACACTAATCATATACTCACTCAGCCATGAACAGAAGAATTATTCTTTATTCTTCAACTTTTCCTGTAGTACCAATACATGCTTATAGCATCCCTGTGATGAAGTTTACAACCCCCCTTAGAGAACATAGGCAGAAGAGAGAGGAGAGCTTTACCCACCTACAGGAAACTAGGCTGACCACACCCCAGAACAATTGTCAGTCATGGAGACAGCACCCACAGCTGGGACCAATCAGGAAAACAAGCCCAGCTATAAAAGGAGGGAAAACAGGTAGCACATTAAGGTAAAAGGCCTTGGGAGGATGGTGGGGAAACTGTGCTATGCTCAACTACCTCCATAGAATCAATAGAAAGACTACAAGTCCTGGATCTTAATGGCTGATTGATACATTTTATGAATGGGCTAATTTGAGCTGAATAGAGGAGAACGAGTTTGGTGAACGTTATGCCACAAAAAGCAAAACTGCCCACAGAACAGTTGACAATCCTCTTTTATAGTTTGGTGCTCAAACACAACTTTGAACAACATTATTGATACACAGGCTTGGGGTGAATAGGTAGATTTCAACTCACAGTGAAAAAAAAGTCTTAATTTTTTTAATCAAGTCACTGTACAGTACAGGGGTTCATTTTTATATACAGATCTATCAGCCTCACAAAAGGTTAGAATCTCTTGTGAAGTCAAGCCTTCATCTTATGCCTAGAATAGGATAAAAGTCCTTATTCCCTTCCCCCACCAAATTTCTTAGCCAGCATGCTTTAATAAAACATTTAAAAACCCTAGTGTTTCCAGGATAACTTGTATTTTAATGTGGGTTAGCTGGTCAAGATGAACTGTGGGGTGTTTACACTTGTATGTTTTAAAACCCTAGTAAAACTGGAAGCTATTACATTTAGAAAAAAAAATTACACCTTTTATCCTAATTTAGAGATAACTGTCAACAGAAATCTGGCTTCCTCTTATTAATGACATAATAACAGTAATGAACATTTAGAGAAGCTATGAAACCGTTGCATATTTTGGCCAACATGACTAATACAAAATACAGAAAGATACTATTGAGCCTAGTACAGTAAATGAGACTGATACAGTAGACTCTCGATTATCTGGGATGATAGGGAAAAAATTAATCCTGGTTAATAAAATCCTGGATAATCACCATCCACAGAAAATAGAAGTAAAGGGGGTTGGTTCACCAGCCACCCTGCGCTGGTGGGAGGGGAGGGTTGGTTCACTGACTGCCCTGTGCCCTGGTGTGTTTTTGGTTTTTTTGTGCTTGGGGCGGCAACAAAGCCAGAGCCGGCCCTGCGAGTTACACATACATTATTTTTATATATAGACATCCTGGTTAATCCACAACCCAGTTAACCCGATCCTGGATAATCGAGAGTCTATTGTATGTGGAAGTTGGAACATATGTATTTCTGAGTCCCTTCTTCCAAATCTATCCTGTAAAACTGAAAATCCCTACATCTACACCATATCTATATTGAGAAGCAGGCTGTATCAGAGTTGCATCAAAATGATGGAAATTCTGGGAGTAAAGTTACAGAAAACAGGACATGTGAACTGAGTATTTTGTTAATTTTCAAAAATCTTGCATATGCCTTTCCAGCAAACCAAGTCAGTTAAATGTGTTAACAACACAGATTGGTTTGGTTGAAACTCTGTAATAAGCAAGGGGTACAGGTAAATCAAAGTTATTTGTAAGTGTATCAATAGCTAAGTGCAGGAAAGAGTGTAATAGGCCTAAGTAACGATTGAACTGGAGACTCCATTATTTGTACTCTCAGGCCTGATTCATATTTTCCTGGATACCACAGAAGAAAAAGTGACACTGGGAATATGGTTTAATTAAGATGCAACTTTATTTACTAACACACTTGTACAATCTGGCAATAACTCATCCTGTGCAGGTTATCATTCTTTCTGTAATCCATCCATCTGTCATCAACCCTCTTCCCTCCTTCAATTTTCCACTCCTATTTCTAGGACCCAATAGCCTACTCCTCATATAAAGAGAGTGGGGAAGAAGAGGTTGTTTTAGGATTTTGTCCTAAGGATGTCCTTTTGTTTTAGGATGAGCCCCAACCTCATTCTCCATCTTCTTTAGGTGATGTCTTCTCCTAATCTGCTTCCCATTCCAGTTTATCCAGGAACCAGTCCCCCTATTGCACAGGAAGCACCTGCCTTACGCACCTGACAAGTTGCAACAAAATGAATTTTACAACATAACCTACCCACCAGGCCCCTGGGCTGCTAAGAGAATGGCAAAAACTGGCAATGAGGGAAAAATTCCTTCTTAGCCCTGAAAGGTAAGTAGTGTGATGCCAGCAGCAGAGTCCAAAACACATGTCCTAAGCTAGTCTCAAGGGGAGGAGGAAGCTTTCCCCCACCCCTAGCAGCTAAAATGGCATGTCCAGGCAGGGTGACAGGTGGGATGCCAAGTAGGCTTATGCTGCACCCTTCTGCAGCGTGTCTATACCGGGGGTTACGTCAGATCAATTGTATGTGGATTTGTCACACCCCAGATTGTTATTGGTTCACCAACCTAATTTCTGAATGTAGACCAGCCATGCATACATTTTTCAAACCAAAGGAAGAGCTCTGTGTAAGCTCAAAAGCTTGCTTCTTACCAATAGGGTTTTAAGGTCAGGCTTGACAAAATCCTGGCTGGATGATTTAGCTGGGGATTGGTCCTGCTTTGAGTAGGAGGTTGGACTAGATGACCTCCTGAGGACCCTTCCAACTCTGACATTCTATGATTCTGTGCATAGACACCCAGTAGCCTGATGGCGAGGACATGGTCCTGATAGTTTAAAACCCAGGTTCAAGTCTCTATTGTGCCTAGTTCTCTCACACACCCCTCCTAGGTATTTTAATGCTTCTTTCAGATTTGAAAGAGACTCGGACTGAAAAATAAATATTTTGACAATTCCATTTTCATGAAAAACATTTTAGAAAGGTTTTATTTTTATTCATATTTCAAAATCTTGGAAGTTACTGCAAAATGGAATGATCATCCTCTTGACAGCTCTATTAATATGGACTGGATTCCTCCTGGTTGTTAAATGGGTGAGAGAGAACACAAAGAATCTCCCCCCATTCCACTTGGCCACTCTGCTTAAGAAGTCCTCTGCTTCTGCTTGAAGAAGAACAGGAGGCTGTTCCTTTCCTACTCTCCCAGGAGCACATGGTGCCCCTAAAGAAAACAGCAAGGAGTGGATGGATGGGAGCTTATGAACTTGCTAGTAAAGTTAATGATCAGCTTTGGGGGATGTCTGTAGATCAGATATGGATGTACAGTTTCTGCATACCAAGCAATTCCAGGAAGCGTTATGCTTCCCCAGACAGATGGCCCTTGTAGGCATGTGCAGGGACAGACTGCTCCTAACTGTGGACTTCCTAAATTGTTGTTAAGTAGATTAAATTCTCAGCATTTAAGGCCAGAATAGGGACCTTCTGAATTAGAACATTTAGCAGGACCTCTGAAATATCACAGGCCTTTATATTTCACCCACTGATCTCTGTAATGAGCCCAAGAACTGATGTTGGGCTAAAGCAGATATTTTTCAGAAAGGCATCCAGTCTGGAATTTGAAGGCATCAAAAGATGGAGAATGCACCACATCTCTTCGTAGTTTGTTGCACTGGTTAATCTTCCTCACTGTTATTTATTTAAATAAGTGTGTCTTATTAACAATTTGACTCTCTCTAATTTCAGATTCCACTAATTGGTTCTCATGATGTTTTTCTCCCCCAACTTAGAGAACCCTTTTAGTACTTGGCATTTTCTCCCTGTGAAGGTATTTGTACACCATAATCAAGTCATTTCTCAATCTCTGTTGATAAGGTAAACAGATTCAGTTCTTTTGGCCTTCAGCCCTTGATTCGCCTCTTTTACACTCTCTCCAACTTTTTGACAATTTTAAATGTAGACACCAGAACCAAATGCTTTATTCCAGTATCCATTTCACTAATGATGTATAAGGGGTAAAAATCACCTCCCTACTCCTGCTCTCCTGTTTAAACATCTAAGGATCACATTAGATGTATAATCACATTGTGCCACAGCACTGCACTAGGAACTTGTGTTGAGTTTCTTGTCCACTATGACCCTTAAATCCTAGTGTAGTCTATCCTCAGTAAGAAAAAACTGACCAACATTAACTATATAAAGCACACCTGAATCACCTTCGGACATCTTTTGGAGAATCTCAAACATTGAAAGCTGATCCTGCAATCAGCTGCAACTATTGTCACAAATAAGTCTAATATATGTGTCTGTCGGTTTGCAATTAAACATACTTATGCAATTCCTTGTTCATGTTGAAAAAGTTGTTCTCCACATAACAGAAGGGCATAAGCACTCAATCTTGTCACAACAGGTTTTAAAATCATATTTTCATGACAGTTTGCCAACATTATAATGATATATGTCCCTAAACTGCAAGTGAACTGCAGTTGATCTTTTCCCAAGTTATCTGGTGGGAAAAAGTCTTAACATTATCATTTGAAATGTAAGGAAGCATTGTCAATATTGGTAATTAAATTTTCCCTCACCCCCATCCAAAAAAAAATAAAATAAAAAAGGAGATTCAGCCACAAGCCATCTTTTTGGCTCACACATAATTTGAATGTATGCCATGACATACTTCACATATTATTCAAATGGACCTTTAATCCACAAAAAAATCTAAAAGTGACAGAGTACGGTGGCACCTTAAAGACTAACTAAAGTATTGAAGCATAAGCTTTCGTGGGCTAATGCCCACTTCATCGGATGGCATTAGCCCACCAAAGCTTATGCTTCAATACTTTAGTTAGTCTTTAAGGTGCCACAGGACTCTTTGTCACTTCTGTAATTCCAGACTAACATGGCTACCTCTCTGATTCCTAAAAAAATACAAGACTACCCTGCCATCTGTTTAGCTTGTTCCATATATAGTCTTAATTAGAAATTCACAACTCATTTTCTTGGATGAAAAAGGAAATAAGAAAGTGAAATGATTACTAAAGATAAAAGATAAGCACATATTTGAATGTTTTGCTGGATTGGGCCCTGGGTCTCACAATATGCTCATGAATAACAAGTTGTTCTACTGCCTATTCTCATATTTGTATTTATCTGTTTATTAGTTCAGGATGGACTAAATGGTTCACAGAGCACTGTGACATGACATTGCTGAAAAGAGATTAAGTATATGCTGGCTTTGTAGCTGTTAGCATTATCTGATATTAAACTGCACATTGTTTTCTTGTTGCATTATGATTTAATGATGTGTACGTACGACCAGAGGATCATCAGAAAAATCCAATCTAAGATACTAATGAAATGGGTATTTTTTTTTTTTATTTTTTTTTTTACTGTAGTTTAAGATGGGGCAATGATACACATGCATACGGACTTAGTAATACACTACTAAACCTGTTCTCAAGACATGGCATGTTCTCCAAGGAAACAGGATCAGACACCTGGCTTCTTAGGTGGTGGTATTTTGGCAATGAATAAAGAGGCCTGTAGTCACAGCAAGAACAGACAGTGATGCAGAATTGCAAATAAGGTAAGTGTACAATCTGAGCACGGTAATAAAAATGGTTGCCTAGAAATAGAAGTAAAAAGTTCACAAGATATAAAATCTGTTCCTTAATATGGCATGACTTCTGCATAAATTGAAGTAAAATAATAAAATGTGGTACTTGTAAAACACAATACATGTCTCCAAACACTATGCAATCATTAACATTTCCTCACTCTAGTGAGATAGTTACTAACCTAAGTGGTGTTGTCCTGATTTTATAGATTGGAAAATGGAATTTATGGGCTAAATCCACAAAGGGATTTAGCCACGGCCTTCAGGGTCCATAACTATGGAGAAGTCTACACCAAAGGGACTTCCCATGAAATGGAAACTCCAGGGCTTCTGAGGTCTGTAGCTGCCCTCCAAGTGGACTGTCCCAAAATTGGAATTCTACTTCCTGTGCCAGGAGGCTTAGGTTTTTTTTGAGTTTTGTTCTAAGTCAGAAGGAAACTAAATTTCAAAATCCTCTGCAAAAACAGAATTATCTTTTTTCACACTGCTCTAAACTTTAATTCATAGAGTCATAGGGCTGGAAGGGACCTTGAGAAGTCATCTAGTCCAGTCCAGTAACTATTTTTGTTTATCATCTAACAGCATGTTACTAGGGACATTGAAATGATAAAGTTAATAAACACATATTTCTCATGACATCATGGGTAGCATAAAGATTCTAATGCTGTAATGTGGTAACACCCTGACAGAGAGATCGGATTATATAGATTCTTAAATTCACAGTACAATCAATGTGAAAACCTTCATTGTTATAATTATTGTAGTTTTGTCTGATATTGACATAAGGATTTCAAAACTTGTTAAACTTCTTGAATAGTTTTTTTTAAAAACTCTGTAGATTTTTCAAAACATTATGGACTGCTGCTTTCTTACTTTGAATATGAAAAATAAGGAATTCTGGGTATGACTTCCTCTCATTTTCACTGCTGTAATTTAGAAGCAACTCCAAAGAAGTCAAAGGAATCCCACCAACATAAAATGAACGTACATGAGTAAAGAATAAGTGTAAAAAAAAATCATATTTGATTAAATCTCTTGGTCCCGGTTGAATACTGACTAAGAGCTTGAGAAGCAATAATGCATTAGTTACATGAGTCTTAAATTGCTGAGTGAGCTCAGGTAAGAGCTCATCTACACCCAGAGTTATTCTGGCATAACTGTCCCAGAACAAGTCCATATGTAGACACACTAATTCTAGGGCAAGAGTGCCTTGTTCTATTTAACATAATCTGCTTTAAAGTCACACCTACCTTAATCCAAATTATTTTTCAAGTGAAGATATGTCTTAAGAGTATCCAAAAGATTGAGGCTTCTTTCCTCTTCCTCCCATCCACTCCCACATGACCCTCTAATAGTATTCCTGTCACCCTTTCCAAGTTGTATCTGTATAATAATTTCTCATCTCCCTCTCTATAGCACACTAATGGGCCCAAGAGTCAATCTGATCTCCCTTTATGGTAGCAAAATGAATTTATCTCCTCCTAGCAAACACAAAGAGAAACCTATAAAAGCTTAAACTTTCATATTCAATTTCTGAAACTTGAGAATGGAGCTATAAGTTTCCTAGTGGTGGGGGAACCACAGACATACATTTACAGTGGCTGAAGTATACATGAAAATAGATCTTGAATTCATAAATTAACAATCATCATCATCAAACATTCTTATTAGATCTAATTTTCAACCTGCCCTCTGCCACAGAGCTTTTGACTATGGGCCTCAAAAGTAAGCCTACTGGTGCCACTACACATATGCAATTATCCTTTGGAAGTGTGTACTTTAACGCTTTAAACATAAAGTGATGTCCCCAATCTAAAGATACTGATGGTTTCAGTGTCCTATAATGTATGATGGTGTGAAAACAATCGGGTACAATTACAGACTTGTAAGTAAAGATCCTCAAATGTTTTAAGATGACCAGAAGAATAATGAGTTAAATAAGCACCTATACTACAAATGATCAGAAACTATTTTCATAAGCAAAATTTCTACCCCTTCCTTAAAATCAATAGCCAAAGTCCATGGCTTCTAGGAAGTAGTGGTGGTTGGGGATTTTTCAGGGGCAGGAAGAGGGTTAGAAGCCCAGGTGTTTATTTAGTTTTCTCAAAAAAGTTTTAATCCTTTGGGCTGTGGGCAAATATTTACATCAATTTCTTAATTCATATTAAAAAGGATTAGTATATTTTGCCTTTCATTCTGCTAGTCTAAGATTATCTCCCTAGAGGATTAGGGAATTCCATATTCTCACAGTAGATAGACTTTTTAGAGTTCGGAATCTCATCTTGTCTATGGCTTGTGTTATATATGAATTTTTGTGAAGTAATTATGAAATATAATTTAGGTTCTTTTAATGTTTGTGGAGAGTATATGTTTTTAATGTAAGTAATATGGTTCTGTAGGGTACAACCAAGTAGAAAATTTGGAAAGGATGGGAATTGTCTATGGAGAGCAAATGATTATTTTAAGAAAATCTATATAATTGCTAATCTTTGTTAATATTCAAAGGCCTAGGAGGGGCTGAATCATTGGATTTCTCTCTTCTCTGCCTCTTAAGAATTAATGTTGGGATGTATATAATAAATCTAGTGAAGTGAAATAGTTGAATAAGTTTTCTTTATTGTATATTGGTAGATCCAACATTTATATTTTGGTCCAGCAGCAGAAAAGGCTAATATGACATTAACTTGTATCAAAAAATGTTAAATTGAAGACATAAATTAGTGCCACCATAGTTATTATAATGGAAGTCTTATCACTGTAATTCTTCTCTGTCACACACGCTGCCTCAAAATAATTTCTGCTTAAGATCTTTGTACGTATTTTTTTTAAAAAATATTCCTCTGGCAAAGTGAATGTTTCAGATTAGTGAAACAAAGCATTCTGTTGATATTTTTTTCCCCCATTCTTGGAAAAATGTGCTTCCCTTTTGGAACATCTCATTTCAGTCTGGTGTGGTCTAGAAATTCCATTTTTATTTTGTTTATTCAGTTTGATAGTAACAGTTCCAAGAGTATTTTGAGCCATATGAGGGGTTAATTTTAAGAGTAATTTATACTTAAACAATGAGCTTCTGAGAATGCGGTCTGTTCCTAGTAGAGTATATCAGTTTTCCGATATAAACAACGGGCCAAATCCTGAAATTATTCAGTTTCTTCTTAGTCCTTACTTGAGCACTGAAGTCATGAAACCTATTCTTAGAGTTTCACAAACAGCTCTGGAAACTAAGGAGCCAACTCTCATTGAATTTCAGTGTGAGATGGCTGCCCACCTCTCTCTGTTTCTTTTCTCTATTACAGCTTTTAAGTCTGACCTCAGATCAGCCAATCAAGATCAACTGGAGAGCCAACTATCATATCTCCAATTAAATTACAAAGGAGAACATCAAACAGTTCTCAAAAGAAAAGGTCCTTACTTTACTTCTAGATGCACATAGTCATTTATTTATATTATATATATGAAATAATTATTCAAAATCACTGCCTATGGATAATTTAAATATGTTAACAAAGCTAGCCAGAAATTTCTCCTCAAAACATTTTTCAAGTGAAAAAAACCTGCCTTTTTTGCAAAGTTTTAATTTCAGTTTAAAAGTGTCAGCTATAATCACTGCTATGGGGGGAAAAGATTGGAATTTTGACATTGTTTTGGAATTGCAAAATTCATGTAGGATTTTTACATTATTTCATAATGTGTCAGAATTAGAATTGGTGAAATATTTTTGAAACAAACTATTTTTGCTGAAAAATGCAAATTAGGTTACACTGAAAATTTTCAAGTTAGAGTCCATGAGGCCAAATTGCTTTGGTAAAAAATAAAATAATAAAATAAAAAAATCTGAACATTGCTATTCTTGATTTAAAAAAAAAAAAAGTATTTCAAATATGACATGTCAACCGCAACTGCCCTATGCACTGCTGCTATTGACAAGATGTGAACTAATGTAAAACATGAAAAATCCATAAAGTAAAATTAAAAATTTCAGAATTTCAAAAAGTTAGCTCTGCTTATTAATGACACACTTTTTATGGTATCAAGGCTTTACAGAAGAAATAAAAAGATTCAGTTCCTGGTGCAGAAGAGCTTAAATCCTAATGTTAGACATGACAAACAAAGTCTGGATATGAGCACAGAAAGGGAAAAAGGTCAATTCACTCACTTCTTATAGGCAAAACAGAAGAAATACTGTTCTGTGGAAAGGATTTTAAGAGGAAGACACGGGGTGGTAACTTGGCAAACAGTGAGGTTAATGGACGGACAGAGTAAGTTCAAATGTAGTTAGTAGTCAGGAGATGGGATAAAAGAGGTACGTGGAGATGAGCAGTAAGCAGAAGATTTCATTAGTGACAAGAGAAAAGGAAAGAAGGGTGTTACAAGGTCACATTGAATTGCACCAATCTTTTTATTGATGTTACCAAGGTTTAGGCATAAAGAAGATGAAGGGGAAGAAGGTGGCTTTCAGGGAGCAAGCAGACAAGCAGGTGATGGGAACTATAAGGGTTGGATTCAGCAAGTGAGGGGAAATTGCTATCCCTTCCCAAAGTGGCTTTAGTGTTGTAAGAAGAAAGTGGCAAATTTTAAGCGGAGAAGGTTTATTCTGTTCTAATTTTCATACACAATGGAATTACAACACTAGAGTGGAATATCCCAATGTGATCAATAGTTTATTGCCTAAATAACTGTCCCATGAAAGTACATTACATTAATCATAACTGTACACAGATAAATGTACAAATTATTTTTGTACAATTTAATAGTTTTTCCATTATAAAAAATCATTCCAGTGACAATTGTTACATAAAAATTCTACCTCCATTAGTGTAATTATAATGTTCAACCACTTTTAGTTGGATGATATCTATGAACCTGGAAAACACTCCTCTCCCCGCTCCCCTCCTATTTTCAAAGGTTTGATAGATATGCTTATACAGGAAGTTCTGAGATTTATTTTTAAATCAACAAAGACTTAATCACTATCAACTGACTGAGCGGGTATCTTTGAAGGTAAGGGACAATGTTCTTTCCTCCCAACCAGATTCACAGTTTTGTTTATGGAAAAAATCTTCAGCTCCCAGATTGCTCAGTTCTAATTCTTCTGTTCATATACTTCGGCACAGAAGTATATAAACTTAACACAGTGCCAGCTACAGCAGCCAAGATTAAGAGGTGTAAATGCCACTTTCAGCATCTGTTGCAATTTATTAACTCTACCCTTATTTTATAGATTAGAATAATTTCTGATGGAGAATTTATATAACACAAGAGATTGTACAATCACAAAACATGAGAAAAAAGTTATTTCACTTATGTATTCTGATTAGTTGCTCTTTGTTAAAAGGGGTTTGGCACTGAAGAAGGCACAACAAAATAACGGAAGCCCCTGAACCAAAGATCATACAAAAGAAGGCCCAGTCCTGCAGAAAATTACACACAGTCCTGGGATGACTTGCGGCATGCAAAGAATAGGGCACAGAGTCTAGTTTCACTATCAGAGTGGAGAAGTGGGCAGAGTCCTGATAAGAGACAAAGGAAGACCCTAATTCTCTACTTCGTGGAGCAACAGTAGCAGAAAACTGGGCTAAAATAATGGAGAGCCCAAGATCTCAACGGTGGTGGAGCTGGGGGCAGGGTCCTGAGCACCTGAGAAAAGTTTAAACTTGATTTGGATTGATCTATTGGGCTTGATTCTCTGCTGCCTTGCACCTCCTGTAATCATTCATATCTCTGCAAAGTGAGCATAAGAAGCTATCATTCGGACTTGTTAGTATTTTATACCCACTTTGCACTCATAACTACACTAAGTATAAGGCAGTTGTGGATCAGGTCCATTTTAGATAGGACACATTTATGCACACCTTGGCATGGTTTGTATTATGTTTAAGTAAAAATGATCAAATTAACTAAAAGGTAATGTAAAGGATTGCACATTTGATTTAATAAAATTTAATACTTGTTTTTTCTTTGTAGCTTTCCTACTTCAGTTGGCAGAAAGAGATAAATATAGAGTATCAGTAGCTAATGAGAAAATGATTTTCAAAGAGCTTAGTATTCATTTGTCATATTTATGAATTGCCATGAATATTTTGGGCTATGTGTTATGTTCAAGTGCTATAAACCAGCAGAGCTCCATTGATGGCAATGAAGTGCTACCTATTTAAACCAGCTGAGGATGCACCCATTTTTACCTTAACACAAGTCTCATTTTTATTTACTGAAACAAATACACACACTAGAAAAGTTAATTTTGGAAAGAGTCAATCATTTACTGATGCACCAGTGATATTTAGAATGGAAGATCTCATACTTATGACCTTCATTACTGCTGTATCGGAAAGCCTCACAATCTTTAATGTATTTATTGTCTTTGGCAATACTTGCCAGTGTACTTAAGATCATAGGACTGTGTTGGGAAGATTTTTTTCTGTTTACTGTCTTGTTACAGACAGTAACCCATGAGGATATGACATTGTTGAGTGCAGCTTTTATTTGTTTATTTTCTCTAGTCACTCTGGTTCTAATGAAATCAATTAGACTATTCATGTGGGTAAAGTGAGCAGAATGTAAGACCCAACACCCTGGTTCTTACACATGTGAAAGAACTTTACTCCTACAAGTAATCCCATTGACTTCAGCTGCAAGGGATGACGACTTCCAAGAGAGAAGGTTGCAAGAACAGGCCTTTGTTTTAACTCCTTCAGTGACAAGATAGATAATCTCATTCAAGTGAGGACAGAACATTCTTTCTCCGGAGAGTTGCCCACGCTGACAGAGCAGGAATGGCAGGGCTCTCTCTTGAGGTGCAGGGGTTAAAAAGGGTGCAGCTGCCACACCATTAAACACTGCCATACACTCCTCTGAAAAGATCACTCAGAAAGATACAAGCTGTCAGAACAGAGAGCATTCAGAACAGAGACTGAATATTCTACTGTTTCCTTGCAGAGATAATGATCAGAAAGGGTTCCCATTTAGCATAGTTTTTCCTGAACTCCATAAAGTTGGCTGTTGCAGAGAAATATTTAAGAAACTTTTGCAACAACTCCTGAGGCCATCTCGTGATTTAAGGAGTCCCCACGTTGTCCCACTGAAGTTAATTGATCTACTCAAGGAGTAGTGTACATTTTGAACAATATAGGGTTTTTCATCTTAAGCCTCTTTACCCTATTTGTTGGAGAGAAGCACCACGGTCTAGTGGCACTTGACTAGGAGTCAGGAAACATAGTTTCTATTCATGGCATTCTGCCACCATTCTTGGGCAAGTCACCTCACCGGGCCTCAGTTTTCTCATCTGTAAAATGGAGACAATGCTTACCTGCATATGAAAAGCAGTTTGTGCTCTACAGTTGAGAAGTATGGCATAAGAATTATTCAGCCCTCACCATAACAAAGGGAAATCAAACTGCTCATAACTTGTGAAAAAAGATCTCTCCCTGCATATTTTGTAGGAGACACCAGAACACATTAGTTTTCTCCCGCTGGGCACACACCAAAAAGTGAGTCTGAAATCTGGCAAAAGTTATACTAAACTGCAGAGATATTCAAATTGCTGTAAGTGTCAGTCATCTTGGAAGAAGTAGAAACTCTAACTGTGCTGAAAAAACTGAGCCTGGCATTTAGCATGAGATCATCTGTTGCAGCATGACCTGGGTTCTGAATGCAATTTTCCTTTTACCTTCACATACATGACAGAGAAGGGTGAGGAGGCCGAGAACTTTGGAATGGTTTACATGATGATTTTTGAGTTTTCTGAGCCAGGAGAAATACATATCAATGCTCTTGGTGATTAGTTAACTGAGATCGGACAAGGAGGGAATTCTGAAGTAATAATACTTTGGAATAACATAGTCCTTTTCTGTGAGATCCTCAACTACTTTTAAAAAACATTAATTATATTTCCAGCAAGGGAAATAAGAACAGGTTTGTTACTTTGTCTCTACAATATCAAATTTAAAACCACATAAAAAGAATATCAAGGTTGCAAAGTGAAGAATTCAAAAGTTAGGAAATGCCAGGATGCAGATTGCCTGTGTAACTTTAATTCAACTCCCCTGTGCATATGCATGATGATATAATCTAACTACATGGCCACATACTATTTTTTCTACAGGATAAACACCTCATCTGAAAACAGATGGTGCTCATTGAATTACCAGCTATTCAATATTTCATTTTCTGTATTCAATGTGATGCTATATTTACTACAAATTTCTCAAATTCTGTTCTGAATAGAAAATTATTAATTTCCTTATGTGCTTTCCATGATGCTAATAGTATCTGAGCATTAAACAAACTTTCGTTTTTACAACAGTCCACTGTGTTGAGGGGGCATTATTATCCCTTTTCCACAGATGGATAACTGAGGCATAGAGAAATAAATGTGGAAAGTGTCCACTAAAGTTAAGCATCACTTAAAAAACAAATTTTTCACAGGTGACCACTGCCTGTTTCTCTCATTTTCTGGTTGCCAAAGTTAGATTTTAAGTGATTATAAGTCAAAGCAAAACAAGGCAGATTTGGTCAAATGAAATAAAAGCAAAACACGTTGTAAGCTGATCTTAACACTTTCAGTGCCCTTACAAACTTAGATACTTCTCACCAGATGCTAGCTGGTTGCCCTTCAGCCAGGCTCTCCCCTTTGATCAGCACTTGGGAGTGATGTCTGGAGATGGAGGTGAAAGAGAGAGGAAGAGCATGAGAAACATAACTCCCTTTCATCATGTTCTTTCTTCCCTCTTGGCTTTACCCGCTCCCCCGCTTCAGTGTCAGGTGAGCATTACTGAGTCATAGTCCCAAACTGTCCGCGGGCGGGATAGGATGTGACTCACTCCAGAGTCCAAGAAATCCTTTCTTACTGCTCAGGCCAGTGTCCTTTGTTCCCGTGAGACTAGGCTGGGTTTGTGCCATACATACCCTGATGAGGTGTGAACAGCCCCTCTGTTCCTGCAGAGTTTTGCCTGGACTTGTTTTAAGCCATGAGAACACATTTTCAGCTGCATAACGGTATACATGAAGTTACCATCTATAATATAACATCACTATAACAATAATGCTCAGTGCATCACGAGCCTTCCAGAGACACCCAACATGACAAACGTTGCAGTGGATACCACACAATCATTTTATAAGGATGAACATGGGGTGCAGGGTGTTCCCATGAGGTGAAGAACATCACACACCCCAGTACAGAGGTATCCTCCAGTGGTATACAGGTTCTTATGCTATCCCTTTCCTTCAGTCATTACAGTGAACATAACTGAGGCATCTCTATATCTTGTTGAGCCTCTCTGCCACCTCTGTTCCAAGGGGACAACGGAGCTCATGAGATAAAGTGTAAAGTAGCCAAAAATATATATTTCACTAGCTGGTATTTCACAGAGGATTGTGACTCCAAGCAAGGAATACAAAGCAAAAACAGATGCACTCAGAAACAAAGTTGTTACTTTCACGCAAATATCTCTAATAAAAACAGGGAAAGAAAAAAGAGCCAGAAAGTACAGTACATGATATGCATGTAGAATTATTTTTAAAAACAATGAAATGCTTTAAGAGTTTTCCATTGGGTATCACTCTGGCTTTACCTTCCTGGAGAGGGATTGAGAGAGAGAGAGAAATAGAGAGAAAAAGAGAGAGAACTACAATACTGACTAGAGTGAATGGAATGAACCACGTTAACCTGGGTTAAAAGCTAGAACGGGAAATGTTTTGTTTCCTTGAGTTTCATGAGGCATTAAGAAAACACACCACAAATTAGAAACAGTTCCAGAGAACAATGGATCCATATGCCATAATAAATCGAAAACAATGTCCAAGATTTTTCCAGAAGTGACTTGTGATTGAGTGTCCAAACTAATACAGATTAAAGGGGCCCAATTTTCATATAGCAATGAATGCTTCCCCCGCCAAAATCACCCCCCTTTAAGGCACATCAGTTGTGCACCCAAAATCAGTCACTTTTGAAAATATTGGTCAGTAAATATTTGTTTGCTATCATTGTTGTCCACTCCTAGAGCAGTGAGAGATAGTGGGACGCTTTGATAATACAGGCAGACAGGAAAACAAGTGAAAATGGGTAACACAGATCACATCAGGTGGGCAGTTGTCAACATACCAAGTGCTAACATGCAGTGCTAACATACCAAGATATTGACTGTAGGCATAGTGCTGTCTCAGCCTTCAAAAACAGAGGTTATAAGGGCTAATACTTGACAGATTGAGGCCTAAGCCACTGCTGTCCTATCATATGTGCCTTGCCCAATTGGTGGAGCAGGCTGGAGGCATATTATTGTGGCATTTCTTGGCTCTGACCACTGCTGCTACACTTGGCAGGCAAGAAGCCCCCCTTAAAAATACAGCTCTCCTCAAAACTGTCTTAATCATTGAAAGAGTACCAGGTAAGAGTCACCTCCAAAAAATTAGGCTCTCTAGTCTGCCATCTATGTAGCTTATCCCCAATGCCAGCCCTAGAAGTAACCTGTCCCTCATCCACACTGTCCACATTGAATACAGAGCACAGGAGAATTTGCCAAGTACTTTAGATTACTCACAGAACTCAAAATCAGTCTCTCTGGGACTATTTGGTTATAAGAGGGTCTCTCTCGCCTTTTAATGCACTGCTTCCAAATACTTATATTCATGGATAAAGCCACTTGTGCAGTTGATTTTTCATATTTGATTTGAATATGCAAATTTTATGTATGATGAATAAAACAACAGTAATTATTCTTTGTGGGATGCATATAGCTGAGGGGGTCATCCAACAATATTTAATTGGAAATTGTGACAACCATGGGGGAACTGGACTTTCTATAATCAAAATTACTTCCAGTTATATAATGACTATCCAATCCCCTCAACTAAGACCTGAATGAATAATGTTTTTTAAAACAAGTATATGGAATGATATGTACAGATCAGCAGAGATGGGAGCATCACGGAGAAGATTTAATTGCATTCACCTGGGCTAATTAACTCAGATAAATATCAGATGGAAAAAGTACACGAAAATAAGTATTTGGAAGCAGAGCATTAAAAAAAAAAAGAGAGGAGAGAGAGACACACAAGATGGAATGAAGAGCAATTCTACAGCTTGAGAAGAATCACCAAGAAAATCCATGTGGAGTTTGTGACCAACCTACGGAAAAGAACAGGTAGAGTAACCAGAGAACTGGTGATGATATGAGAAGTGGTACACTACTAACAGCATCCAACAGTTTCTAGTGAGACAACTGTGACAAACTGATGGCCATCCTAGGACAACCACACCCTGTGGTGATTGGATTGCCACTTTCAAGGGCATCTCATCCCTGCACAGCCACTGACTTTTTCACTGCTCCTGCTCTGAGTTGCAGATCCCTCAGTGATCAGCATGACATCAGTAGCTCCTGCTCTCACCAGGCTTTCAGAAAAGAAATTAAGCCACATCCAGGAAAAGATTCTGTAGCTTCTCCAACTGTCTTCCTCAGAGACTGCTTATAAATGGAGTATATCATCTACCATACTACATTTAGTTTGACTCCTACCATATCTCTTCCACTGATCTGTAATTTTGTTAATTCTTTACTGCTTTAATTCAGTGCTGTCACTATTAATTTTATTGTTGCCATGTCATCTATACTTTATTTTGCTGTTAGCTAACACCTTTGTAATTAGTTTTCCCATTATATAAGCTTCCTTCCTAATGATGCACTTCTGAAATTCTGCCTTTTCATCTCTATTCTCATTCACTTCTTTCTCCACTCTTCTTCATCTAAGAGGCTATATAAAGAGTCAGTTTGTTTTGGATACTGAAGTCACTCTGTAGGGTCACCTCCTTGAGAGAAATGAAAATAAGGATTAAATCCTAACCCCACTGCAGTACAGCAAAACTCCCAGAGACTTGAATGAGGCCAGGGTTTTTCACAAACTGTCTAGGGTTCTTCATATGTGCCAAGTATTAAGGCTAGTCAATGACTGAGAAGGGAATTGAGTGAATGATCACCACGGAAACACCGAGGGGAGTTCACAGGCCCTGACCACATCCTGTTAGAAGACAGCAAAAAAGTAGTAAGGGGGAAACCTACTCTATTGTAAATGGGGTCTTATAGCATATTACCATAGTATAAAGGACCTTCAAGTAACACATTAAACAATATAACAAACTGTCAGATGTTGCTTTCATCCACTCCTCAAAGGTATAAGCAAGTCTAGTGGAGTGTTTATTTTGGTAGGGTTTTTGGTTTAAATATTCATGTTACTGTGAAAGACATGCACATTTCTAGTTAGCAATCAACTTGATTAAAAATACAATGAGCTCTTAATGGCTCCAAGCCACCAGGAGGACCTTGTTTTTATGTTTCAACTGAATCATGGCACACATAAAGGGGAGGTGCAGGACCTCTGCTTCTCAGAAATAACAGTCTACATTTTTCCTTCCTGAGGCTTCAATTTATCAAATTACTTAGCACATGCCTGAAATTAAATAGATCCTTATTCAGCAAAGCATTTAAGCAGAAGCTCCTGTTCTCATTGAATTCAGATCTGGCAGTTTTAGTTCTTGCCTCACTTCTGAATGATGTTGTCAGCCACAGGGCAGATCAATTTTATCTACTTTTCCTGTCCTAAGAGAGCCACTGCTATAGGTTAGCCTGATGGACTTCAGTGAATTACTGCACCTGAAGTGCAAAATCTCAAGGCATAGGGAGGAGTGGGAATTCTAATTCTGCTAAATTTCAATGTTTGCCTTATAAGAAGGGGGAAGGGGGGCATTTTTTGGTCTGACAATATATTTAGCAGATGTACAAGGCTACTCAATCAGAAGAAACACTACATATGACAACCCACTGGAAATTTTCCCTTACACAGCTATTATCTTTAACAGATTGTATAAGCAGTTTACTGTGCACTTTTCATATAAATTACTCTAATGGACTCATTTTTGGCATGCAAGATTCTACATGTTTATCTATCTTGAAGGTTAAATAATGTATATTATGTTGCATTATTTAGGAAATAATTTGATCACATAATTAGACTATTGGAAGCAAAGCTATGGACATGAATGCAAAATTAATATTCCTAGTTCCTGAATTAAATGTTTAACACAGCTACTGCACTTTAACATTTTAGTAACATAGGACTTCAAAGAAAATTAGATATTAGGTCAGCATAGTTCCTAATCCTCGGCATCTGCAGCAGGTATATAGCAGCCAATGGTGTAGGGACCACAGGACACATCAGTGGCATAGTATGTAGTTTGGTGTGTCAGTCTTTGAATTAGATACTTTCAAGAATTATTGCTCGCAGTCCATGCGGGAGGGGGGGAAGAGGAAGCATGCAGAAACAATTCCAAGCTAGATAGCAGTTGATAAAGCAATGGACTAAGGAAAACACCAGCACGTAAACTTCAAAGGTGGTAAAAGTGCAGGTCAGTCTCTAGTATAGAGTAAAGTTTTATTACGCTGCTAAATCTGGCAATGCTTGGAGAGTTTTGGGAGGTTCACTACAATTCATTGCCTAGCTTTACATTCTGAGTTAACTGGGTAGTCAATCAGAATCATTACTCTAAACAAGTGCTAGAGCAGGTCTATTTGCAATCTAATGTCTTGAAAAAGAAAGTATTTGATTGTAAGTGTCTGGCTATGGGGATATTGGATGTGGCTTAATTAGGCCTCAATGTAATTCCTAAATGTATGGGAGTACCCAGCAGATACAGCTGTACAGAATTCCCACCCCTTCTGTTACAAAACATCTGCTTCTGTCAGGCTGTTATGTGTATATGAGACTTGCTGCTGCTCAGTTTGTTAAGGGGAAAAGAGGATTTTCACTGCCCAGCTCTGGGCACATGTAGCCCCGCTCTCTTCCAGTCACCTGTTGGTGAAAGATGGGTCAGTATCCCCATGGCAACATGAGATGGCTCTGCCTCTGCATTGTATGTACCTCACTGGTTTGCTAGTCTTCCTTAAAGGGCATCCCAACTCTCCACCAAGCTTGACTAAAGTCCCCTCTGCCTACTGCATGGTGAGGTCATTATCCACAAAATTACAGTCACCACTGGCAGTCCCTGACTAGCTTTCAATTCACAGAAGATTTAGATGTTGGTTTTGCACCACAAAAGCATCCAAAGCATTTTTTTAAAATCCAGACGTCTTCCTGTGCATGTTTTAATTTGCACAAGTATTTAATGAATGGCTATTCCTCATGCAGAGACTGCATCCCGTCCCACAACCTACAGCTGCACAGTACTGACCACAAAGAAATGCAAGGGGATGCAAAAATATTCATTATATCCAAAATGAAATGCACTATCAATCATCCATTCTGTGAGGGCACAATGGTCCATGTATATGGATGCAGTTCATGGACAATTCATACTTTGAAATGTTCAAACTGTTAATCAAGTAACAGTTCACAAGTAATCAATGTGTTCACAAATCATTTCAAAACAGGAAACTTTTTTAAAAAACCACTGAATGTTCAGTAAATAGAATTTGCATTGCATATCTCAAACAGCTCTAGTTTTAATAAAAATAGTACTTTTGAAGGTTTTCCACTTGTGCACTTCTTTACGGAGTTATGCTCCAGCTTTTTGCATTGTCAAGCATGTTTAAGAAACATGGAATGCTATACAACATATCTTTCAGAATGATCACTCTGCTGTTTGTGGGTGACCATGCATGTAAAATGTCATTGAGTATTCTAGCCTGTGTATCTAACTCTGGGTCAGCATCAGATCCTTTTAAAAACCTAAGCAGCTCAACTACTTAGTGCTGACATCTGCATATTGTCACCTGCAGTTTGGAGGAACACCATTTCTCCCTTTTGCATCAAGGGATTGCCACATCTTCACCATGACTTAAAAATCCAAAAGAAGGAGTATGAGGGGTGGTGGGGAAGCTAGTTGCGCTTTTCTCAGCCTATCCGCTAACTTCAAGAACAGCAGCTGTAATCAAGTTTCATGTTTTTATTTTTAAAAATGTGTGCCATTAAATAGGGTATGTATTGATTATATATCTGCGGTGAAGGATACAAACACAGGGGCAGACACCCATCAGGGAAAGTCTAGAAATACTTGGTCCTATCTCAGCATGGGGGAGATAGATGGACGACATGCCCTCTCATCATTCCCTACGCCATCTCTTTCTATGACTCATGCTGAGTAATAGCTTTCTCTTCGAGTAATCCAGATTGAGGTCTGTCCACATATAACCAAGAGCTCCACAACATCTCTTAAAAAAAATCAGTATGACTGCTAAATGGTAAGGGTGGCAAAATCTAGCCCAGACTATAATTAATGAAAAATAATTGTACCCCACACTTGTTTTTTTTAATAGCTGATCAAGTTAAATAAAAAATTAGTATGGGATTTCCCCTTCCACAAATCGTTTGCATTAGCCTAACTCTGCTCCAACCTAAGTCAAAGGAAGCAGCATATATGCCACACCATTAGAATAGTTAAAAAACACATCAAATGTTTTGCAGTTTGGGATTCTGCATAGCTAAAATAATAAGGCAAGGTACTTTGCATCTTTCAGCACCATTGATATCAGTAGGCATGGAGGGTAGTCAGCTTCTTACCCTTGTGTTGCAGCTAGTATTGGCTTTGTATTCTTAATTAATGCAAATATTAAGTACATAGCAAGGTTTTAAGGACTGAATGCTGTTTTTAATCTGTTTTTCTACAAGATGTTCATTTTAAGAAACAGGGCACAGCGGTAAGCTAGATTTTTGGAAATGGATACTCCTATTGCATAATTGCACTAATAAGTTCTAATTATTTGAAATAGCTAATGTCACTGAAATATTTATCTCTGTTTTTTTCTCTTGTGGCAGATTTAGAACATTGATGATTCATTCTTATTCATTTGCAATGGATAATTTGACTATTTCCAGCAAAATATTACTTGAAAAATTGTCCTCATTGTTTGAGACATTCAGGTATTCTCAGTTTGCTATTCTGCATTTTTTCCAGGCTATCGTAGCTCTGTTTCTCATCTATGAAGCAAGTGATGATTTCTAGTCATATTCCCAGACAAAGAAAGCAGAAATTTGTACACCACAAGCAGTGTTTATGGTGGTTTTGGTTTTAGAGTTGTTCAATGTTACATCCCACGTAAAGTGATGCATGGGCGAGGGCTGGTGAATGCAGTGAAGTGCCACACATATTTGCTTACTAAGAGAGGAAGCAATGCAAACAAAGGGAAAATAACCAGCATGAAATAGATACAGAAAGATGCAGAAGGAAAGAGAAGCAGCAGTTGCTGGGGTCCGGGGGGTGGGGTGGGGAGGAGCAAGGGGAGAGAGGAAATAAAAATGGAATAAAATTAGTGGTTGTCCAAAACACTTGCCTTCTTATCTTTGGGGACGGGAGGAGAAGAGACATACCCTGACCTTGTTTCTGCCTTTCCTCATCCCTAGGAAACTGTTTTTCTTTCCATTTCTTCTCTGCTCCTTTTCCTTTCTACCTTGCTCAGTCTGTTGTACTGCCTAAACACAAATGGATGGATCATGAGCACTGAAATTTGACTTCGATTTATTACTCAGAACCCTTTTGTGTTTAGTTTCAGCACCTGAGGAAGATCCAGGAGGGATAGACATTTTGATTCTCTCTGCTTTTAATAGCTCAGTGGATTGAGAAGAAGAAACAGAGAATTTTACCTGTAGGTCACCAGATCAAATCTGGCCAAAGTGATCATTTTACTTCATCATCATATATTTACTATATATATATACTATTTGCTGGCCTGTGCAAAGTGAAATGGTGTACATCCAATTTCTAATGGCCAAAGGGATATACTAATGCCTCCATTATGAAGGACATTCCCTGGCCACGCTGAGATTGACACTGAATGGGCCAGATAAACTCAATAATCCTCCCCCCAACCACCACTACCACAGAGTTGATCACTCCAAGTCAAAGTTGAGGCAAGCTGATGGAAGAGTATATGGGGGGTAGGGAGAAATCAAGCTATGGCTATAGTGCAGATAAGACCTGAGTCAAGTACAACAGGGATAATTTTTCTTTAGTGTAGATAGGATATACTGATGTTCCTGTCACAAAATGTAATGCCTGGATCATCTTTGCACTGCTATAGTTCTGAAGATACATAGCATTTACAGAGGGCTGGTCTAAAAAGGGACATTCAGGAAACTTCAACACCTTTTAGTTAAATCAGGTTGATTTATCCAATCCATCTTAGACTGCATTAAGCATCTGTGGGGACACTCATTCAGAATTAAAGTGGCCTTAATTCGATTTAATTCATTTCTACATGAGTGTCCCCACAGACATTTAATGCAGTTTAAACTAATGCACCTGAAATCCATTCCTTTAGTTAATTCAGATTAAAAAACACATCCACACATAACCCCACTTTCCTGAGTATCCCGACATAGAGAAAAGTCTCCAGGACTATTTACGTATCACCTTTTTTCCAAGAATGAAATAACTAACTGCGAAGATTAAACATGAATTGCTATGCTCTGTCTGGCAAAAAACCAAACCAAACCAAAAAAACCTCCAACACTACCTAGTTTAGTTTTTCAGGTGATGTGGTAGAAAATATCATAAAAAAGATCTCAAATGTCTGAGTGTATAACAATTAAAAATATACCTTCTGCTCTAGTATAAACACTTTATATCCTTTTGTATCAAACCTTTCCTCATTTCTGAAAGATGCATGCAGCTTTTGTAGATTTAGTAGTTGGTTTATTCCTGAGTGTATCCAATTATAGCTACAGTAGTTAATTAATTAAATCTGACCACCAACTTTGAACTCTGATTTTTGTTCATGACATTTATCTTCATTTGATCAGTGCCCAGTTTTACTCTTCAGATAGCTTGTGGACTCATAGGTTGCTAAATAGCTAGCAAAGCCACAACACAGAATTTATCAAATTGACCTCACAACATTGTAAGCCCATAAGTGGCAGCATCTATGGAGTTAACATCACCTTCTACCTCCGATGCTAAGGTTTAGATGCTCATACTATCTCTGATGTTACATCATTTTGTCAAGCAATTTCAAAGAGAACTTATGGCTAACTCGTGATAGCGTCAAATCCTACAAATGCTGCTTTTAAAACGAACTAAAAAGCTTAACTAAACCTATTACACTGTTTCTATCTGAACAGGTCAATGGAAAATGAGATATTTCAACCACCACCCATGGAGGCAAGTGCATGGTCACCATTAGTCAGACTAGAATGCAGCTTCTGCTGTGAAAAAACAGGATGAGTCACCCAGTCTGGAAGAAGAAAGTAACAGGACAATTTTTTGATTCACAGCTTTTAAGCTAGGAAAACAGACTGGTAAGCAGGCAGCTTCCTCCACAGGAGGTTTTTGTAACTATTCACTGATGGAGAGAGATATATTTTTTGAATGGAAAGGCATGACTGCATCTCGCCTCTGCTTTTTTGTTCAGTCTTATAAGATCATGGGAGGAAAAAAAAGTGTTCATATTGAAGAACTTCCATGCCGTAAGAAGGAAAGCTGTATTCTGTAAGTGTAATGCATAGCACGGTGTTTATACAAGACTATAAGATGCAGTGCCATGACGAGAGACACAGCTCTCAATTCTTATTCATATCAGGAGATCTTGTTTGTAACTTTCAAAAATACCAACAAGGTAGGCCATACCCTCATTTTACATATCACAAGACTTGGCCATGGTCATCCAGTAGTTCAGTGGCTTGGACTAGAATATAGAGATTTTGATTCCACATCTTGTACTCAACCCTTCAGCCCCTGCTGAAGTGTACGTAGATGGAAACTATCACTTGCACTCTATTGCAGACATTCAGTAGAGATGTTTGAAAACTGGTATCACTTCAAAAGATCTTTTTAAAGAAATATCCTGAAATTTTAAACTAAACTGGAAACTTTCTTGCAAAAGATTTTCTTATTTGATGAACCACCTAGAATTCTGCAAAAATAACTGAACAAAAATAATTCTTTGACTTTTTCATCACATGTACATTTTTGGACCAGTCTTAGTGTTTAGCAATTTCCAGAGTCAGAGAGGTGAGTTCCTTAGGATATGACAGAGACAGACATAAAGAGCTTGCATGAAACATGGCTAGAACCAAGACTGAGAGTGCAGAACATTATGTTTAGCTATTGTCATCAGCTAAGGAAATGGTTACCTGAAACATGACAGAGTTAAACTAGCTAAAGGATTGCCTATGACAGGCCTGCACAACTCGGAAAGCAGCGAGGGCCATATTACTGCAAAAAAAACAGCTGCGGGCCAAAAAGCCCCATCCTCGCCCCACCTCCATCGACTTCCCCCCACACCACCACTTGGCTTGCCTCGCCCCTACTCACCCCACACGGGCTGCACAATGAGCCCCTGCAGGGCCACATGTGGCCCCTGGGCCGCATGTTGTCCAGGCCTGGCCTATGGGCTTGTCTACACAAAACATTTAGTTTACAGCAAGCTAGAGTGTGGCTCTGCCCTACATTAGCGTGACACACACTGAGTGCATGTTGTGGTAATACTCACTAATAGTTCCTTAGTGTGCTCTAACCTATTTGTTTCAAAATGGAGAGGGGCATAAGACACTAGTGTATTGCTAGTGCCAGTGAAAACTGGGGTTGCCAACCCTCCAGGATTGGCCTGGAGTCTCCTGGAATTGGCAATCAATCTCCTGGTGACTATTGAAAGCAATCCAGGCACCATACAGAATACCATGTTTGGTGTCCATAGTGTCTGTGTGGGTGTTTTAAAAAAGGCAAAAGCAATATTAACCTATGTAGGCATTTAGATAGCCACCAGGGAATAAAGTTTCAGAGGAGCTCATCTACATTTAGGTGCCTAAATAAGTGGATCATTTTTCAAAACATCTCAGCATATGCTGAGCCTTTTCGAAAAACCTGGTGATTAAGTAGTATTTGCTCCCATTTTGACAATAGGTAAAGTCAGGCCTCGACAATGGTACTGAGCACTTTAAGTCTAGCAGTTAGACCCAAGAATCTAGAGGTCTACTGAGCAACATTGTGTTTCACATTTAAATTTTAAAACCAAAAGAGTTTAAAAAACAAGTGTTTTTGCAGTTCTTACTAAGCCACAGTTAGAATTACAGCAGGAAGGCTAAGGAGAAAAAGAAATACTGAAGTTAAATTCAAAAATTAGTAAAGCAGGAGCTGTTTATAATCTCCTGCTCCACAAGATTGCTTGCTTTATCCTCTGCTTCATGGAAGGCTGCCAGTTTTTCCATGAAAGAATTTCTTGCCATCAGCAAAATTGAACAATACATATTTTATGCATCCAGAGCACAAATTAAGTTTAGCAGAATAGACAGTATCAGATAACATCTCCACCAATCTAGATTGTCTCTTTAGCAACAACTTTTTCCTTTTAAAAACAGTTATGACAGAACACAGGAAGCAAGAATCTCCCCCTGCCCCCATTATAGAAAGGAGAGTTAACTGTTGACGGAAACATCACAAAGTTACTCTTTGTACATTGTAACTGAGAGAACAACTAGAGAGTTTTTCTAGTCTAGGAAACCATTATTTTTATTATGACATTACTGTGGTTGAGGTAAGGCCTCAACTAGGGTTGGGACCTTATTATATGAGGCACTGCACACACATAGTAAGACAGTGCCTGCACCTATAAGCTTACAGTTTTCTAGCAAGCAAAACAAAAAAAAACCCTCTCATATATCACACATATACAAGAATGCTCTAGCACCAACATTGCCAAGGTACCTCAGATCACTATATATTTCCTCATCTATGTAATGTTTTATTAGCAGAAGTAACAAAACTCTATAACTGTTAGATTGTTTACAGTAGTCATAAAAATAGGTAGGTGCAAATGAACCAAGGTAATGGTTTCTTATTGAACCATACTACAATAGGGCAAACACAGTCATAGTGAAGCAAACTGTTAATGCGCTTACATGTACTTCTAGAGCTGGGAGAGTTTTTGTGTGAAAATCACGTTTAGCTAAAAGTGAAGATTCAGATCAATTAAAACCATTCACTGAAATCAACTCAAATTAGTGAATTGTCTTTAGTTAAGTAAACATTTGGAAGTGTCAAGAAGTTTCATTTAGGCATTTTGACTTCATTTTTGGAAAGTCACTTAATTGTATTTTAAAAATATTGAAAATGTTAACAAACTTCAGAAACTAAGAGTTTATTTTCAAGTTGAACTAAATTTAGATATTTGTTTCATTGGGAAAAAAATTCTAAGTTTTATTTTTTGGCCACTGAACTGGGAAAGAAAAAAGGTTATTCACATGACTCTGTCACATAACTTCAGGCCCCTACAGGTTACATATTGTTCTAGTTCTATGATAATTTGGCATCATTTTGTTGAAGAACATTTATTCATCTAAAGAAACTCCATAATCCAGATCAGAAGAGAGTCAGGAGCATACATCTTCTGTTTCAGATAAGCATCAGCAGGATGTATAGCATTCCATGTTTCTCATGATAGAACATATATAGAGAGACCTGTACGACTCTCTGAGTAGATCCCTGAACATAGATCCCCATTCTACAAATGGTTAGACACATACTTAACTTTGCACGCTGCCTTGACTTCCTTTTTAACCCACTTTTAAAAGACAATATGGTGAATGACATTTAACATGATCTGCATTCTCTTTTATGCACTAATTCTATAGGAGAAGCCTGAATTATAGCATGCTAGATTATTCTGAGCAGTATCTGGCATGTTTTCCAGCCAGAGATTCTCTTTTAAAGCCTAACTCTACAAAAAAAAGACCAGCCCCACAGACATGTGAACATACAGTTGAGTGTATCCTTATGATTTAAGATATTTACCTTTGGTGTATTAAGTTAAAAAATGTATATGTGTTTGTATACTTATGTGCATATTTACATGTATGATCCCAATGAATTCCACAGAATAACTCATGTGTATGAATCTTGACAAATCGGGGGAAGTATCACAAGTTAAAGGGCTTTTCATAATTAAGTTAAAAATATCTTATTGTCCTGTTGGTTTAAGAACAAACAGAAGAATATGTGTTCATTATATTTCTCTCCTTTAGAGGTTTTGGATTCTGCAACTGAAAACCAAAGTCCATTTTCAATGCTAATTGTTTTCAGATGTCAGATAACTGAAAGTTGTTCTTAAGAACTTAATTTTTTTGGAATTAATCTGAGAAATAAAGTCTATCTTTGATTATTTGATGAAATGATTAATTATGGTATTAGAATAATGTAAATTGGCTGGTGCTTTTTCCAAAGTTTCTGCTGAAAAATGGCAATTTTTTCTTCAGCAAAATCGAGTTCAAGTGAGCAATGCTTGTTACAGCTGTTTTATTAGGTTTGTAGCAAGTAATGAGGTTTTATATCGTTCTCACTTTTGAGTCCATAACTAAACACCAATAGTCATCTCTAAACCTTGTTTTGCTCAGATAGCTCTCAGCTTCCTTTGCAAGGTGAATGAATGTAGGTTAGCACTTAATAGGAACTTGTGTAGGTTTAGAGTCAAAGATGATGACCATATAATGTTTAGCGTTGCTCCTTTGACACAAGCAGCTAGTGAAAGTTCAGGGCTCCGGGTATACTCCAGTTGATAATAGAATTGATATTTCTTTCAATGCAACAAGAAAATAATCTTACTTATTTACAAAGCCTGTGCAAAAGTCCTTGTTCGCTGAATTCAGGAGGAACCCAGACCAGGAGATATTATCTTTGCTTAAAACCCCCAAGCCTCTTTAGCCAGCACCAGTCTCAAAAAGCATTCTCTACACCATATCATGCTTACAGGATTCTGTGCAACTTTCTTGCTCTCCTTCTGAGTCTTTCAGGCCATGTCTACACTACAACTTAAGTCATCATACATAAGTGATTTAATAACGGTACTGGCGCACATGGTTCCATGCACTGGCGGTGCACGTCCTCACTTAGGAACTCTTATCTCAATTGTGTTGTCAGTGTGGGGCATTATGGGATGGCTCCTGCAGGCCCCTAACAGTCAACATAAGCAGTACAGTATCTACACTGACACTCTCAACCTAATTACCAAGAATATGCTGCTTGGGGAGGTAGTGTTATTAAAAATCAGCGTAGAGAGGTGCTTGCAATGGCAGGAGCCAAATCTGAGTAAAGATGCTTCCACAGCCAGCTTACATTGAGGCCATACAGACACAAGTCAACTTACATTGAGGCCATCGCTATACTACATAGTTAGGTCAATCTCCTGTCTACTCTTCCCCCCCACTCAAACCCTATCTTTTCATATACACACCCACCCTCAGTTAGAACAAAACCTAGTGGAATCTTCCACCCCCACAGTGCTAACTTTTTCGAACACTCTGGGCTTGGTTACACTTGCAGCTGTAAAGTGCTTTGGGTTAAACCAGCCTTCGGAGAGTGCATTAGGGAAAGCGTTGCAGTCTGTCCACACTGACAGCTACAAGCACACCAGCGTGGCCACATTTATGGCACTTGCAGCTGCATTGGGAGCGTTGCATTGTGAGCAGCTATCCCAGGGTTCAAGTGTCTGCAACATGCTTTTCAAATGCAAGGAGCGGGGTGGAGTGTGACGGGGACTGTGTTGTGTGTATGTGGGGGAGAGTGGGTTTTTGTGGTGCTGAAACTGTGTTAGCATGTTATCTTGTAAGTTCAGACTCCTTCCCCACACTCACTCAAAGAAAACAGTAAATATTTGCTTTGGCTTGGATCAGATAAGCAGCTAGTTGTCAGAAACTGAGCTTTGAAAAGGAACTTCTGCATTCCTACAGCCTATTTCACAACAGTGAGAAGAGAGGCCACTTGACTTAAGGGGATTATGGGACATTTCCAGAGGTCAGTGAGAGCACAGTAATGCAACGCCTTGTCCACACTGGTTCTGCGGCACTCCAACAGGAGCGCATCAGACATTAATCCTCTCACCGAGGTGGAGTACCAGGAGTGCTCCAGCCAGGGATTCAGAGCGCTCTATGTGCCTTGCCAGTGTGGATGGGGAGTAAGGTATAGTGCTCTGGGATGTTTTATTGTGGTATAACCTGCAAGTGTAGCCAACCCCTCTATTAAGCCTTGTTGTAAGTGGGGCTCCTTAAGGGTCTCTTCCCAATATCTTAATTCAAGTACACATTCACACCTATCAGTTTCACAGTTTTAACTCAACCCATAAGGAAATTTAACCCAGCCCATAACAATAAGATAGGGTAGCATCTTCTTAAATAGGGTGAGAGCCTGCTAGTGGTACTCATTGTATTCTGTGTTTCTGGTGTTCTATTAAACCAGTTATAGCAGCAGTACTTGTGTTATAAGCCTTGAATATGTGTGTGTTTAGTAAACATGGTTATTTGTGAGTCAGCTGTCCCCAGGTGATTTCTTCATATTATTTTGGTGTATAAAGAACACCCCCACTACACACGAGTACATATCACATAGAATTAACACACCACAGATACAAGAGGAGGACAAATCTCACACTATGTTGGAAAGACATTCTGTGCAATGGAATCTTCCAGGTAGATAAGGTTTTTTGTAAGAGGTAAGTGACAGCAGCCTTCAGCAATATCTTCTCACCTCATATGGAAAGGACAGCAAGTAGCCTGACCTTTATGTAATCTCAGAGTCCTTCATAAACCAGTGGTTTGATATCAGTCCTGTAAAATATCTACATCCCAAAAAGTTGATGTGCCATTTTAATCAGTTCCAGATTCAGGCAAGGGATTCATTTCCTATAACAACATATTTTCAGTTGACCTCAGTGTCTCAGCTATAAAGGACATTTGTCCTTTTGGATTTCTCTACATGGAGCTAAGTGAGCTCAATCCCCCAACCTTCAGTTGAAAGTATGTGCATTTATGATTACAGGTAAAGCAGGAACAATCAAAGAACTGTGATTTCAGCAACAAAATTTTTAACTGATCCTAAATGGTATTCAACAGTATTTGTTCAGAAAGAACTAATTCTCCTAGAACTGCCATGGGACTCACCACTTGTAATATACTTGGCATAAAATGAAGTTCCAGGAAAAAGAAATAGCCATACCTACAGGTTTGAATGCCAGAAAGACCCCTACAATGCGGTCCATGTGCTTTGAGATCATGACACCTCCACTTTGCTCCCATAGCTGTCCACCCAACCTGAAAATTAAGTGGCATTTGGTAAGATTCAATGCACTGTTCTCCACTCTTACAGCAGTTTTATGTTGACAATTCCAGTGACTTCATTAGAGTTACACTGGCCTTACGAAGCAGAGAATCTATTTTCATTCATTTAAGCCCAGCTCTCAAGTTTGCATTTTTGTTAAAAAGGGCCCCAAACAACAATGGACCTCAGATAAATCTTTTAAGATAACTACAGGAACTCCTGACTTAACATTATAGTTATGTTCCTGAAAAAATGCAACTTTAAGCAAAACGATGTTAAGCGAATCCAATTTCCCAATAAGAATTAATGTAAACAGGGGGGCTTAGGTTCTAGGAAATTTTTTTTGCAGACAAAAGACATCATATTTATATATACACATAATATCAGTTTTAAACAAACAATTTAATACTGGTACACAGTGATGATGATTGTGAAGCTTGGTTGAGGTGGAGGAGTCAGAGGATGGGATATGTCCCAGGGAATGCCTTACTGCTAAATGATGAACTAACAATTGGCTGAGCCCTCAAGAGTTAACACACACCATGTGAGAGTGACAGAGAGAGATATGTGCATATCCACTTTAACTACACTGCCTTGTTAATTAGATCAGCAAGCTGAGCTGCATCTGCTGCCAGGGCAAGCTCCCTCCTGAGCTCTGTCGTGTGTCCTCCCTACTCTGTGTAAGATGGGGTAAGCAGGAGCAGGGGAACACCCTGACATTAGCCCCCTACTTTGTTCCCCCCCTGCCAGCAAGCAGGAGTCTTGGGGAGCAGCTCCAAGGCAGAGGGCAGGAGCAGCACATGGAAGTGGGGGGAGGGACAGCTGAACTGCTGGTAATAGATAGCCTGCTGGGCAGCTGCTGCACTTAGGGGAGCGGGGAGCTGCCGGTCTACCATGGTTTCAAGCCCCTACCAGTTAGCTGCAATGGGCTGCTCTTCCTGCAAGCAGTGGACAAAGCAGGCAGCTGCTAAATGACATTATACGGGAGCATCGCACAACTTTAAATGAGCATGTTCCCTAACTGATCAGCAACGTAACAACAAAACAACATTAACCAGGACAACTTTAAGTGAGGGGTTCCTCTAATATTATTTTCCTGAAAGCAGTACTAGTTAGGGATTGTAGCAATGCGATGGCTCACCCCTGTGGTGCCTCCTGCTGGCCATCTGGGCATTAGCTCTTTCCAGCTCAGAGCACCCTCTGCAAGCCAGTGTCCCACTCTCCGCTGGCCCCTGTGTCCCTCCTGGATCCCGGTGCTCTTTACCTGGGTGCTGCCCCCTGGCAATACCCCCACACTCTGCCTCTGGGTCTCCCCTCCCTGGGGAACTCCCAACCCTCTAATCCCCACCTTGCCTCAGACTAGGGCTACTGTCAGTCATCATCAAGCCCCTGCACCCTGGGGCAGACTGCAGTATAACAGCCAGTCATCATAGGCAAAGGGGGTTTGGACCAGCTGCCTCTGTCTAACGCCAGTACCCTCAGGCCTCGCTTCAGGCCTACAGCCTGGGGATTTGTTAGGCTGGAGCTTGCCAGCTCCCTTGCCTATTCCCCCAGCACAGTTACACCTCTGGTACCCTGTCCTGCAAGCAGCCAGGCCCTGCTCCCTCCCAGCCCGGAGAGAGACTGCTCTACCTAGTTCCTCCCTGAGCCCCTATAACAGGGCCAAGTGTGGCCTGATTGGGGCATGGCCCAGCTGCGGCTACTTCCCCCAATCAGCCTTCTTCCTGCTTTCCCCCCCAGCCACAGCCCTCTCCAGGGCTGTTTTAACCCCTTTTCTTCTGGAGTGGGGCAGCTGCCTCACTACAGGGATGCTAGTCCTTAAGGTTAAAAAATATCTTGACTTTTGGGGAAAAACAAATACATACATAAAACAAAATAGTGCTTTGTAATATGTAGCTTGCAAATCTCAACAATGAACACATTCAATGCCATTGCTTTGCTGTGTGATAAGGGATGTTGTCAATCAAAATTGCTTCCTTAAAACTCACAGCTGCACATACAGGCAAAACACACACACACTTTTTGCATAATGACAACTAGAGTCACCTGTTCTAAGGAGTCACGTTGTTCTGTTTGCTTTATTTTCTTATTGTTGTAACTCTCTGGGCACAGCTCCTCACAGAAAAAAAGATCTGTGAGAATGTCTGTTGCAAAGTGGTAAACAATAGTATGCTTAAAGCACTAAAACGGTCCATGTCAAAAATATGGGAGACAGTTCTCCCTACATAGAAATCTGCATGTACACAGTGAGCTAGGCATTTTCAAAGAAGCCTATGGAACATTGACACCCAAATCCCTTTTAAACAGCCAAGCCCAACTGTTTATGCCTCACTTGTATATTAACCCAACAAACGGCATGTGTTTTCTTCACATAAGTCACCGACTATAGTGTCAAGTACTGTAGAAACTGAAAACACTGCAAATAATGATTCAGCAGTGTCAATTCTTCCAGAAGAAGTTTATTTAGCCTGAATAGTTTTTGTCTCTCTTTCTGAAGTGGAAATGTCAACAATAGCAAAGTAGTTTACGAACAGAGTGAGGTGAACTGTAATTATCTACACAAGGCAGTAACGTCCGGGACATCATGTACCTGATCTGCTGTGGTTATATGCACGCTATTCATTAGGCAGCTAGCTTGCATTTATTAGTTATTTGTATTGCCACGGAACATTAGGTGTCTTAGTCACGGATGAGGACCCCATTGTGTTAAGGTGCTGGGCAAACAGCATTTCCACTTTCATGACGCTGCAAGCCTTTTGAAAGGCAACCTGGATCAAACTCTCTCCTGGCATGGAGTGGTGTCATTCCACTGAAGTTTAGAATTTGGCTCCTCTGCTTGATTCTATTCAACACTCTCCACAATGGAAGCATGACTTTGATTGATTTACTGGAGAACACAGAGATACATCGGGTTTACTAGAGTTATGGACGGTAGTCCCTTTACCATAGTATACCCTGCCACTCCAATGGCAGTCTGGGATTTTCTCTGCTATGACCTGAAGCTCCCTATAGTGTAATTTTAGCCTTTTCTCTAAGAGTCCCAGTTTGGCTATAAATAAATACAGCTTTCTGTAAGGTTAGCTCTGATTCAAGCTGTAACCATCCACACCTGCTTTGTATTGCTGTTTCACATTACGTGGTCTGAAATAATCTAATCAGACATATCCTTGGGACTAGTATAACTTTCTGTAAAGCCATATTGTTTATATAGTGCTTCTCATCCGCAGATCTCCAGCACATCCTACGTTATCTCCATTTACAGTGAGGCAAACTGATACACAACAGAAGTTAATTCTCTTGCCCAATATCACACAGGGAGTCAGTAATGGTGTCAGGAAGAGAACCAGTGTCTTCACAGGTCCTGTCCCTCTCCAATAGAATACAGATGCCCTGCTGTTGCTGATGTGCAGCAAGATTTGTCAACAGAGCACTTTCTGGGCACACGGGCATTTTATTATTTAACACCACACACTTGGTTTAAGACATGAAACATTTCTTTAATTGAAGTTGAAGCAACACAACAAGGACTAACAACTTGTCAGGAAAAAAGAATTGCATGAACAGACAGCTTTAGATGCAAACTATGCTGAATACAGACATCTGGAAATCATGTTCTTGCTATTAATGGGATGTTTTTTGATCATAAGAAAGACAGGGCAAGGCACATGCACTAGGGCAAAGCAAAAAGGCACAATGACATGTTAATGGGAGAGGAGAACATAAGAATGGCCCTACAGGGTCAGACCAAAGGTCCATCCAGCCTAGTATCCTGTCTGCCAACAATAGCCAATGCCAGGTGCCCCGGAGTGAGTGAACCTAATAGGTTATAGGTGTTGCCAAGACGTTTTCATTATGACAGCAGCTGAACAGACACTACTACACAAATGTTTAGTCAACTGCAAATGCTCTAGCAACATTACTATAGCAGCTAGCTAACTTATCACCACATACAACTGTACTTATGCATGTTATCTAACAACCCATTTGCTTCTCCTTATGCATGTGCAGCTCCAAAATCTAGCCACCTCTAAATTCCTCCATCCCATAAAAACATGTAGAAAGGATGGCGGGGGAGGGGAATCACTTACCAAAATGTAAAAACTTTGTGGTCTTACCATTGCAACACACCATCCTCATGGAAATATGGGGCTAGCAGCACAGAAGAGGGAGGGGCTCTCTCTCAAAAAAAAGAGTTAAGTAGAATTCAGTTATCTTCAGTGAAGACCAGGATTACACATATCAGTCAGTATTCAGCAGAACTCTGTATAACATCTGGAGTCTTGTTAGACTACAGCTGCAGGTGGGACTTCCTATTGCACCTGAGAACTTGCATTGGCAGCACTGGTAATCACCATGCACCCTTATATTGGCTTCCCCTGTTCTGTGAACCCCTTCAGTCATGTGTACACACAAATCCAGCACTGCTTCAAGCACAACTTTTCACATAAGCTATTGAACATCCCTGCAGTGTTAATTACTTTTACAGTTACTACCAGTCTGAGGAGAATTCAGACAATAAAGCAGCATTCCAGCAATAAGTGCTTAAATAAGTCAATTTTACAGAGTGCCATTTTTGCTCTAACAACTTGTGCACTAGAAAGACTCATAAAATAGAATTCAAGCAGCAATAAGAATGTGATTTGAACATGGAAATTATAGTTTGCAACAGTATAAAGTGTTTTAGTCAAATCCCTCTGAAAAACCTTAATCAGAACTTAAAATAAAATGTGAAATCTAAAAAGATATGTCATATTGTATTTCTGGAAAGTGGACTGGCAAATAAAACTGAAAACAGCAATCAAGGGAAATGATTTATTCTCTTATTATTTCTATTCCCAGGATAAATCTGAGTGTTGAATAAGCTTATTCATTAGGCCAATTTTCAATGCAAACAGAAAAAGGAGAGATATGAATATGAAATTATTTCCTTAACCCAGAACTCCAATAACTGGTAGAACTCAGAGGATATATTCTGAATTGCTGCAGTTATAAGAAAATAAATACAAACAAACAAGAAGTTAGCTAGGTTTCCTGCAATTCATATTTAGTTTAATATTTTTTCCCTTCTTTTGTCATGACTTTGTTATGGAGGGCATATCCCTGCCTCTGTATCCCCTAACAGTCTGTCAGAGAGTTCATTGAGGCTTTTGTGTAGTGAACAGTTCCACTTCAGAGAGTCAAGTTTATTTAACCAAAGGCAGACCAGGGTACATAAGACTTCACCCCAGTATCCTTATTGGGGGGTTATTAGTCTGTCTATTCCACGTAAGTCCATTTATCTCCTCCTGCTCTTATCATCCTCCAGAAGAAGGGTTCTTCTCTAGACTCCAAGCTCCTGAAAAGATCAAAATGCTACAGCTCTCCTCTAGAATGGCATATAGCTCCTCTACACTCTCAACCATCTGTCAGAATCTGGTAAAGTCCTTTTGGTGAGGCCAATTATTCCTAGGAGACTGGCACTCCTAGCTCTTCCCTTTCAGACGGGCCTCTCTCCAGAACAGCTTTCCTAGGTTTCCTCTTTTCCCAGCCAGCCCCTTGAGAAGGAGTCCTCAGGAGTTTCCTGCCTTCTAGAACCTCCTGACTGAGCCCAGGTGTTCCTTAGTTGATTTACTGCTGCCTAGCCACCTACGCAATTAACTACACACAGATGGATCTGGGGGTTGGCTTGTTCTTTTTAGAAGATCCTGTCAGAGGTAGGCTGGGTGTTTGACCTCTACAGGGGCCAGCTACTCAGTAACCCATGAGGGAGAGAGTGAAGATCAAGATACATGCTTTGTTTTTGTATAGCATTACTCTTATTATCTGATAAACACTGGCCAAATCTCCCCTCTCCCACCAAAAAAAGAGCCTGAAGTTAGAACTATGGATTTAAAAGCCTATGGTATTATAAGTAGCCTTATTTTCAGAAGTGCAGCACACCCCACAATTCTTATAGACCTTTATGAGAGCTGTTGTGGACTGCTAAGCACTTCTGAAAAATATAAAATCAGACAATTCATTTAAGGGCCTAAATATTGATTTAGGACCTTCATGTTAGTCTCCTCATTTTGTAAATCTTGGCCACTACTTTATTTTTAAAAGATGGAAAGAGATGTTGGTTTGATAACTAGAGCTAACTGGCCTTCTCAAGTTTGGTTGGGTTTTTGGATGGAAAAATGGACTGATTTTTTTAGTGAAATGTTGTTGTTTGGTTTTTTGGGGGTGGGCGACATCCTGTTTTTGTTTTGTTGTTTTGGCCAGCTATATATACTGTAAATAAATAAAATAAATGAGATTTTGACCACAAAAGGGACACCTTTGATACACACACACAACCCACTCCATCCATCCCCAGTTTTCATCTAGTGACGACTCAGTTAAGGAAATAGTGAAGAATACCACAGTAATCAGAAATGAAACCCATAAAAAGAACTAAACAGAAGATTCAATGCTCTGGCATGCTCAAGTAATACATTTACTTAAAATAAAAATATTTTCTAAGAGAAGAAAGGTTACCAGGGCTTTCTTTTCTTGAGTTAGCGTTTCCTATTTCTTTTGTGGGATTTCCCATTGCATTATTCTAACCAGTAATCTTCCCAATAGAGTTATAAAGAAACCTCACATAGCGCACACTGAATAAATCAAAGCATATTTACTTATTCAAATTGCTAACACTCAGTAAAAAGAAATCACCTTGAAACCTATTTAAACTGAATGTCTATTGATGAATGTTTTTGGATTTTTTTTCACTTTAATTTCTAATTTTTTAGTTCATTACAACATATCACTTTGCTGGAAGACATTTGGATCCAATATAAAAAAAGACTGCTAACTTGAATTATTATAGCTTCTCCTCTATCCCCAGGGCAGGTTGGTGAGTAGTTTCTGAGGCATGAAAGGGGCATAAATGCTCAAAAATGTAGGAGAAATAGGCAAAGTAATTGCAACATTGCATGCCATTGGGTCAGCAAAACTACATAGGGCTTATCTGAGAAAACCCAGCTGAGACCACACATATCCTGCATTTGTGTAAAACAAAGCACCGCGTTTCTTTATATTTACCTGCAAATGGGGCAAAGGTCCAACTACATGTAAATTTTTTCAGAGCACCTAGGTGTGTCATGAATACCCAAAATCTGATGATTAAAAGATACTATACTTTGAAATCCAATGTCCACTGATAATAGCTCCTTACCGTTTCCTGAGGCAACAGTAAATCATGTTTTTCCTCTATAAAAAATACATTGTATTCATGTGTAATACTTCGTAGCTTTACCCTGACCATACGTGGCCTAATTGCAGATCTTCACAGGAATTATCTAGACATGGAAACTACCATTATGTCATTATGGCCATCTCCATGCCAATGTATTGGTATATTCACAAGTGCCTTGTCCAGTCCATTTAAGTGGCCCAAGCAACGGGGCTTTTGGCATTTCCTGGGGGGAGGGGACTATTACAAAGGCTAATGTAGTGACCTAGTGAACAGAGCACTGGATTGTGACGCAGGGTGACTTGTTTTCTATTCCTGACTCTGCTGCTAGCCTGCTCTGTGACCTTAGCAGAGTCATTTTTGTTCCGCATCTCTTTAAAAAAAGGGAGGGGGGGTGATACTGACCCCCACCTTTGTGAGGTGCATTGAGCTCTCCAGAGGTAGGTAAACTTTTAAAGGCCACACTCCATAGTCTCAGCTGGCATAGCAGCATTGGCTGCCAGCTGGCCTCATACCTTCCTTTTCATAGTTTCATCCCATCACTCCTAAATATTTCCTTTTACTATGGTAAGCTCTTCTTCTTTCATGAAATCTCCCCAGAAACACAGTGCTGCGTAAGGGGCATGGGTAGAGCCGCACTGGCTCAGGAAAACCCTTGTTTTCAGGACTCAGAATCCCTCCTAGGGATCTATGGAGCTCAGGGTTCAGAAACACACTGTACTATCTTTTAGGAGACCCTAGCATGGCTACCTAACCCAGATCGTTGTTGCTGTCCATTCATTTGTTTGAAAAGAATTCTTACAGTCAACCCATTAATCTTACACAGACCACACAGTTATGTAATACACACTGCTGTGCAAACAGCATTTTACCAAGGGGCTATCACAAAAACATTCTTCTTTAGCCTCTGTTGTGCCCCATGTGGCAAGTAGTTTACAGGGGGAAGAGGAGAGGGCAGACTGAAGGATGGGGAGGCATTGGGAAATTAATTTCTTTATTCATTTAAACAGTAATACCTTCTTGTAACTTTAACCGCAATGGGAGGAAGCAGCACCACTAGACAATCTTCTGTTAAGTGCACATGTTGGAAATGTTTGTTTTAGAAAATATATATCAAGTATGAGATTCTGTTTGGGTCATTTGAGGAATGCAAGTTTGTTGGATGCTGTATTACAACTGGAATGAATTTATTCTTCAGAAATGTGCTTATGGGCCTTAGCAGCAAGTCAGCATTGGTGGGTACAATTCAGCAAAAGATGAATGCCCATCAAGGATAGAAAAGTTATCAGGTTGCTGGCAGATTTTAAACAAGGACTCCACTCCAGCAAGTTTCCCATAACCTCCTTCAGCACATGACTGGTAAGGGGGTATAGCAGATCTCAGAATCACCAGAGCAGCACCTCCTGCTTGTAAATCCAGGAATTAGCTCTTTTCCAGCCTCAGAATGGCCTCTGCTAGCCAGTGGCTCACCTGCCACAGCCCCTTTCCCCTCCCCCATGTCCCTCACAGACTCCAGTGCCCCTTCCCCAGGGGTTCTGCCCACAGCAGTACCCCCACACTCTGGGTTTCCCCTCCCAGGGGAACCCCAATCCCCTATAGCCACCTTGCCTCAGTGGGTGCTGCCAGTTGTCATCTACCCCCCCATTCACTGGAGCAGACTGCAGTGTGTAATGGCCACTTATTGTTGACAAGGGGGTAGAACCAGCTACCCCTGCAGTCCTAGTACCTTCTTAGGCCTTAACCAAGACCTCAGCCTGGGGAGTTGCCAGGCTGGAGCTCCCCAGCTCTTCCCTAGCACTGCTCAGCCTCGGGTACCCTTCCTTCTTCATCTCTCTCCAAAGCTAGAGAGAGACTCCTCCAGCACCTTGCCCCCCCTCCCAGCCCTCTTATCTGGGCCCTGGTTGAACTGGCCACACCTGTGGCCAGCTACTCCCTCAGCTGCTCTCACTCCTTTTATCCCAGCTGCAGCCCTCTCCAAGATTCCAGGGGTTTCAGCTACATTAAGATCACATGAGCAGTTTACTTTCACCAACTCCAGCTTACAGAAACCTATTTACTGCTTTTCTGCAGGGTATTCCACATCAGACTCTGCCCATGTCAGCAAAGTTAGCTGTTTGCATCTCACTCATCCCCTCCCACCCCCTCACAAAAGACCTGACTCTCCAAACATTCATGTGACATTTGGAATAACTTTAATGAAGTCAGTTGTGTTACACCGGTACAAGTGGTATGAAATTGGTATGAGTGAAGAAGATCTGGCCATTTTCACCAATACCTCCCTCCAAGAAAAGGAACTAAATCCAGTCTGTTCAGAAGATACTGCTACTTGGCAAACACTGGATGGGAACCAGCTGCAAATTTAATCAGATTCCAACTATTCAATCTTTGCTTGAAGTTTTCCAAGAAATAGAGCTCTTAGCCATAGTCCATACAGGACTAAGAAGAAGTTGCAAATGAAGCCCACCTGATATTTTTCAATAGGCTCAAGTAAGAGGCTGTTCAGATAGCCACCATATTTTTGTTAATGAAGGCTGTATTTACCTTAGAGAAGGAAACAGAAGATCCATGACAGTAAAAAGAACTGATGTAAAAATAATACCCACAAAATGGAAAGCGAAGGCCATGTAAAGACATTTGAGGTGTTGGGACAAATCAGGTGCACTTAAGAATATGTGTGAAAATGTGTCCCTTTGTGATCACTACGGTCATGCATTAGCCTGCTCTACAAGGCATACATGTTATTTTAAGAGAGGTTTCGGCTTTATTGTTAGTGATGATTTGTGAATTACCTAGAAGAGTCTGCTCTAGTATTGCACTTTTTGATATTGGGAGACCTGTAGTGCTCATTCTTTAAGTACCTTTCAGCACAACTTCTATAGCAGGCAACCTATGGCATGGGTGCCGAAGGCGGCACAGAAGCTGATTTTCAGTGGCACTCACCCTGCCCAGGTCCTGGCCACTGGTCCGGGGGGCTCTGCATTTTAATTTAATTTTAAATTAAGCTTCTTAAACATTTTAAAAACCTATTGTTGTATGTAAAGTAAATCAGTTTAATTATATATTGTAGACTTATAGAAAGAGACCTTCTAAAAATGTTAAAATGTATTACTGACACATGGAACCTTCAATTAGAGTGAATACATGAAGACTCGGCACACCACTTCTGAAAGGTTGCCAACCCCTGTACTATAGTATTGTTTATTACAAAATAATCATAACACAGTTAACAGCAATATTGCACGTGGAAGCCTCAGACTTCTCAAATTATAAAAAGATAATAATATTGCATTTACAGTACAAATAAGTAACGGTCACATAAACACCACCCTATAGCGAAAACCTACTGACCACTTTGCCTACCTTCATGCCTCCAGCTTCCATCCCGGACACACTACACGCTCCACTGTCTACAGCCAAGCACTGAGGTACAACCTCATTTGCTCCAACCCCTCAGACAGAGACCAACACCTACAAGATCTTCACCAAGCGTTTTTAAAACTGCAATACCGCACGAGGAAGTAAGGAAACAGATAAACGGAGCCAGACATGTACCCAGAAGCCTCTTGCTGCAAGACAAACCCAAGAAAGAAACCAACAGACCACCACTGGCTATCACCTACAATCCTCAGTTAAAACCTCTCCAACACATCATCAGTGATCTACAACCCATCCTGGACAACGATCTCTCGCTTTCACAGGCAAGCCAGTCCTCGCTCACAGCCAACCTGCCAACCTGAAGCAGATTCTCACCAGCAACCACACACTGCACCATAGCAACTCTAACTCAGGAACCAATCCATGCAACAAACCTCGATGCCAACTCTGCCCACATATCTACACCAGCAACACCATCACAGGACCTAACCAGATCAGCCACACCATCACTGGTTCATTCACCTGCACTTCTACCAACATAATTTACGCCATCATGTGCCAGCAATGCCTCTCTGCTGTATACATTGGCCAAATTGGACAATCCCTATGTAAAAGGATAAATGGACACAAATCAGATATTAGGAATGGCAATATACAAAAGCCTGTAGGAGAACACTTCAACCTGCCTGGACATACAATAACGGACCTCAAAACAGCCATCCTTCAGCAAAAAAACTTCAAGACCAGACTTCAAAGAGAAATTGCTGAGCTCCAGTTCATCTGCAAATTCGACATCATCAGATCTGGACTCAATATTGACTGTGAATGGCTCGCCAATTACAAAAGCAGTTTCTCCTCTCTGGGTGTTCACACCTCCAGATCACCTGCTGGAAGTGGGCTTCACACACCCCCCCCCGATTGAATTTTCCTTGCTTTCTTGCCCGCTATTTATACCTGCCTCTGGTGATTTCCACAACATTCATCTGATGAAGTGGGTCTTAGCCCATGAAAGCTCATGATCCCTAAAATCTGTTAGTCTATAAGGTGCTACAAGAGTCTTTAACACTTAGTTTGTTTTCCTTTTTTTAAAAAAAAGCTGTAATCCTAGATTTGAATGGACATCTTATTTCCTAGGACTGCTATAATACAGGAAAACACCTGAAGCTTACACACACTGAAAATGAAACACATATTTTAATGAAACTAAGAAGGGTTTCTGTGCAATGAACTGCATTATACTTGTTGCATGTGCATTTGAAAATTTAAGTGTTTTGTGCTACAGGGGAAGTTTTTGAAATTTATTTATGGAATTCTAAATTTTTAGACAGTGTAAACTTTCATAGCTGATTTGGGTCCATACTCCAAATGCCTAGTTTAGAAAACAGTGTATTTACTTTTGTTTCTACATTATTTCTAGATATGGCACCTGAACAACCAGACTCAAACAGATTTCAAAGGTTCATCAGAGCAGCCAGAATTGTTTGATATAAACATCAGAACTAGTGTTAACAGTACAAGAGACAGTGAAATGTGAGAAAATGAAGTTTGGATCAGTGAGGATTCATTCTTTAAATTCTGGACTGAATTAATCAAATCTATATCAATTTGCACTAAAGTGATACCACACTTTTTTCTTTGTATTTTACAGAATTGCTAAAATTCCTCCATTTCCCCAAATGAATATTTAATTTTATTTTTTTTTTGAAAAGCTGAACATCATATTTCTAAAGTCAGGAGAAAACAGAGTTAGTTATTTGCCTGAGGCTTTGTATGATTCACGACAGTGTATTGAACGTTTTACTAGCATTATCGCATTAGAAAGGACTTAACTGGCTTGACAAACCAAACAGTATTATCATGATTCTAGTACTCTGTACATGTATAAGTTGTGCAAAACTAGTGTGAAATTGTATTGCAAAAATTTGCATAACTTCAAAGATATGATTCTCATCGAGTGTCCAATGCAACTGGTTTTACTGCCTTCAGTACAGATACACAGAATCCTCTTATTATACATACAGGCATGTCGCGTCTTACGCAGATTCAACTTACGCGATTTTCGCTTTACACGGTCCGCAAAAACAAAAAAAGAAAGGAGAAAAGTTTTTTTTTAAACTTCCTGCAAGGGGTGCAATTTCGCCTCCCATTGAAGTCAATGGGTTCTGGCTATACGCGGTTTCCACTTTACTCGGTAACCGCAGAACGGAACCCTCGCGCAACACGAGACACGCCTGTATTTAAATACACTTTTCCTTTTTATTCCTCCCACACACTCAGATCCCATCTCCAACATCCTACAAGAAAAAAAGGTAGAGATTATCCCTGCTCTCCAAAATCTTGCTAAATACTCTTTTGTGGTTTCAGAGGAGATTCCTTATGGTATATTACAGAAAAATGATCTGACAAATCAGCACTCATGCCTCCACCTTCATCATTGTTCTGAAAGTTATTTTCCAGCAAGCTTACAAAAGGGCACATTTGGCTTGTCCTATTGCATAATCATCTGGACCTCCTATGGTAACATGGTTGACATCCAAAAAATGTAAACTAGCTACAGACCTAAGGAAATCCATACTTTTAAAAATGTTAGTTTGAAAGTCAATAACAATGCACTTGCTCTAAATTTTAAAAAGGAACAAAAACCCTTTACAGGTGATTTAATTAGTATCTTCCCTCAGTTTAACCCTAGCATACTATACATTGCTTAAAATTCCACATATTGGTGTAATGTTTGGTGCCCATGTGCATCAGAAAACTAATTTTGAAATACTGCTGGGGGATGTTTTAATGTATTAACGCCGTAGGCTAGCAGCAAGTACATACAGTAAACAAAACGTTGGAATAAAACTTTATTGGAAATTCATATTTAGCTCAAACTCTAAAACTATTCAATCTGTTGAGAAGGACAATCAAGTAATTTTAGCAACAGTAAGTATAGTCTCCTAAACCTTTTTCTTTCTAAAGAGCAGTATTGACTGTGAACTGGGGATTAATAAACATGTATGAAATAACTTATACACATTGTATAATCTCCTGTCTTCAGAAATATAAGGAAGTACATGAGTAAATTTTACCTCAGTTAGAGTGTAAATCTGTACATTCATGTCAATGGAGTTACTCTAAAAATATGCATGTGTAACCAAGATCAGAATCTGGCCTTTCTGTATTGGGAGGTAGCTCTATCTGTAGGAAACAGAACAATTGCTTGGTCATGTTTTCTTGGTTTTTACATTGATTTGGTCTAAGAGAATTTCAAGGGTTCTTTTTTCCAGACTGGTTGTAACACAGAATTTCTGAAATTCAAGATAGATGGGTCATTTAAAAAACACATGCTCTGATCTCACGTGAAATTGCCAGCGTGTCAGCAACACTGTAGAGTAAGTTGTTTCCAACCTTTGGTTAAATAACTCATTAAACCAAGATATTAAAATAACCTGTGCTTATACCTCCCTGACGTTAGTTTCAAAGGAAAGGGTGCAATTGTATCATTTTTTTAGAGTACAGTAAGGGATGGTGCGGAGCCACACTGTGCCAGAGCTCTGCAGAGAGACTCCCAGACTTCCTGGGTATACAGAGACTGCATGGGCCTTACTCTGCCTCTTAGGGGGTGCAGCATAATTCCCTCCATTAAATGGTGCAGATGGGAGGAAGAAAGGGTTCGGCAACAGAGCCACGGCCCCTTCTCAGGTGTTTGTATGTTTCTAGGAGCTTCGGGAGGGAGCAGCTCCTGCAGTCCTGAGTCCAAAAGCTGCAGTTCTACCTAATTCTTACAAGTCAAGAATAAATGTGGAATAAGGCTTCCTGCACCCCTTCTCCCGGCCTTCTCACTGCAAGGGCCAGGCAAACCCCAGCCAGGAATACTCAGATGGTGATAATATAATTAAGTGTGCAGGAAAGGATCAACTAAAACCACTGATAAAGGTTTAAACAATCAAAGCAATACATTGCAATTATTTGCATTTCAGATATTTAAGAGTAATGTTTGATTAAACACAAATTTGTCAATTTAATAAAAAATATACCTAAAATTATAGCACCATCTTGCTTTTGACATTGAAATCAAAGTGGGAAAATAACTCTTTATTATTATTTCTCAGAATGATTTACACAGCAGCGGCTAAACTCCCACTTTGCACGGAAGACTGACACTCTTGACAGGTTGAAAAAGCCTTCTCAGTCTTATTAAAATGCCACTGCTTGCTGCTCTTGGGAGCAGGAGGAAAAAGGTCCTCTGTGGTTTGACATTCACATTGATTCAGGCTGTCTACAATTCAGCCAGATGTCAGAAATGCAGGTCAAATAATTGGAAAGCTAGCCCTTCACACTGACTGCTGCTCTGGTTTCATCTCACAGCATACCAGTCTCAGATGCAGAGAGTTAAGGCATATTTCCAATTGACACTGTGTGGGAACTGCAGTGCAGAGGTGGCTGCGTGAAATGTCTCGGTTTTGTTTGTAATTCTTCTAAGTTTTTAAGGCCACCACCTCCTCAGACGAGCCGGGAATTTGGGAGCTGTTCACCAGGGACTTCGGAGAATGAAAAACATTCCTCACATGGGACTTACTCTCCCAAATGTCTCAATTGTTTTCAAAATGAAATCATCCATCTTTAGATGCTCAGAGCCAGATTATAATCTTGTGAACCAGTGCAGTATGGTGTGGGGAGGGGAGAGGAGGCTATCCTGACCTGGCCTGATTAGTTAGCAATCCATGGTTCTGCTCTCAAGCCTGTTTCCTGGTAACTTGACCCTGCCTGCCTCCCGACACTCAACTCTCAATTTACCCTCTGGCTTGCCTTGGTTGCTGACCTTCCAGTATTGGACCTAGCCTGATTCCTGCTTTGACCACAAGGTCAGACTGCCCATGTCCCAGTCCAGATATCTATTTACCACTTTGCCAAGTGGTAAAATATTTCTGTGTGATATGACCTTGATTTACCAACAACCAATGGCTTTCTAGATTAAGATTTTGTGTGCGGGGAGCAGGTGGTTTCTTTGTTGTTTTTTTAAAGAAGGACCTTGCTTAAGGTCCTCAGTACATCCACTAATATTAAAATGAATGTGGATACTAGGTTAATTACAAAATTCCAAATCGTCTTAAACTCTGTTCTTGTATAACTCCTTGGCAAACTGTGTATCTGTAAGAATCAAGTGTACACATTCAAAAGCCAGAACTCGCATTCTAAAAACTCATGAGATTTTTTTAAAAAATCATTTTGGATTCTTAGGTAACTTATGGTGTTGAAATCTTTCGAATTTTTAAGCTTTTCTGTGCAATCACTAGAGAGAGAAACTTTCATTTAAAAAAAGTGATAAGATTCTCAAGTAATCAGATAAATCCAGGAGCTTTAAGAAAAGCATCACATGCTACATAACTTGCAATGATATAATGAGAATTGGCAACACTGTATGCCTGCTCATTTCTAAATGCATGAAACATAACAGTTGTCATCAATAAGGCAACTATGAATCTGACAAATAGATCTGTGATGTTTTGCCCATTTCTCCAATGAACATATTCTGTTTTATCTATTTTTCAGACCTTAATTAATTAATTATTAGATTTATTTTCTGTTCACAGTTATATGCTGTACCTGATTTAGTATTCAGAGTAGGCATCTTATCTTTTATCAACTTTCATTTGCTAAAAAAATAGAGGAAAAGTCACTTGGATTTATAATTACCAACTTATATATGTCATGGTATACAAATACTCTTAAATGTGAAATAATAAACATGCTGGCTAACAAAACTTACATACGGTTATCAGTTGGAATTATGTATATCCCTTTAATATTTTACAAGGGAAAATGTAGTTGAAGTGATTAGAAAATATTTTTAATTGGGAAAAAAAATGCACCACTGGGATTCAAAATCCCAATTTCGTTAGGGAACAAATTTGTTAGTGAACATAATGTCATGGCATAGGATAATGTAATTACATAGTGTAGTGCAGCTGTCTGAGATTAGTGTGTATTCACAGAAATACATAATCTAATAGTACTTATGCACCACCAAGTATCAAAAGTCAAGAGCTGACAAAAATGGGGAAGCTTTTAAGAAGCCAGTCTCATTATAAATTAGTCAAATCGCTTCCCCCGTACTTGGAAGGCAAAGTTAAATCGGTTATACATGATCCAGCTTTTGCTACTAAGTAATGGGCTCTGTGGTTGGGCACAGTAGTGGGCTCTGTGATGAGAGGCATTGGCTGAAGGTCAATACAGTTAAGCCTGAGGTCATGCTAGAACATTTGGAGAAGCAAACAGGAGACATCCTAAGGATGATCTCCTCCTTATACTTAAGAAGATGTGCCTGTCACTTCTATATTTTTGTTCACAATCTGGGGGCTGGTGTTTGCTGGATCCTCAGCAACTGTTGTACAATCATAACAGCAACAGCTAGAAAGGTTCCCACTCTATCACCCTCACATCTGTATCTGGCAAGGAGGTTGTAACTGTTTCCGTCATATGAGAAGCTTAATACTGCAATTAGTGCTTCAGCTACCTCAAGACTGCACTGCATTCTTTATGGCACTGTAGCTTCGATGCCCTGGCAACTTAAATTCTGACAGGTGGTGACAGCACTTGACACTCCTGCTTCATGATCTTTACTGGCTGCCCACTCTTTGCTAAGTGAAGGTTTGTTTGGACTAATAAAGCCTTAAATGGCTTGGGACTCCTGTTTGAGTGACTGCCTCAGTCACAATCAGTGAGACACTCAAATCAGGTCTATCTCAGTTTCAGAGAAGTGTCCAGCAGGGGAGTGTCTGCCCTCAGCTTTGCAACCAAGGTCCCTGTCCTTCTGAAATACACCTAGATCCATTGACCTTTAGGGCATGCAGCAGAGTTAGGTCCATGAGAGTTCCACCACTGATTTTAACAACACAGGTAGGCCAACCTCGAGGGCTTTCAGCGAGGGAGGAGTCTGATCAGGGCTGAGGTGTGTGCAGTGGTGGGGAGTTCTCAACTCCATCAGCTACCCTATAGAAAGAAAACTCAAGGAGTTATGTGAAATGTTATCAATCATTTCATGGGGGGTTTTTTATTCTGGAAAAATACAAGGTTCAACTAGATTATGATATAGTCAATAAATCTAACAGATGTTACTAAACATTATTTTCACTGAATAGCAGTAAGTATACACACATTACCAGTTTTTTTAAAGATAGGGCTATCAGAGAGTAACATGAATATCCAAACTCAGAATAGATTATTAATCTTATGGGTACTACATCAATAGGACGTCTATAATGCAGACAGGTTCAGTAGTGCTAATGAGCCCAGGGAATATTCTCCTGAGTGAGGGAAAGTTGTGTCTTTAAGCACAGACTTCAGCAAAAGGCAACACTGCTCCTGCATTGTACAAGGGGAAGTAGTGAGAAGCACAGTGCCCCAGACACATTCCTTATGAGGCACAAATCCTCCAGGGCTTCACAATGTCCTGGAGGGGAGTAATCCCTTCCACTCCATCCAACTCTACTGGCCAGTGTGCCTGGGGTTGAGAAAGGGGACGAAGGGAAGCAGAAGGGACACAGAGCCATTGTTTTTCCCACTCAAATCCTATTGGAATTCTAGACACAGTTTCTGCTCTCCCGTCAGCGCTGACCACCTAAAGAGTGCTAATGCAGGGAGGCCGTGTAAGGGTTTTACATCCTCAGTCTGTCCTGCACAGCCCCAGTTAAACCAAGGCATAATCTAGCCATAAATAACTGACTAATTCTCTCAGTTTATCTATACTGCCCACGCAAAAGCTTTGTTCAATATGAATGAAAGTTGCAAAGTCATGCATGCAGCCAACAGAAGACAAGGAGCTCGACAGTTAAGTACATAATTCATTCCTTCAACAGCACATATACACAATTCGCATGCCTCCCTAACCTCCAATTATTGGACAACCTCCCTCCGACTCATCAATGAACAAGTATTTTAAATATTCCACAGGGACAAATATCACTAGTCAATCAATCAAACCTGAAGTTTTGTCACAGATTAACATTACCTATGTTTCCAACTGTCAGATTATATAATTGAAAAGTGGGGTTTTCATTGACATGAGTTCGGTTCAGAGATTCTGTTTATTTAAAAAAACAAATTATTGCCTCCTGATTTTTTTTTCATTTCTAATAGGTCTCGGTGAATGAAGGCCAGCATCAGATTGGAAACCACACTAAATTCATCCACTATTAACATTTTCTTTATAAAAAAGTGTTTATTTTTAAAGTTTTACCACTATGCCTCCTGAAAGTTTTCTGTCTTCTACTTATTTATCATGCTCAACCAGCAACATTAGGAGATAATGAAGAGTGATTCTTCTCTCTTGCAAGTCCAAATTGGTGCAGCAGTGGTGCAGGAAGTAGATGAGTTATAGTTCGACATATGTTGCCATGGTTTTAATTAGGAAACAGTTCTTGCATATCCACTGATTGAGTGGAGACATTTATTTTTTTTCTGGAGTATTCTGGCTGCACTGGTCTGGTATTCTCTAGTGTGATTGGATGGCCTAGGCTTTGTCTTACCCCAATTACAAACAGTGGTGGACAGCCACTTGTGTAAATCCCCTATATAAATCCCCCAACGCTGCAGTTTGCTCTGGTAAATCTTATCCTTGCTTGAAATTACAGGAAGCTGTTCCAGTGTCTGGGGAGATGTTTTACAGCTTGCCTGACATTTTGCAGGGCCACTTCACATTAGCAGTTGTGACCTGTTCTCAGAAGGATCAGTCTTTCACTTGTAATGTTTGTGCATTATTGTCTGGAGAACCTTTTGGAATATGAGATACTGCATGATGTAAAAACTACATGTATTTTTGTTTCTTACCCCAGCTGTTCTGTGTAGATGTTCATTATTTCGATGTGTATGTCTGACCTTTGTGTGCAAGAAACCCCCCTCCTCTCCAAAAAAAACCCCACTCCTTGCAGAGAAACTAATCTTTTAAAGTGTTTCATCTCAAGAGTTTGAAATCAAACAGAAGCACAAAGTATGAGAGAATTCTCCTTTGGGGTGCCAAATAATGCCATTTCTGATGATTAATGAAACATTTTTACCATTTGATTAAAATGCCACAGTGATTTCCCTTTTCCTTAAATGGCCAGTGTCCTTGCTCTCTGTTCTGAGATATTTCTGTATTGTAGTCAAAACAATAGACCCAGTAGAGCAACAGCAGTCTTGAATTCTTCTGATCTTTTGTGATAGTAGGTGTCAATCATGTTTGATATTAGCAGTTCAGTGCTGTCAGAATTGTTTCGTTCAGGTTCATGAATGACCTGGATATTTTAGCAGTCTGAATTCATTTTGGTTTTGCTGATATTTGTGTAACATTCCTTTTCACTTCCCATGCAAGGAGGCTCCTGTTAGGACTTCAGCCACCTCATAGGCTCCACATTCTCTATGGAAAAGATTCTTCATGCTGATACTCCAAAATTTACAAGTCAAGGATTCTTCAGCAGAATTGTCGCAAGGCCCCACAGTGTGAATTTTTAATTCTTTGTAATACAAGCTGAGATATATTTAGCCCGCAGAAAGTTTGGAAGGAAAAAAAAAAAGAATCAAGGTACTTTTCCAATCTCTACGCACAGCCTAAGTGCCATGCACTCACACTAACATGCAGCTTTAACATCCTTCCTGAAGCACGAGATGTTACATCCTCTTTTAGCTGCAGAATTGCATGTATCTTATGCAATTTGTTATTATTGGACATGTAAATTAAGAATTGTGCTCTCAAGTTTGCAAACAGTAAAAGTGCTGCAGCGGGACGCTGAGGCTGGCAAAGGACGGTACCTCCCTAAGTTGTATTTGACCCTTGTGACTCTCATTCGAAGTATCAGTTCTGTGTCTGAGGCTGCCAGGGTCAGAGTGAGCAGGCTATGGGGAAAGTGAGATTGCATTCATGATTTATCCTCCTGAATCCATACCTTGAAAGGATGCAAAATGTGCTGTGGTATTTGAACTGTCCTGGTTTTTTTTAAGTTTCTACATATAGATGCAGAGAAGTCCTGAAGTTTTGTTTACATCAAAGTCCAGAGAGGAGAAAATGCAAGTTCCCCAGGCTACCAAAACTAAGCTCAGTTCCCACCTCTGTAGTAGCCCTATTTTCCCCCACCCCAGATTTCTTTAGCCTCCTCCCCCAGGTTCTCCTTCACCCTCCTTTATTCTCCTTTTCTCCGAATCCTTTCTTCTAGCCACATCCTGATTTTTTTTCCTCCCCAAATTCTCTTTGCCCCTCTTCTTCTCAAATGAAGATATCCTCCCCTAAAATCAACTACCCATCCGCTACAAGTAAATTCTTCCCTCCCAAAGCAATTAATGCTGCTACGTCCCTGAAAATCAATTCTCCCTTTACCACTTAAAGTTACTTAATGCAGACCTCCCCCTTACCTGTTTGGAGACTGCTCTAATGCTTCTGTCCCATGTCTAATTCTCTCTTGATGATATAGAAGAGCCTCAGTTTTCTGGCTTCTTCTCCGTACCTTACTCTCTCACTTCTTGAGAAAGGCCAGCTCAGAGGACACTCTGCTTGCTGCCTCATTCATGGGGAAAAGAAGCAGTTACTCCAGCTGCTTAGTGCCTTACCAGAACCTATGAATTGCTAGGAGCACCTAGGCTGGGCTTTTCTGCTCCTGCCACTCTCCCATGGTGGCTAAGCAGGTTGGAATTAGAACAGCAGCTGGCTCAGGGAGGTCAGAATAAGCTGCACGTGCCTCGCTGAAGTCTTGTACCTAGCTAATGTCCGTGAGTTCTCAGTCACAAACTGAGTGCCTGTGCTAGTCTGCCATGATAGTAATGGAAGATGCATGAGGATAGCTCTGTGTATGGCACTTTTAACCAGTGACAAATACTCACTGATTTCTCTCTCAGGGCACCCTGGCACAGTGGGACAGGAGGGAAGAGAAACCAGACCCTTTCCCGTACACCGCACAAAAGCAAAAGGCGGGTGGAAGGGAAGAGGGCTGGAAGGAACCAGAGTGGTTGCATGACAGCATTTCGGAGGGAGTCAGGGACAGCAGCTGGGGGAGATAGCTTAGGGCAGGAGAGTGAGCCTGCCTGGAGAGACTGTCAGCAATGGGAGCTCAGTGTCTTGTGGGAGGAAGGCCTGGGGAAGCCTCCTCCATTCCACATCTGCTTCACATTAAACACTTTTATTCTGCCTCCTCCCTCTAACCCTGCCCTTCAGCCTTTTCCTTCTGACCCCACCCCCTTGAGTTTCTTATCCCCTGTCACCAAGCTTACTTTTGCACCAACTCCAAGCAGACTGGCCACCAGCACAGGAAGCATCCAGGCACTGGAGAGAGGCTGTGGTGCCAGCACCACAACAGCCCACGGTGGCTAGGGCAAGTCCCTGCATCTACGCTGGATGCTTGATATTCCTGCAGGGATGAGGTCAGGTATTTAGGGGAGCCTAAAGATGTGTTATGTCATGTCCTGAGAAGGAACTGGATTTTAGAGCCCTGAGAATTAAAGCTTCCCTGAAAGAGAGAGAGAAGGAGAAAAGGACTCTCCCTGAGGGGAAGTAAAGCTGAGGCTACAGATGGTTCATCTTGGTGAACAGGAAGATTGTGCAAGTCTCCCTGAGGTGAGGGAAAGCCAGGAGATAAACTGGCAGGGCCTTTTCCCTGTTTGTAGAGTATACGCAGTCTTACAAGTTTGCCCAACAGGAGTAGCTCTCAGGTTTTCCTGAAGGAAAAAGAAATCCTTAGACAGGGTGGGTTGGGGACAACCACAATGTTCCCACTCCCATTCCCAACTTGATATGCTTGTGTTGATTCTTTGAAAATTTAGAGAGATCAAAGATTTTTTTTTCCTATTTGGCACTGTATACAGGTGTATTTTCTTTACATATTCTGTTGGGGCTAGTTGTACATCAGTTGACAGGGCACCCACACAGTTGTCTAGACTGATTTCTAAATACTGATCTTTATTTTTTAAACACTGTAGTAATTATTTCACAGTAATATGCCAAATGCTGTGACTAAGTTTTAAAAGGTGTGTTATATTGCTACTTCCTGACCCCATGCTCAATTTATGGTCTATAGAGAATGAAATGGATGTTGTAAGTATAATTAAGAGATTTGGTGTTCTGATTTGGCTTACTCCGTTTCTCTGTTGTCATTTTTTCCAGATAGGAGTAGGTCTGGAAAAGTCAGCTGTTTTGCCCCTCCCTGCTCTCCAAGTTCTAAGAGGCTGATCTGTTTAACTTGATATAGGTCAGCATTATAGTTCTAGGGACTTCTAAACCGTGCAGGATTTGTGTAGTAGCCATACAGTTGTTCTTTATTCTAAAAGTCTCTTATGTACTTTTACCAGAGATTTACGTGTGCATACATGTGCCCTCTGTTGATTTACCAATGTGTCCATGATTATGTTTTCATAAGTGCTTACTTCTCTTGCATTGTATAATCTTGTATTAGCTTTCTACAGTGTTTAAGTTCTTGAAAAATTATTTTGTTTTTGCTGGGTACACCATTGATAGCACTAAGTCATTTATCACCTTCTGTGTTATTACTGAAAATAATTATGTCATTTACCAAGGGAACATGTAGTTTATTCTGATTATAGTTATCAGTGATTATTAAGCTATTGCAATGAATTTAGCAGTAAAATTGGAAGAGCACTCAGGTCAGGCAAAGATATCTGGGCTGACAGTAATACAAAGGTTTCTCTGTTTCCGGGAATAGACAGGACAAACATTACATCTGACCTGGGAGGAGGAACAGGTTAAAAATCTCAAAGATAAATTTTAGAAAAGTAATAGGTTGTCAGACTAAGTTAAAAATTGGCATACAGCCCCCCAAAAATCTATAAATGTCTAGGTACCGGTACAAGAAGCTTAAAAGTAAAGTAGGTGAACTAGAATGTCAAGCAATGAAAGAAAACCTTGATCTAACTGACATTACCAGAACAGTGGAATTAATGAGACACAGGATTATTTTGGCTGTAAATGTAAAGGAAGAACAAATTAGTTCAAAAGTGAGAGAAGGCTCCAATCTGATGCAAATACTTCTGAGTGAAGGGACCCATATATTAAAATTTGTGTGCACACTAATGCCATGTCAAAGGAATTCAAACATATCAGCAACAAATTATAGGGTCATGTAGCAGATCTGTACAACCCCTGGTAAGTAGCAGGTTTAACTTAAACATGGCTTGAACCATAGCATTTTCCTTGCAGGAGATATTTTCCCAGTCATGCTCTGGAAAATTACTCCTTCAACAGTTCTGCTTTAAAATAATAAATACAGTTATATTAAAATAATTTGAATATTCAAATAGCTATAGTTCTTATATGTGAGACTTTTCATTGATTTCAAAGAGACAGATTTCTAAAGTTATTTAGGCTCCTAAAGATGCAGATAGGTACCTAATGGGATTTTCAGAAGTGCTTACATGCCCAACTCCCATAGATTTCCTCGGACCCAGAGAGAGTTGCTGAAGCCCCCGCTCACATATCTGGTTGATCCCTAGCTGTCATGACAGCCACCAGGAAAGTACACCAAAGACTGATCTGAGGAGCCTTAAGGCAATCTTTACACACACACACAAAGAATCATGGCCCAAGTCTCCAGCCTCTCACTCATGTGCCTGCCCCTGTCCACTTCACCATGCTGTTTCCCAGTCTAAAAATGATTGGGTCTTCAGGGTCACAAACCAGCTCTAATGTTTGCAAGGCCTACTCATCTGAACCCCACTGGACATGCATGCCGCGAACACATTCTAAAATATTTGGTTTTTAAATTTCAGTTTTTCTATATTTTCTTTCAAACTGAACCTGAATGCAAAACTCAAGGAGTCCAAAAGTACACCTAACAAAAACAATTTAGTGCAAACCCCAAACCAGCAAGTTTTGGCACAGCTGTGTTAGCAAAGCAATATCACATTTATGTGAATGACCATACAAGTTAGAAGAGAGCATAATAGATTTATGTTAGTATCACTACATGGTGTATTAAATAGAAATGTGACACCACTAAGGAAGTTCCTTATACAGATGTTTTACGTGATAAAAAAAATCATATTCACATTTCACGAACTGGGCAATGGTTCCAATGGCAGATTTAGAAGAAAAAAAAAGTCTTTGAAATGGAGAGCTGATCAAGGTCTTGGAGCTTAATCATGTAGTCCTTTCCTCAGGCAAATCTCCCAGGAAGTGCAATGGGAGTTGTGCCATGGTATGGAATTGAATTGGGTCCTAACTTGATAATCTACAGGTTAACATTAGACAGGCTTTCTTGGCATGTCCGGAACACATTGATGAATTGCTATTTCCTGAAGTACTTCTGACAAAAACAATATGACTGTGGTCTGATATGTAGTCATATTCAATTCACAGGCAGCTACTTTGGCAAACAGAATCTTTTTGCCAGGGGCTACTTCTTGTTTCTATTCCAAAAGTGCAGCACTGAAGATAAAATGGATTCCAAATATCGTCTGTCATAACTCAATATTCTATTACAGGGGTGGTCAATATTCTATTACAGGGCTGTCCTGCCCAGCCCCTGAGCTCCCAGCCAGGGAGGCAAACCCCACCCACTCCTCTGCTGTTCCCCTTCCCCTGGGGCCTCACCTTGCCACACAGGCTCTGGGGAGTGGAGCTGTGAGCTTCTGCTCGGCAGCGTATCTGAGCAGCGTAGTATGGGGGCTGGGGCCAGGGGGTTGGATAAGGGTCAGGGAATCCTGGGGATAGTCAGGGGACAGGGAGAAGGGTGTGGTTGGATGGGTTCAGGTTCTGGTGGGATGGTCAGGGGACAGAGAATGGGGGGCTTGGCTAGAGTGTGGGAGTCCCAGGGGGCAGAGGGGTGGATAGGGGTTGGGGCAGTCAGAGGACAGGGAGTGGGGGAATTGGATAGGGGGTGGGGTCCTGGGGAGCTGGTTAGGGGTGGGGGAGTGTCTTTGGAGGGGGCATCAGTGGACAAGAAGCAGAGGGGGTAGGATGAGTTGGGGATTGTGAGCAGGGCAGTCAGGGGGCAGGAAGTGGGAGGGGGTTGGATAGGGGCCAGGGTCAGGCTGTTTGGGGAGGCACAGCCTTCCCTACCTAGCCCTCCACACCATTTTACAACACCATGTGGCCCTCGGGCCAAAAATTTTGCCCACTTCTTTTCTACTATCAGTTTGAATTTGACACTAACAGCTTTGTACATGTCAATTTAAATACCACCTGTACTCCTAGGTCACTTAGGCGCTTTTGAAAATCCAACCTTATCTGCCCAATGAACAGTTAGTGTATTAGTCAATACAATGGAGCACTATGAAACATTTTCAAAACATTCCATTTTTTTCACCCAGGAAGTGGAAAATTTGGGATTTCTATCCCTGGTTCTCAATGGAGAACTGTGGTAAAATAGGACTTTCCAATGCTACCTGTGTTTAGGGTGGGATCTACATATTAAATATGGGGAAATAGTTCAGCTATTCAAATGTTTATTTTAAGTTAGCCTCATGACACTTGTCAATTTTCTCAATATTTTTTTCTTTATTCTCCTCTCCTGACATTAACACAGTTGATACAAAATTCAAACCATTATTTATTAATCATTTTTCCTCTCCCCAACACTATTTACCCAGGTTTACTACATGCTAGATATTGAGAATGCTGGTTTGCTTTTGTTTGAATGTGGTATATATGTGTGCTTTCAATGTATATATGATGCATCTGTTTTCTTTTGTGCCTTAGATTGGTGGATTGGAAAGCATCAGATACTCACAGGTATTAAAGTTTGCTTTTAGGCATAACAATATTTTACAGTGATATACTTTATATCTGAAGATGTTAAAATGCAAGTAAAGTATCTTTATTTATAGGCCAGTGTGATGAAGCTTAACTTCCATCACCTGCAAGGCAAGGGAAAGGACCTAATTAGTCATGCTCTGCAGCTAGGGGAGTAACTAATTGCTGCCTGGATAAAGGAGGTGGAGCTAAGCCAGAAAAGCAGACTGAGGGAGCTTATGTGGGGAGATACTGTAGAGGAGAAAGGCTTTTCTGAAGGAGAAAAGCCCTGGGCTCAGCAGGCAGGATACTACAAAGGAACTATAATGAAGCCTGACAGGGGTGGAAAGGCTGTTAATTTAAAGACTTGTTTGTGCTACTCCAGAATATGTTTAGCCTTTGATAGATGCAGAATGAGAAAGGAATTACAAGCCAAAGAACTGACCTGGGGCAGGGGGGTTCTAAGAGGGATAAAGTCCCCTTCCATGCTGTGGCTAGTTACAAGGGGGCGCTGGAGCAATTTTCATAATGGGGGTGCTGAGAGCCAAACTGCAAACTCTGTATATAAGGAAACCACTTCAAGCTTTAGGGTGTGGCAGCATCTCCAGTTCCAGCACTTATGAAGGGGCACACTTGAGAACAGAACTTACTTACAGTAAGGAAACAAGCAAGGAAAGGATAAAAGACTTATTCAAAGCCATGCACCGAGTCAGTGCCAGAATCAAGTTTAAAACCCACCACTCCTGGATTATACTCTGGTGATTCGCTCATGCTGAATCCTCATTTCTACTTCCTTGTTTCCCTGAACCTATATAATTTGGGTAGGAAAAGCTGATAGTATTTGTTTTCCAACTAGGCACTGAGTGTCATAACATTACAAATGTCTATCTGATCACCAGACGCAATGTGAAGAACCTAATATATATGACTGTTGTGGAATTGCACTGGATAACACCAGCACTGAATGTGGCTAGTTCTCTTTACTGGAAAATACATCAATGTAATAGTTATGGCAGCATTCTCAACTCTTCTTTTGTAGGTTTGCTTCCCAAATTTATTAGAATATGCAAGTTTTAAAATTTCAAATACTGCATTATTCCATTTTCATGAGAATTTATTTTTTTCCTTGAATGAGGTTTCTTTGGAAAGTAACACTTAAAAGGAAATACTTGGCTGAGAACACACATCTCAACATTTTCATGGCTACATTTACAGTACTCTGGGTTTAATCATATTATTTAGTCAGGCACAATGGAATTGAGATGAGTAAAGATTCAGAAATTTAGCTACAGGCAATAACTATGAAACAGTGCATCTTAACTATGAAGTTGTATTCTATATAGCTATTAATTAGACAGTGACAGTCAAAACTGAATACAGCTTCCCCCCTTAACCATTAAAACAATCTTATTTTTTAAATACAAAAAAATAGGAAAACATTTCTCAATCTCTTCTTAATGTAAAGTTGGGAGATTCATCAAATTTTACAACCTCAGCTGGTTTAGCTTTAAAAAATAGTAAAAAATAAATAAGTAAATAAAAAAATACAAGGATACTTGAAGTATAGGCATGAAAACCTGAACTACTTCAAGTTTCTTATCTAACTTGCTTCTTATTTATAAAACCAGCTACTTGCTGTTTATTAGAAACCTCTTGAAATTTACCAGAGGTATTATAGCGCTTCACTGATATCCTTCAATGAAAGACACTACAGTGGGAAGTGTTCTGGTGGATTGGTTAGCTGGCCATATGTCTGTTTGATCAGGGTAGCATATCTCAGGAAAACAATGGAAGGGAGTTTGGGGGCAGATAAGCATCCAGTTTGGAACTGAAATGACAGCTGCCAAGTCTGACTGCTTTCTGCACACAGCCAGCAGACTCCCTATGTCAATCACAGAGCCTGAAGGAGGGCTGTTTTTTTGGGCCTGTCAGAAAGGCAGTTGCACCTGTCTGCAGTTGTGCTCATGAGAGCACCAAACACATCGGGCAGCATCAAGTGCTTGCTTGCTAACAAAAATGGTGGTGCCAGAGAAAGGGAAAGTGTAACAGCATAGCAAATCACCTATTTCAAAGGTAAAGGGTCCTATCTGTTGATCTTTCAGTACTCTTTGGAATTACCCAGTGGACTCTCAATCAAAAATCTAAGACATATATTTCAGAGGGCTTTGGAAAAACTGTAAGGATACCATAAGAAGTAGCCAGCACTCAAATTTCTAATTGCTACTTTATTCCCTGTTTTGTTTTTAAAAAAATCTTGGAGGAATTACTAGTTTTAGTGCCATTATTTTCTCTACCCCATCCCCACACTTATTAGAATCATCCTGCTGAATGTTGTCCCTGAACCTAAATGCCAAAGAATAAATATTATTGTGTATAAAGCACCTTTCGTACCCAGAGGAACCATTGATTTGGAGCTCTGTTATCTTCAGCACCCTATCAACTACAGACAGTATCAAAGTATGCATATTTTGTCTTATCAGCATGCCACAGAGATGGAGTTGTTCAGCTTCTTCTCTGAGAATGTAAGCTTGGGCATGAATGTCAGCATAATATCTTACTGTCTGGCCTCTCACAATATTTCTACGGACTTCTGCGTTGTAAGGAAAAAATAATTTAAGATCAGGTTTCTTGGTGGGTAAAAAATAAAAAGGGATCTATTATACCCAGAGACACCACAAACACAGCCGTCTCTAATTTACACAACTATAGACACACAAACATACTAACGTATTTACAGGAAGAGGAAGATGGAGATTACTCTGTGTTAAGGGCATACTAGAAGCTTGAGCTGCTGGGGTACCAAGATCCTCTTTCTTTGACCTCCCTCATATAGACTGCTGTACACCCTTCCCTCTTCCAGCCTTTCTTCTCATAGCTTTCGCTTGGGCTGTTAGAAGGACTGTTTTTATATCAAAAAAAATCTTCCCCCAAAACTAGTCTCCACAATGAACTGCAATTCGTATTCTACATTGCTGTCTTAGTCTCAGATGTTAGCAGGGACCTATTTGATGTGTGTGCTTTCCCCTCCACATCTGTAGGGAAAGAGGAGTTCTAGCCCACTCTGCTCCTTGTATTCTCATCTCAGAACCTATAGCAGGAGAGAGCAGAATGGCTTTATTGACAATCACTGCACAGGTTGCCCATGGATGAGTCCTTTCCCTCCATGACAGCACTCCCACACCACCCCTGTCTCCACTGCTTCTACTGCAAGCTTGATAGAAGGGCTATTCCTACAAAGATCCATGTGAGCATATCACCTTGGGAATCCATATACACCAATGGCTTTCTCTTCACTTTTGGGATGAATACTAAGGGCTGGTCCAATTAAGCAAGACTTTAAATGGGTTTGAACTCTGTCATATTAAGGTCTGCTTCACCCATCCAAGACCTTCCAGAACAGCTGCATTCCACGGAGACAATGCAGCAAAAGAAACCCAGATTTAGACTTTCGGTTGCTGGAGGCATAGACTTCTCAGGAGTGTGATGGCCACTGTAAAACTCCTTGCTAGTTGAAGTCAGACTGAGTCCCAACCTGTTCATATTCATATAAAAATGGATGACCTACCTTTTCACCCCAGCAATGTCAGTGTCAATGTCTAACAGGGAAGGTAAGAGCAAATAAGAGATAAAAGGGAGAAGGAGTGAAAAGAGGAGAGAAAACATCCTGGAATGGGTAATAGATTAAATCAAATGATGATATGCTATATAAATTGATACATACATTGTTTAGCTGGAAATGATGGGAGGCCAATGAAGGTGAATGAAATATGGGATTCTCTACCAATACTCTCCTTTCAGTAGCTACCAGGGACCTTTTGACTCTTTTGGAAAGGGTTATTTTGTGTCACACTTTATGTTCAAACTGGTCTGTCTTCACTAACAACTGCATATGGCAATTTCATTTTATTAAATAATGTTTAATATAATCTCTGTGTTAAAGTAGTAAAAATGTGAGTGTCAGAGTTTGCACGTCTAACTTCAAGAGCTATATAAAGTAGATAAGAATCTGAATGACCCATCAACAATCTTGCATAAAATGTATACTGCTGACAAAATATTCTAATGGCCTTTTCTATTAGTATGTGTTACATACTGACTCACACTTCAGTGTCTTTAGGAGCTTATTTTATTTTGTGCTGTAAAATCCAGCTCGCACAGTAAACTGGACAAATTGGACAACTGGATCCAGTTTATCTGAATCCATGTAATGCTCACATTTTTGGACAAAACCCCACCTTATGTCTATTACTGGTTAAAGTATTTTTTCATTATATGGCAATAGGAAACTCAGTTTTTATGAGAAGTCTTTTATTTGTAAACATTCATTTCAGTTTCTTCTTTAATGATAAAGTCTGGATTTTTATAATCTGTCAAGCATTGACAAGGAAGAACTGAAATAACATTAAAAAAATCATAATTTCTTCCATAGTATTTTCTTATATTTCTTTATATTTCAGGCTGACAACCTGATTATCAAAGTGGCAATACCTAATTGGATAGCTGCTCATGGGGTATACATAGCAGGCCCACAAGCAAAAAGTGCTATAGCAAAAACTAGGTGTCACAATATGTTAATGTAATAGAGACCTCTAGAGATCATGGTTGAGACATGGCTTAAATTACAGTTCAAAAGGTGTAATGGAATGACTCAACCGACTGTGGTAGATATGGGTTGTAATTTTATAGTCCTCATGCAAAGAAAAGCCATAATTCAAAGGCTCAGAACTAGAATAGCAGCTACTATTGCAAGACTGAGATATGACCACAGTGACAGGTACCCTAGAAACACCTTAGAGTAGAAAGAATACAATGGTAGGACTACATAAAGGATGCTTGTACTGTCCACGCTCGTCCTATATTCATGATACTGATCCCATTGAAGCAAATGACAAATCTCCTATTAATTTCAGGGGTGCAGTATGGTGCCTGACACTAGCATCCTTGAATGTATGAACTTGAAAACATTTCTTAAAAGCCACCAACCCCAACCTTCAGAATTCAAACCTACCTCCCCAGAGCCTGGCAGCAATGTTACAGGCGCTGGTAAGAGGTTTATATTGAACAAGAAACTGCACAGCGCGGCTCAGTTAACACTGTGGGAACAACCTTAATTTGGGTAGGATTTTCAATAGTGCTTAGCACCAGCCTACATCTGCTCCCACTGAAATCAGTTTCAGTGGGTGTTGAGTTAGATGAGCATTGAGCTCTTGTTAAAATCTCACTACTAGTTTCTCAAGGTTAGCACTGCATTCTCTTTTTTTTCCCCCGTAAAAAGAGACAAAAAGAAAAATGCCTTGATATATTTCAGCTTAGTATGCTTACAAGCACAGCTAACTTTGGAAATGGATGTTTGTGGAAAGTTTGAGTAAAACCTCTTCTTGTTTTTAAATTATGCGAGAATGGAAAAAATACCTTTTATTCTTATACAACAAAACATTAAGATTTATTTTTGCATACCAATAGCACAAAAAAAGCTTAATATACAAACTCAGGTCAGCACTTAGGAATTACTTATTACTTAATCTGGGCAGGAAAATATATAGAAGTAGAGACTGTAAAACATGACACATTTATTTAAACATTTATTTGACACATTTACATACAGTTATGTTTGCATTTATACAGATGTGCACTATTTTCACAGATTTTTTTTTCAGAAGTGATAATAAAGGAAGATTATATTAGGCACACACTGTGAGTCATCCAATATTTGAATTCAAGTCATAATGAAATCTGTCCTCAATTTCTGGAAATAAATGTGAAAAAAAGAATGCACAGTATTTGTGCAATAATATTGCTTCTCATGTTTAATCATCTTTTGACTGATTTATTTTTGTTGTTTGTTTTTATTCATAACCTATCTATACTTTTGTTGTATTTTAAAAGGACACCACTTGGCTAAAAGTAAAACAAAATAAGTTAGATCCATGTAAACATCTGTGATTAAGCAATTATTAAGTTCAATGATACATACAGATATGGATAGTTTTAAAATCTTAGTAGCCATAGGGTTCTAACCTGATCTGAGATCATCTTCTTAAAAAGCAAAAATAAATAAATGAAAATAAAAAAACCTTTTCATTTGTTGTTTGTGCGGCTACTAGATCTTAATTTACGTAGGAGAACAAGGTTCTTTAAGTTAACTCTACTACTCACATAGAGAAAAAGAGCAGAAAGGCAGATGGTACCAGGGAAAGAGTGTTAAATATATCTGCTATCCAAGCAAAGTTTGGAGGCCAAGTCCTTGGCTGCTCTGAGCCATGACATTGTTCTTTCAGAGTAATATATTATGCTTTACAGAAGTGTTGTCTGGCTCTTTTAGAAGCTCCAGATTATGTGCCTATGTTACACAGTGTATGGGCTCACTCATAGCGAGAGAAGATTAATACAGTTGCCAGTCATGCGCTGTGCTTCGATAATGTTCTCTGCAAGAATATGAAATCCCTCATCTTTCAGCTCAATGTCTCCTGTTTAGTGAGATGTAAAGGAAATTATGGAAGAAACCTTCTTCCTCTAAGTATCTGAAGTAAATATTTTTTCTCTCCCATTCCAAAATATGTTTGACTAAACTAGAAGTTGGTTGTTACTGATACCTTCTAGAATTTCTAAGATATGAAGAAGCTAGATATCTACAGACAAACAGGTGTGTGTGTTGTATGCATGTGCATATATGTGAGTTTATATAATATTTTAAAACATATTGTCATGTGCACAAGGGCTGTAAAGGCAAGAGCCACAGGGGGTAGTGTGATCCAATGGATAGAATACTGGATGGGGACCAAGGTTCTATTCCTAGCTCTGCTGGTGATTTTTTTTTGTGTGACTTTACTCTTCTGTGCCTTTGTTTTCACTCCCCTTCCTATTTTGTCTACTTAGCAGAGCTGTTCAAAGTCTCCCATGCAGAAATATTCTGTTGAAAATAAATATGGCTTCAAGGAAAAATGAAGAACAAAATAAACCTTTCCTTTTTGAATCAACATTTTGAAATTAATTTTTTTGCTTTGAATTAATGTTGTTTAAGTTGAACTAAAACAAATTGTCATTTCAAAGGTATTCATTTGAAACAACCAAACCAACCAACCAAATTAAATCCATTTGAATTATTCATGGGAATAACATTTTGTGACTGAAATTTTTTGAATTAAAATTTTCAGTTTGAAATTTCTTTTGAGGAAAAAAATGTATTTTTACAAGTTGATTTACTACTTATTCTCTGCCTCAAAAAACTTTTAATCTCTCTTTCTTTGTGTCTGTAAAGCACCTAGCACAATGGGGTGTCGTGCTCATTTGGGCTTTTAGGCACTTCTGTAATATGCATTACAAATAATCATACAATAAAGGGACTAAAACCTCCATGGTTTACCTCAGTTTTCAGGAGGAAGAGAATGGGGCAACTCAAATTGGGCAAGGGAAGGGGTAACACCAGATCCCAGAGGCAGAAGAATTTCAGAATGGTTGTTTAAGTGGCTCTTTCAATCAAAGGGTGACTCCCACAGATAAGTGGACAGTGCATTAATGCCACCAGTCATGTGTGATAAACGAGGAAATGAAACAGAAATGTAAAAATAAATTTACCAAGCACTCACTTTAGAAAAAACATAAAAACTGACGAAGAAGCTCTTGCAACAAAGAAAATAATAGCGATGAAAGGCAAAACAAGAAACTCCATATGAGCACAGGATTTGGCAATTCATGTTCTCAAAATGCCTGCAAGCAGGCATAGGCTAAACTGAGTTAGTATCTAGGGACTAATCCTACCAGATGCTGAGTGCCTGCTGTGAAATTCTGAACAACCAGATGCTCCTCCATTCCCACTGACCTCAAGAGAAACTGAAGATGCTCAGCACCTCATCATATGAGACTTAAATTAAAACCTTCCATCATCACACCAGCACCACTAGGCAAAGGAGAAAAGTCATGTTTTAAGATGCAATTTGAAAGGCAATGGAGAGTTAATGAACTTGAGATCTGAAAGGAGGAAATGTTAGCTCATATGGGATATTCTTTTCCTTCATATATCAAGAGTGCCAATAGCTGCAGATTCATGGTTCCAACTCTCTTGTATCAGGAGTTTACAATAACAAAAGTAATAGTGTGGAACAATGGAAATTTGAATATATAATGAGGGACAGCTGTGAGGCATTGATGTTAAGAAGTAATAACTTTGGGAGAGAGAGAGGAGGACAAGATTGTTTATTGTTTATATATGGCTATTTGACAAACTAACAAGACCAAAGGATGTTCTGGACATAGTCCTAGGAACCACGCCAGGTAAAATAAATAAGATTGAAGCTGGCTAGTGTTCATAGTTTGATCGTAACATTAGCAAATTTGAAATGTTCCTGGGGGTTTTGTGGAAGGTGTCATTACAGGACATTTAGACAGTAGGCCAATTTGAAGATAGATCATAGTAGTGGAACCAGAACCTTGGGGATATGTGCAGGCCTTCAGGTCCAAAGGATGGAGCTGAAACAACCACAGCATCCACTATTGACTGTTAGGATTGTGCCAGATTGGTGTGGCCATACTGAATGAATGGTGTGAGAACATGGCTTGACATGACTGAACTGTGGAAGAGGATTCTGGGAGCAGAATCCTTTTCTTAGCACCAGTCAGATGCCAGAGGTGAAACTCACTGGCTCCATCCTGTGTGTATGATCAATACTGATCTTTGAGTTGACAAATATGTCCACTTGAAAGTAAATAACACGTGTAGAACATCCTGAGTGGAGCATGGGCTGACCAGGGCATATCAGCTCTGTTGAAGAACATCACACAGGGGGCTGAAGTGAATGATTGATAAAGGAGTGGATGTGGGGTGTTTTTCAGTTGGCACCACTTTCCGGTCTCTTCTTAAAGTATTAATTAGGGAAAAATTAGTAACCACACAACCACTGGGCTTGCTTTTAAGACTTGGGACTCCTTTGAAGGAAAAAAGTATAAATATCAAGCAAATTAAATTACTTGGTTGGAATTCCTTAATAGAGACTGAAAGAAGATTGCAGCGCTGCTAGACAGAGGAGCCCATCACTCTGCTACTTGGGCTCAAGGAGGACTGTGAAACGGACGCATCTCAAGGCAACCGACCCCTTGCTTTGGGGGAATCTGAGATAGACCAGAAGGCTGTGAAGAACAGACAAGAAGAAAAGAAGCCATCTAAAGAATTAGTAACCCCCTTCTCTGTTTGCCAAGCAAGAACTGCATGGGGCAAGCACAGGACCTGTCTGTGTACATTTGTGAAAGAGAGACTTGTTAAGGGGAATGTATAGCTCATAACATATAGCTTTTAATGTCTGACATAGGAGTTGTGTTTGATATACCCCTCTACTGCTTGTGTAATTCCTCCTCAATAAACTGCTGTTATTGAAAACAATTACTGTGGACCTTTTTCACTGGTATGAAAGTAATCCACTTCACCTGGAGCCAGTAAAGATCCATTTCAGAGATAGAAGCGCCGCCTGATGTCAACACTGGCTCCTGAACTCCAGGAGTACTGCTTGGCATAATTCCAGGGAATCACACTGACCACTGCATAACCCTTTCACTACAGAGCACATTAGCGGTGGGCAACCTGTGGCCCGTCAGGGTAATCTACTGGCGGGCCACTAGACAGTTTGTTTATACTGACTGTCCACAGGCACAGCCACCTGCAGCTCCCAGTGGCTGCAGTTCGCCGTTCCCAGCCAATCAGAGCTGTGGGGAGACGTTTGAGCTCCAGGGACATGCTGGCTGCTACTTTCCACAGCTCCCATTGGCTGGGAATGGCGAACCACGGCCACTGGAAGCAGCAGGCGGCTGTGCCTGCAGACGGTCAATGTAACAAACTGTCATGCAGCCTGCCAGAGGATTACCCTGACAGGCCACGTCTGGCCCACGGGCTGCAGGTTGCCCACCACTGGAATACATACAAGCAAATGGAAGGCTGTTTTATCATAACATGCTGAGAGCAATGGAAAACCTACTTGACAGGTCCCGTCTCATTAGTAAGAGGCAGTGTGTTCTAGTGGATTGAACAAGTGACTAGAAACTTCTGAGAGCTGTTTTGTGTTAAGACATTGCAGAAGTTGTTTATATTCTATGAGTGTTGGCTTTGTTGGATGTCCCATTTTTAATAAGTTAGTTAGAGAAATCATTTGTAATGTAAGTTTTGAGATAAATGTAATGAATACAAATATATAACCTAACTCTCCCACTAGCTCATTATGTGGTTTTGCACAATTTATAATCTCCTAGTAGATCAGTTATTCCATCTGTAAAATGAGACTATTTACCTATTTCAAAAGAGTGTTGGGAAGAGTAGTTAAATGTTAGTATAGTGTTTGGAAATGCAGTGGCCATTTTATACAATATTAATCTTGAATTCAGAATAATAATTCTTGTGATTTTTCCCTATTTAAATACTAAATAGGTTAAAATAAATACATAATTGGGTCCATGCCAAATGTATTTCAGTAGACACAGGATTTTTGTCTGTATCTATTTAGGCTGGTGCATGATGCTAACACTAATACAAGTGATTGCACCCACTTAATCATGCACAGAGATATCATACATGCTGCAAAAGCTAAATGAAAGGGAAGTGAGTGAGAAAACATGAGCACATGGTGGTGGTGTGGACTGTTTTTAAAAAAGGTTTAAATTATTTTCATAATTAAAACAAATATTGAAGTGGCCTCACTTTTTATAACCTAGTTTTTCAAAACCGTTTAAAAATGGAATCTATTTTAATCCCATTTTCCTTCTTTCTTCTATGGTATTTTCTTCTAATATAGTTCACACTGATCGTGTGATTTTCAGTGTGGTAATATATGACTGGACACATCCTTGTACTCATTGCGATCATACCAGAGTCTAGCCTACACTGATCTAATACCCTCTTTGGAATTGCAACATCCCTTCCTGGAATAATCCCTGGACAAAAAAATGTTGGTTTTTTTGTTCATAATAAAAAGTTTGTGGAAGACATGAATCTGCAGCTGTATGAAAACATTCAGTCTCTGATTAAAGTTAATTACTTGTTCAAAAAGAAATCTGTGAGGAATGGGAGATATTTACGTAATAATTTGAAAATGGATATACTAAAACAGCTAAGCTCAGAGCATCAAGAATGAACATGCCAGAGGGACAAACTAATAACATTTGAAAGGTGCAAAAGCTATAGTAAACAGAAAGATTGTCCAGATTAAAAATACAGTAAGATCAAACAAAATAGAAGTTTTCCAAGCATCTTACCACCGCAAAGTAATGGAAACACTTCATTTAAGAATGTTTCAGATCCTGATCCTGGAAGATGCAGAATGTTCCTATGACATACTAAGCACGCAACTCCCAAGGAACTCAAAGCTTCCAGGAGTGAGCTCATGCTGTAAAACTGAATGAGAAAAAAGATAACAGGACTGGATCTTTCAAAGTGCTGAGCATCTTAGAGAATCAGACTTAGAGAAACTACAGATGAAATTTCCAAAAGCAAAATTCAGAGTAAAATTTTGGATGTAAATTTGATATTGTCTGGCCCATAGAAACCATGTCTCCCCAACCACATGATCTCAGAGAGGGCCAACTCCTGTTCCTAGCACTGGAGCCATTCAGCCCTTCCGCACTACAGCAAAGGCAGCAACAACTATTACAGATAGCCCTGACAACCCCTGGACCCAATAACCTCAGAGACAGGTCTCAATGTTGAGGTTTTAGACACTGCTCTCTGATTAGACTAAGGCAGAAATCCTTTAACCAGAAAAGCTCTTCCCCAGGCACCAGCATCAACAGGATATTCAGGACCCACGGTCTCTGAGACTTCCCTGGAACCACCTGGGTATAAACCACCCCTACAAAAGCCTGAAGCACAGTGAGGCAGCTGCCAGAACAGGCAACAACAATGGCTTGATAAAGGGGCATTTGAGGACAGATTATGTTAAAAGAGTAAAAACAAAAATCAAATAGTGACAGCTATTAAAATCATATGTATCATTTGCATAGACAGAGTGAAAATATTCATTGCGGGGGCTGAGTAAAACTTAATAGCCATTCAGAATTGAGTTACAGCAGTGGTTTTATCTGCAAATGGTGTGTGATATTGTATATAGTTAAGGTGCACATTAAACCAAGGGACTACTACTTAATAATTAATAAAACCATTTCATGTTTATGCATACAATATTTGACACAAACTAGTGGCTAATCTGCTTCAGTACACTTAAATCACCAGTAAATCACATTCAGCTTGTAAGAATATGAATAATAAAAAAAACCTTGCTCTTACTTTCTTGTTCCAGTATAAGTAAACTGTTTCCTATAGAAGGATACATTTTCATAATTTCTGCAGGATCAATGTCTTTAACATCCGATTCAATGTTCAGGATAATCAAAACTGAAAACCTTTCTTGACTGACTGTTGTTCTCAAGCATATTTTAATTCAGTGCATCACTGAGAAGGAAGTTGCAGACTTTACTGAACCAACAAGTACCTGAAGTGCTAAATGAGCCAGCTAAAATAAACTGGGGTATTCCAAGGCTGTCAGAGTGGATTTCAGATTTTCTAATGCTACAACCTGTCCATGAGATTCAGTATTAGCACATACAATTTGTATATCAGATTTCACCAAACTGGGATTGATTTCTGTAATCTTCCCATAGATTTCCAGCATTCAACTGCAACAGGTTCACAAGCCAGAATGGTATCCATACTTCTTGCAAGCACTAACATTTCCATGGAAAACCTTAGTTTTCCCTGTTCATTCATTAATAACCGGCAGGGAAAAATAGTTGTTGACACCACTTTTGTTCATGATTGTGTGGTTCAACTGGAAGATATTCTTTCTCTCCACACCTTGAGTTTTAAATCTATACCATTTTAAATACTCATTGGTCACCAAACACCTGCATCCTTCTCTCCCTCAATCGAAAGTCCAACTTTTTCAGCATATTGCAAGACATTGGCCCAAATATGCTTCTGTGATTTTTTATTTCTCATGTTTTCTAAAGTTGAGGGATTGCTACTAACTACTTTTGCTGCTGAGGACAGTATGACTGTTTGGCTTGCAGTGCCTTGTGAGTAACTTGAATTAATGACAGTAGATTATCAAAAAAACAACAAATTGTATAGTAAAATATTTTGCACTTGCTGCAGTAAACCCTGTGCTTCAACAAAGCTTTGATTACTTCCCAGGCTGGCTGAGCTCAGGTAGATACTAAATGGTAGCTTTCAAGGTAGATTTTCATGCACTGACATTTCTTCACCTACATGCCTACTGTACATCATTCAGACTAGTCAATTCAATGGGCTTGATTCCTAAGGGTTTCTGTACATCATGGAAAAATCTGTGGTACTCAGGTGTGGAAAAATAGCAACGTAGTGATTCCAAAATGCTGAAAAATCCTGACCACGGTTCTATTTGTTTTACAAGCATCTACAAGAATAAGTTTGTGAAGCATACAACGGGTGTAAATGGTTGGGGGTGGTTATTTCGAATTTTCCACTGTACCCCATTAGTGACACCTGACATAACAAGCACCAGCATAAACCTGAGCCACTATAGTAATAATGCTTATTTGAGATGTTTCTGCTCCTTCTTTGAGACTGTGGAAAATTCTCTGTGCATTTTGTGATCCAGAACAATCTCTAAACAGGAGAACTAGCTTGTGTGCATGTAAATCAGTGCTGCATAACAAACACAGATGGAAAGTTGCTCTTGTTTAAAAGCACGCCCTTCATCAGAGATCAGGCAATAAACTCCAACATTCAGTACATCCTCGGCTATGTGTTTCTTCACCAGGTCAGCTGCAATGTGCAGCAACTCATTTTGAATTTTCTGCTTTGTTAAATGAAAACTGCATGGTACATTTAAATCAAATCACTCATCATATTTTTCAAAAAATAGAACACAACTCCGGAAAATTATCCCTGCTTTCTAATGTTTGTGTTTCATCACTGCCCCCCAAGGGTCAGTCCTTGGAATGAAAGGTAAAGCAACAAACAAGTATATTTTTTTCTTGCATATTCTCTGTTTTCCTGAACAGTGACCTGTGAGAATTTGAAAGAAGAGATACAAGTGAGGCCAATTTACTGACCGTTGCATAATCTCTCCACTTTCCCATACACTGTAAGTGAATATTACAGTTGGTATGTTTGTTCAGTTTCTCACCAATATTTTTCCAATCCCTCATCACCATGAGAGTATTACTCACAGTCCACACTCTTACCTACTATTTTATTTTGTGCATTGTTTCAAGAGGACTGTCCATTTCCACACTGAATGCTTCTATTTTTTGAACCACTTTCTAAAATGAGTATTGGCCCATTTAACTTTTGAGCTGTTTTTGTATTTAAACTTGACTGTCTTGGTTTATAAAAACTTCTTAGATCTGTCACCGCTTTTTGCTGACCAGCGTAGCCAACATTCTCTGTACAAATCCTTTGTGCGCTTGAATGGAAGCGCACAGGAGACCCACCTAAAGCATACTAAGCAGTATAGCAGCAGTAGGACAGTGAGGGATGGAAATATGGCTGGGCCCCAACTTATGGTTGACAGGCAATGACAGACTCACACTAGCTCACCAGAGTGGATGCTGCAAATCCAAGCCCACCTGACCCCTGTGTCTGATATAGGGAAGAAACAGGAAAAACTACACTGGCTCTAGGAGATGTGTGCCCCTGGTACACACAGCTACAGTAGTGAAATATGAGGTGCAGGAAGCAGCCTCGGACCTTTGAGGCTGAGGAGTTGCCCTGACACCTGTATATGGGAGTGGCGGGGGGAGGGAAGGGCTGGCAGGGCTCCACTTGTTATGAGGACGGGTTTCTATCAGGGTGGGAGGAGCAACTAGGCTCACAGCTCTGGGGAGAGGGGCTCCTTAGTGTGGAGTGTGGTCAGGTGCCACTCCCCATCCCCATGTGCATCAGGGAGGAACCCACTCTCTTGGGTGGGGGTCCCACTCTTTGGTGTGTGGTGGTCACTGTGTAGACTCTCCCCGTCTGGTACAGAGGGAAGGTCCCCAGGAGGAGGGAAGGGGTTGGAGAGCAAGTCTGTTCTGCACTCACCTATGCAGTGGCGGCTCGTGTCCCGCAGGCTGGGCCTGGCCCCTTGCTCCAGGGATCCTGCCATGGCATCACATGATGAATGCATCCACAAGCAGGCGAGGACCCCTCCTTGCGATGCACTGCCCACCCATTTCTGTCCCTGGCGCCACCAGACATTGGTAGGGTTGCCAACTTTCTGACTGAACAAAACCAAGCACCCTTGCCCTTCCTTTCTCTGAGGCCCTGCTCCCGCCCTCTGTCACTTGCTCTTCCCTACCTTCACGCACTCGCTCACTTTCACTGGGCTGGGGAGGGTCCCTTTTCGACCGGATGTTCAGTTGAAAACTGGACACCTGGCAACCCCAACATGGGGCTTTGCCTGCCAAGCCAACCATGTGTGCGGGGTAGCAGTTGGTGAGCTGGTAGACAGATTTGGGGCAGCTGAGCCCCTTCTAGCCCTATTCACCTGCTGCCTTTGATTATTTGCATTACAGTGGTTCCCAAAGGCTCTGATCAGGAGGAGAGTTCCATCCAGACATAACAGAATAGTCCGTACCCCAAATACCTTACAAAAATCCCCAGTGCTCCCACTAGATGCCCATGTATCCACATGCAGCCTACATGAAATCAATGGGGATCCACACGGATGCAGGAGTTATGCCAGCACTGCAGGATTTGGGTTTAAATATGGACAAGATGCACATATGGACAAGGTGATTGTAGTGCACATTGTAGGAAGCATGGGGGAGACAACAGTGACAGCAATAGGAACACACAGTTACATGTATTAGCTCAGTGTATACTTTACTGGCTTCACAGTTTTTTTAATTAATTAATCAAAATGAACAAGAGATTAATGAATCGATAACCTATCTAAACATTTTCATTAGGCTATTTTTCATGTGCAGTGCAGTAGAGGTGGTTCTTAAAAAGGCATTGGAAGATATGCTATGCTCATCATTTGGGAGCTGTTTCTGGCATAATTGGCAGTGCGGAAGAAGGTGCTTTTGGGAGCCATGGACAAGAGAAAGATAGAGGCTCATTAGCAGAGTGAAGGGGGTGAGATAAGAAATCAGATTTGGTGAGTTAGGAGACCAGAAATGTAGAAAGGAGTTAAATGGTCTCAGCCTTGAAGATGAGAACTAGAAGTTTATTATTTTGGTTTATTAATTAATATGAATACATCATTTAAAAAATAAACAGAGGAAAACAGGGTTATAGATCTAGATTGGTGGGCAAGGGGGTATATGCCATGTTGTGCACTAGCCAGCCTGTGTATCCACATGATCTAATCCCTGCTGCCCTTGTCCATCCTTCCTCCTTGCCCCTTCTCTTGTTTGTTAAACCTGCTTGTGGTCGCTTGTTTCAAAGTTAAATTATAAAAACTCTTCCAGAGATGGTCTCTTATTATATAGTTGTACAACACTTACCACCCCAGTTCTCTAATCTTGATTGGAGCCATCAGGGATATTGTAACGAAAGTATTTAATCATAATCCTCAGACATAGTGAGGAACCCCAGATGCATTGATTTCAAACGGCTCCGCACCCCTTAGAATTGTCCCTTTTACAAGCAATTCTCTAGAATATTTATGAAAATATTTAAAGGCTTTGAGAACTACCAAAGGGCACCACTTCATGACAAATACTCCCTTGACTTTCAGTTCATTTCCCCCAGTACATTCATTACCAAATATTTAAGCAACTTGTACAATGCTGTAGCTCTGAACTAATTATGATTAATACAATGTCACCTTCCTTTGCTTTATCAGTTCATCAGTGAATAGCACCATTGGAGGAATGCCTGGCCACACAATATTAGCACCGGAATCACTTGGATTGCAAGACATGTTAAGATCATTCACATATATTTTATATAATTAGCAAATGTGAAAAAGGGAAAAATAAATTTATTATGTACAAGTTATCAAGACCGTATAGTAAGAATATCCCTTCTTGTTTTGCATAATATGCCGTAATTAGGGTGATTGCCCCAGGATTAAAAAATATTAATCCAAATATTTTCTTCAAGGACTATGAAAATAAACATAAAGGATGAAATGCAGATGGAAATGCATGTGTATGTAGATGTAAATTTGAAGCAATTCTATTGATTTTAATGGAATTACTCCAGATTTACACAGATATAAAAGAGAACAGAATCTGGACCCAAAGTAAGAGATTTGGAACCTGACTCCCCACTGCCTTAGACCTTGAATTGCTTTACCATAGCACAGCTAGTGGACACAAAATGATACCGGAACTCTAGAGCTAAACTGCTTAGAGGGATGGAACTCTCTGCTTGTGCTGTCAGGGAAAAGGCATCTCTGGCAAGTTTCATTTTACATGAATTATAATATTGCTTACCCATAGCCCCACAAACTGCCTGTTATTGCTTAAGTTCTTATTTATCTATATTTTACTGTAACAATGTTATTGTGACTATACTCATGGAAGAATATCAGAACTGTGCAAGATATGTTTTGTAATAAGCAGGTCATCCTGACGTTACAGGTAGAAGACTTTTGTTTGAGAATGAGGTTCAAACTCAGCAAGGAGAGAACAGGTGATTCCATTGTAGAGACTAGGAGCTCTAGCTCAGGGAGCAGAAACTATGTCCAAAAGTCCTGTTTTGCTCTCGGTTTTCCCCCTGAAAATTTTGAACCCAATATGGAATTATTCTGCTGGACTGGACTGGACTGGACTAGTGGTGATGGTGATACAGAGCTGACTTCAAGCATAGGCCAAATTGGACTAGTGGTGGTAGCACAGAGCTGACTTTGCAGTGAGAGAAGACCACTAGCAGCAGAGCTGACGTCACAGCAATGAGAATTTGGTAGCGTGGACTTTTCGGGACTAGAGCAGGCAGGCAGATGAGAGCCACCCCCTGCCTACTCAAGTCTAATTGGAACTCTGAAGTGGATTTTAGATGGATGGGGATTTCTCTGGACCTCAACAAACTACCTAATTAATATTTAGAACTGTGGGGTTGGCAGTACTCTTGAGTCACTGATGGGGTTTTGCTCATTTAGTTCCATATGGTTATGTTTCTTTTATTTGTTGTTCCCTTTCCCCCAAATAAAAGCTGTTTATGGGTTAATGTTCCCAAGGACTCCTGAGTGCTTGCACATGGAGGAAAAACACCTAGAAATGTGAACAAGGAGTACATATTTCATTTCTCTGAGCCAGCAATAAGAGTATGGCTTTAGTTAGGGGCTTGATCCATAGTTTTTTCTTAGCAAAGGACACCTAGACAGATTGAACTCAGGCTTGCTTCTGCATGTAAGGAAGAAATAAGCTAGAATGCAGAGAGTCCTTCTTTCTCACATGTATAAAATTAGTCCAGAATCCTGGTGCTTGCAATCTCTGAGCATGTAGCCTATGGGATTCATACCCAAGTGGTTTCATTCATTCAGTCAGATGCCTCACAGGGGTTGTGGCTTTCTGGGTTGGGAGCTAGTCACCTTAGGCCAGCACTCTGACAGGGAAGAATAATACACTTGATTAAATCCTTTGAAAATGTGTAGTTGTAACTGGTCCCATGTGCTGTCCTGTATCACCTTGGAAGGTATACTGCAAAGTTTTAGGAAACTGCCAGAAGTGTGTTGCAACCCACCCCACCCTTTTATACTGCCATAGCTTTTAGCCACAGTGAAGCCTGCTGGTTTCAATCTCTTCTATAAACTTCATAGTATAACTTATTAGTAACAGAAGACACAAACACAAAGAGACCAAATGAAAGGAGTAGTGAGTTTTGGGACAGAAAAGAAAGAGTTACCTTTCCGTGTCTCTAAAGGATGAGGAGACACTAGATGGGTTAGGTTGTTTTTTATTTGAGAGAACCTAAATTCAACTCATCATGGTTGTCCTGTGAGAAAGCACCATCTCCTCAGCAATGTAAAAAAACCCTCCTATGTGACTATATATCAAGAGTAGCTTACCAGCTGGAAGGATGGAAAATGCAAGAAGCAGCAGCCAGTTACATAATGGCTATTTTAGGTCTACAGCTGTTTGTCTCTGACACATTTAAAAGGCCAGCCCACAGAAAGGGGTATTGGGAAAAATGTCATGTAAGGACAACAGTACCATAGGGAGAATCAATTGAGACAAAGCATCACAAAGGAAAGGACTCTTTTTCTTCTTACTGCTGTAGGGCATGTTTTTAATCCTTGTGTATTATAAGCTTTTAAGTCTGATTCTGCAATGAGTTCTTGTATGGGATGTCCCCAATTGATTTTAAAGCGGTTCCATGAAGATGCAGGGGGTCTAATTGCATGGGATTCATTTCAGGATTGAAGGATTCTTTGTATCACAAAAGCAAACACAGTTTTGGAACATCAGCATTCTGGTGTGGAATAGGAGAGAGAATTTGCAGGTTTAAAATAGGTAATTGCTTAGTGCCTTTGGTCTTGAGTACTGTATCGCAGACTAAGGGATTCCAGAAAACTGTCTTATTTTAGTTCTGCTTTCTTTTTATTTGTTTAGAATTGTAGAGGCTTTTTTGAACTTGGAGCACCTCTTTTACCTCAGCCACAGCCCCAGGCCTAATTGACCAATTGCAACATCGTTGGGACTTTGTTATAGAATTAGGTGTTAGATCAAATCAGACTTACAGCAGAAATTCAGTCATAGTAGTCAAGCTTATTTCAGTAGTGCAGTAAGCAAGTCCCAATGCAACCTTTATTCAAGGACTGGGAAGACTACCTGAACCTCCCTTCTTTCTTCCATTTGTGCTAGAATTACCTGGTATTTTGGCACTTCTACTTCTGCTAAAGCATAAATCTACAATTCATTGCTCAAAAAGAGTTCAATTTAGATTGTGAACAAAATTTCAGGCAGGAAGGGAGGAGCAACATAGAGAAGAGTTCTTTTTTTATTAGAACTGAATTGTCTATCTATCTACAAAGCTCTGAAAAACTTCTTGTTAAGAAGTTCTTAAATTATTTCCAATGTTTATCTTATTTCTAAGATATACAGTAGTTTCTTAAGTGTTAACAATAATCCCTTAGTAATCCTTCATTGTTAACCAAATGTACTTTCTAGTATGATTGTTTAACAATGAAACTTCTGAAATGAATGAAAGAAACAGCCGTGATTCTAACTTGTAGAATGAGCTATTACTTGAATTAAGAAATCTTTGAGATATATGAGAGAGGAGTAAGTCAGCTTTTCTATTGTCTTGCAGAAGTAGGCTGGAAACAAAAAAAAAAAGAAAAGAAAAGAAAAAAGAAAAGCAAGTGGTACTGATATTTAATATAGTCTCTAAATCTGTTACCCAGCTAAAAAACACACAACATGAAAGCTGAGCAAAGGTGAGCTAGCTCTGAAAAACTGTAGCTTACTGGAGTATCACCTTTTCTTTGTTGAAAATGGACATGTGAATGACCAGATTTTTTATCAGCTTCAGAATAGATTTATCAAGGCTTCAAAGGCAAGATGAAATTGATAGAAACCTTTCTTTCTAGTCATCTTGTCAACTGCCCAGCTAAATAAATAAATACATAAATAAGATGGCAAAGAAAACACTTCATCTGTAACAATTACATTACGACTTAGGAAAAAGGCACTTGCCCTTGAGATAAAGGACAATGCGTGAAAGGAAATATTGTATTTTGTATATGGTAATAGAAGTACAAGACAGGTGTTAAGATTTTACCAAAAACTTATAATGACACCTCAGATTAATTTTCATTATCCTATCTCATTACCTATATTATTTTGTATTTGTTAATTAAGCATTAGCACTTTCTTCTCATATTTAAGAAATCTCACTGCTGTTGCTTCAGCCTATGTCCTGGGTTTTGTTTCTCTCTCTTTCTCTAATGAAATTTATCGGCAATGTGGCCTTGTTCAGTTATGTCCTCTTTGGGACATTATCAGAAGAAAGGTTTGTCACCAAAGCAGGTTTATAGTTCATGGCAATAGCTCAGACTTAGCTTTGGAAATATTTGCATCATTATTTGGTTGGACATGAGATATCAGTTTACAGTAGCTGCGAGTTGAAAAGGTCTGTACTATTCAGAGAATGTGTGTGTGACAGAGAAGAATAATCTACACACACTGATGAAGCAGCAAATTAAGGTAAATATGCTTCTCAGCATTACAGTGCCACTACCATTCAGTTAATGGAGCCAATTTTACATAGAGAGAAATCTCTTTTCAACTAGGTCACAAACCTGTACAACCTGTTTTGTTCTGGGAAATTATTGCTGTTTCTATTGTACTGGGTATTTACTTTATATTAGGGGAAGGAAGGGAGCACTAATTCTTAGCAATAAAGATGTACTTGAGCCATGATGTCTGGACCCTTATTTGCATCCATAAGGCTTAGACACAACCAGTAGTTACAGGGATAGCAATAACTATAGTTAACGTTGCCTATGCATTTCTATAATCCCATTTTCGGCTGCTTGTATTATTCTAATATGTCCACCTTTTGGACTGAGATTTTCCAGGCTTCATCATATCTGCCCAAAGACAAACTATGCTGAAGGGTGGAGCAAAAATGGTAAAACTAAATAGGAACAGAGCAAAGGGGAGGAAATAATTTAGTCATTATTAAAAACATGTTCTTTTCATCTTTTTTGAACTGTTCTAACACTGAAAGGAATGGGGATAGAAAGATGATAGAGAGGGAAATAGTCTATCATGATGATAACCTTTGAGCATCCTGGTAAAAAATCATCTTGATTGTCACTGACTCAGAAGGGACTTTTTATCTTATACTGACAACAACAGTATTAACAGTCTCCCAAGATTCCAGAAGAAAGCAGGTGACATAGCATCTACTTTTGTGGCTAATAAGCAGTGTAGTGATAGATTTATGTAGTTCACGTGAAACCGGAGTTGCACTGTATATTTTAATTTGACAATTCTGAAAACTTCAAATTCTCCTTAGAGCAGAGTCTTTAGTCTTTGTTCATGTGCAAATATTGTATCTTTCACTTCCAAAACAGCCCTTGGTCATATTTGTATCACAAGACTGAAAACACATTCTCAGTGTTGGCACACTGCATGCATTTGTTCACCTTCTCTCCTCTCTACCCCCTTGGCAATCCATGGATTCTTTTACATAGGACTTCTTGTGATGTAAGGTACTCCATACCATAAGGTAACAAACAGAGTCATTGTAAACTGAAAGTCTAATAGAATCAGTGGGTAAGGATGCCAAAGCAGTTCAGGATCTGATCTTCAAAGATACAGACCAGCAGCTCTCATTGATTTTTGCTGGAATTGTAGGTGCTCAGTACTTTGGGGGAAAAAAATGTCTCTTAACCCTTAGAGTAGAGCACAAGTTTACTTACCCTCAGTTTCCAGATCTGATTCTGAAGAGGCGTATACTTGTCATTGGTCTATCTTCTCGTTCTCCATCCAAGACTTCTCTCTCCTTTGGGCAAACAAGGAGCCAGATTTTCTGCTGGTGTAACTCGTATCTTCCCCTATGTATACCAGTTGAAGTTTGGCTCAAAGTCTGTACCATTTTTCAAGCCTTCTGCTACAAATCCCTGCCCTAAGTTTCCTTTTCAGGGATGACTGTAAAAAGAGAGAGGGTGAAAACAGTATATGTTCTATGCAACTTTCCTCTGCCATTTTATTTCACATTTCAGCCCTTATGACAGAGAAATCGCTCTCCAAGTGTGCTTAGCCCTTCGCCACTTGACAAAATCCATTCAGTAATATATGCTAAATGTGTGCAGGCTTTGTGGTGTTAACAGCTTTTTCTTAAAAAAAAATAAAAATCAGAGCTGGGGCTGTTTAACTTATAATTCTTCACTTAGAGAAATTTGATAAGAATAATTTTTTGGTCAGCTCTGGTCAAAGCTGATTTTAAGACATTGGTGCTAGAGGAAAAAAAATCTCTTTAGATGATTGAAATGGCTAGCAATGAAACCTCTGGCTATATTTCAGCTAAATCTAGTGCTCTAAACCAACAACATGATGTGAGCAATTTTTGTGGCATTCATTTAGATTTAACTCTCTGGTGTAGTTGCACTTTTATATTTCCTAGATACTTTGAATAACACCATGTCTTGACAGAAACTTTAGTGTATATTTTGAATAGTTTGTTTTTAATATGTGACCTTACCTTTTCTAGATAATGGTATTATACTCAAGGAGACCATGTTCAGTTCTGGAGTAGGCTAGGAATTGGCCTAAGTCCAAGTGATTCCTAGAGTCTAGAGGAATCTAGAGGATCTAGAGTCATAGCATGGGATTTTCAAGAGCTCTTGGCAGTGGCCTAAATTTGCTTCCATTAAAGTTAGTGGGAGTTTTATCATAGGCATTCGTGGAAGCAAAGTTAGGCCTATGTAAAGTGACTTGTAAAATCCCACTTGTATTATACAGTGCCAAAATCTTGTGAACCATCTTGGCAAGACTTTGGATAAAATGCTACCACATTCTAATGTTAAGACAAACAATGATGGACAAACACTGGTGCTTGATATTTCAATTCATTTCTAATGGAACTTCAAATTTCAGATGTACAGCCAAATTAATCAATCATATGGGTCTGAAAGTTTGGCTGGAAATCTTGCAAAAAGAGGTTCTTTCATGAAATTTCCTGTTCTTCCAGAATGACTGGAAACACCAGGAAAAAAAAGTTGTACAGTCAGTCATGAAAATTTAAAAAATAAATAAGCTAAAGCTATCTAATTATTTGACAAATGAAAATGTTTGGTTTAAGTTTTCAGTGACCATTATGGCCAGTTCTTTATTTAAACTGATCCATCTATCCTTAATGAAAGCCTACATTTGCAAATAAATCCAGGAATATTCATTTGAATCAAAAGGGAATTATAGCTTGACTATGGCCTTTGCCTTGTTGTGTCTTTCTGCACACATTTGAGACTTTACTGTATTAGAGAGAGATCCGTGTTTTGTTTAATTTTAGTTGGTAATTCACTTGGCTCTGTCTGTTACTACTTGGAACCACTTAAATCCTACTTTCTGTCTTTATTAAAATCACTTTTTACTTATTAATTAACCTGGAGAACATGCTAGTACCAGGGGGAGGGGGGACAAACAGCTGTGTTTATCTCTCTATCAGTGTTATAGAGGGCGAACATTCTATGAGTTTGCCCTGTATATGCTTTATACAGTGTAAAAAAGATTTATTTAGGGTTTGGACCCCCATTGGGAGTTGAGCATTTGAGTGCTAAAGGCAGGAACACTTCCTAACCTGTTTCCAGGCAAGCCCACAGCTGTTGGAGGATGTGGCTCAGACCCAGGTCTGGATTTGCAGCAGGCTAGCGAGTCTGACTCAAACCAGACCAGATTTCTGGGGTCCCAAGTTTCCAGGGCAGGAAAACAGAGGCAGGGGTAGTCTTGGCACATCGGTTGGCAGTGACTAACGGAGTTTTTGTGATCTCAACCCGTCACAGAAGCCATGATGGTGAAGCTTGCTTCTGTAGCCTCTTGTGTGTTTTCCTTTATTTCCCCACCATAACTACTTTCTTTAAGGACCCAAAAAAGCGGAGGGGAATAGTCCATCCCCTCATTATTTTGTCTACCAATGAGGCCTTATATCTGAGACATAAATTTTGTTTCATTAATTTGCTATATCACTAGGCTTTTTTGTTTAGACTAATTTAGTCAGTCTCCTTTTCATACCTTTTCTCATCAACATTTGTTTTTATAGGTTATTGTAACATCTTTCCCATACCTTTTACACCTGATCTCACAATTAGAGTAAATTCGAAGGCCCAGCTGTCACAACAAGGCAAGGGGAGCTACACAAATGAAGGAATAAGAGAAGACCCTATCAGGAGACTCTAAGTCAGCTCGAGACCTGTACCTATCCCAGGTTGCCCAAGAGAGAAGAAATAAAAAAATCATCATGCAAAGAGAAAGAGGATCAGTAGGAGAAGGGAAACAACAGAAAGAATGGGGGATGAAGACAGATAAGTCTTACCCTGGTACACAGAATTCCACTTCATAAGAAGAGCAGACCCTGCTTTCTGAGCCATATCCCAGCCAGGGAAGAAAGAAGCCAGAGCTGGGAAGATTTTCAGCATGGCCTTGATTACCAAGGGCTAGCTAATACCCCTGGAGAGAGGAATTTCAAGCAGCTAGGATCATCAGAAGATGATAACCTCCTGCGTGAAAGAGAAAAAACTGAGCTGTCCGGAATTGCCCCTGCTACAATGAGCGCTGGCCTTACCATTAGGTGAACTGAGACGTCAGGCACTAGGACCCAGAGTGTAAAAAATTGTATCTGCTGCTGGTGCATATGTATTCTCTCTGCTCTAGATGCACAGAGATGGTGGAGTGCTGTGCTGGAGGACGGAGGGCACAAGAGACATAATAGTCAGGCAGGAGAAAAGGTGAGAGGGAATAACAGAAAGCAGCATGAACTGCAGGGAGAGAGAAGAGGAGGAGCCTCTTATGTACCTCTCCAGCTCCCCCAGGAGCTTGGACTGATTAACACCAGCTTCTCAGGGAGATTCCTGTTTCCTGCTGCTTTCCTGAACCCACTTGAGGAGAATAGGCGGTCAACTGATGTAATAGAAGCCAGTTAAGCCCTTAAGACACTGATATCTTCCCTACTCAGGCCCTGCTACCAGCCTGCTTATTTGTCTCCTTCATTTGAGTGTTGAGAGCTACTATAGCTGGCACAGAACAGCAGTCATGAGTGACAGAAGAAAACACACCTCTGGGGCAGCATTCAGAAAAAGAAATAAAGCAAAGTAAGCTTTTCTATCTAAGCAGGGAGGAGCTCTCCTGAGATACATAGACACAAATGTTCATGGTGAGCCTTCCGGCCCCAGTGAGGATGTGAGTGGGGAGGAGATGCCTGATCTTCTAGTTAGTCAGAGTGCAGGTGACCTGGCAGCTACTGCAGCATCCATATCTCCATCTCAAATGGATGTAATCATACATATTCCTGAAGAAAAGTGTATATCAGAGAAGAGTGTGGTGGAGGCACAAGAAACATGCTGCTGAGTTTAGTTCCTCAAGTCTAGATGATGCAGGACTGTGGACCCATTTGAGCAGTAGCCTGAGGAACTTCCTTGTACTGTATGGGGCACATCAAGTGAAAAACTTCATGTTCCCCAAGGACACTGAAAATAGAAATTTCCATCCAACACATTACTGACATGAAATCCCCAATGGTGACAAAGTGGAGAGGCCATGGCTTATGTACTCAAAAACCCAGAATGCTGCATACTGTTTTTGTTGCAAGCTCTTCCAGTCTAATGTTCCAGCCACATTGAGTTCTACAGGAACAAAGGACTGGAAAAATCTGGCTTGAAATCTAGCAAACCATGAGAAGGCAGCAAATCACCAGAGAGCATTCCATAGGTGGAAAGAGCTTGAGATGAGACTAAGGATAAAAGCCGCCATACATAATCAGCATCAAGAGAAGATTGTATCATAGTCTCTTTACTGTCAAAATGTTTTGAAAAAGCTCATTGCCATTGTGAGAATGCTCATTATCCAAAACCTAGCATTTGTGGCACTTCAGATCAAGTGTATGTGCCAAACAATGGAAACTTCCTTAAAATTATAAAGCTGATGGCTGAGTTTAATATTGTATTCCAGGACCATCTGAGAGTTGTCGGGAAGAAACAGACGGAGACAGCTTGCGGAAGGAGGCGACCTGGGAAAGTCCCAGCTTGCCGCTTTTATTAAGTACAAACGTGCTGTAAGGCGTGTATGACAGTGATAAGTAGGCTTGTTTACTTCATTGTGATAGGTGGTGAAAGAAGAGCTCTCCTCATGGCTACCTCGTGGACAGCTAGAGGGACAAGCGTGCCTGTGATTTTCCAGTGCTTAAGCTTACTACTAGACCTTGAGAGATAACAAGGATTCAGAAGTTTATAGAGCGTGGTTTGCCAGCGCTCAAGGCCTTCATCTCCCCCTTTGTTTTTCTCAAGTACATATGGTTATAATATTGCTGATACTATGGACAATTTCGCAAGCGGGGATTTGATGGGGGAGGGATAAAGGCCCATAGAGCGTGGTTTGCCAGCGCTCGAGCTTTCATCCCTTCCTTCAGGTTTTTATTTATAACGGTAATGTTTCTGATTCCATGGACAGCCCCGCAAGCAGAGATTAATCAGAGAGGGGATGCACTGGACAGTGCAGCATAGGAAAATCAACAGCGCCAATGCCAACAGTCCATACGTAATGAATGCATGTAACCATCCCCATCCGGGGAACAGAGATGCTAGCCAATCTCACCAACTGGCAAAGGGGTCTGGATCGACACGAATTTGTGCGGTGAGGTTTTTAATAACATCAATTTGATTTTCTATAGCGTGGGAATGGTCGGAGATATTAAAGCAACACATATCATTTACCTTTTCACATCCAAAATGATGCAGTAGCAGAAGATAGTCTATAGCAGCACGGTTTTGAAGAACCCCATGGCGGAGTTTAACCTGTTTCCCATTAAGTAAGGCAATAGCGGTGGAAGTAGCATTAAGAGCTTTAACTGCAGCACAGGCAAGTTTGTTAATATTTAGGCTATTGCCTGTAGCCAATCCTGGGATTCCTACCAGGGAAAGGGCTAATGCCACAGACTCTGTTTTCGAGAACAAGTGAACCTCAGAATCACAAGAGGCATCCAGAGCGACAGAACGAGAGGTACGGGGGTGGAGTGGAGTCTTTGGGGGTAATACCACGGCCAAACGATTAAGACAGCATAGCGTGCCATCTGAAATATTGGCGGGGATGTAATTGAATGTTAACCCTTTACATGTCCAGAACCACCCCAGAGGGAGCTTAATGTGTTTATATAGGTAGGAGACATTGACTGAGTGAGAACAGTTTAGGCTTTCCCCACCGAACCTTTTACAACTTATCAAAGTACAATTTGCCATTCAAGCACATGAGATATTTGTACTGGCTACATAGGGAGTACGTAATTGTAGAGTCTGCTTGGGTTGAGAGGTGGATTGTTCCCCCCAATTATGATAGCCCTTATAGCCTAGATTTCGTATGGTAGTGTTGGGTCCCAGACTTTGAAAGAACCATGTCGCACCTTCAACCTCAGAAGCCTCATGACATATAGGGATGAGGCACGTACCTAAAATTTGTCCCACCGCCACCTCTTGAGACAGTCAAAAACTGGTTTGGTTAATCGAGAGGGCTAAAAGGCCCCAAACATTATCTGTTAAGGGTGACGGGGGGG